>JAVJGG010000032.1:13478074-13553020 GCA_035590195.1 Aviceda cuculoides | reverse complement strand
ATGTAAAAAAAAAAAAAAAAAAAAAAAGTCTAATGAAAGCTCAATCTCCTCTAAGTCAATAGAGCATATATGTGAGAATGATCAGAAATACACTATTAAAAATCTGTTTGTTAAACTTTGAATGAAGAAAACCACCAATCTTGCCAAAATCTCTCTGTCTTTATTAACTAAACCCAAATGAAATTATTTACCTATAATAACTATATAACCACATAAAAAGTAAAAAAAATTAAGGGCATTTTTCAAAAACTTGTATACTGTTATTTTTATCTACAGTCAGTATAATCAGCATAGTACAGTCAGAATCAACTGCTCTAAGGGGCTTTAAAATAAAAATTAGATTACTTTATAGCAATGTGAATAGTTCCTCTACAAAAGAACAGAAAATGCATTTTTTGGTCTGCTCAAGGCTCCAGATGGCATGCTGATTTAGAAAAGAGATAGGTAATAGTTACCTTCAGGATATGAGCTGAACAGAATGGGGGATTGATTTGACAAGTTTATTGTACTCTGTTTCTTTCGTCTAATGTAGGATTCTTTAATTTATTGCTTGTTTTCCCAGAAAATCTACAGTAATATTAGAGAAGTGCTGATAGTGTAAATCCACTACAGTGAGCCACCTGTAGGTAGTACTGATGTGACCTGTTTCTCACAGGTATCAAATTCTCTAATTACCCTAAAAAATTTCAGCTCAGATGTCTTCTATTTGCAACTATCATTCTTTCTTTTGTTTGTTCACTCATTCACTCATTCTTTCTTTTTCTCTTCTTTCCCAGTAAATCTATAAGTCTGGACAGAATTTTAGAGAGAAAATTAATGATCTGAAAAATATTAGTAACACTTTGTGATCTTTGCAGGGCATGAATCTATCAGTTGCTGGTATCACTTATGTTACTGCATGTAAGGGAAATGTTAAAAATTGGTGAGAGGAAGAAACCCACAAAATACCAGTGTGTGAGAGTAATTAAAATGGAGGAATAATAAAATCACAGCTGTTTACAGCATTTCTACCTTCTGCTGGGTTACTCTAGTACATCAGAAAGACTATAAAAATACTACAAGTAAGCGTAAGTCACAAGGCAAGTGAAAAAGTCTACCAGATTGAATCTGGCAAACACCATTCAGAATTGAAAATCATTACTATATCATATTTACAAGTCTTCCTTTCTGAAGTGAGTCAAAAACTTCATTATGCCTCCTGTCAGGCACGTTACTGAATCTGCAGATCGTTGTCAAAATTGGTCTTGAATACCATCTTCTGGGGAGAACCTGAAGGAGAAGACAATGGGTATCAAACGCTTTTGGAATTAGGGTTATCTATATTTAGCATGTGGTATTCAAAATACATTTTGGCAAATGTCTAGCTTTATCAGTAACTCTAATGCTCTTATAGCTTTTCCAGTGATAAATTGAAGATCTTTCTTCCATTCCAGGGCCGCAGATAGAGGTATTTTGGACAAATTTACTTAGAATCTTTATTTGACTAATAAAATTTTCACATCATCTGCTCTTTAAAATTCCTATGAAGGAATTTCATATGAAATGCCAAGTTAGAACACTGGCCGAAACAAGAAAAAAAACAACACTACAGCTAGAGTCTGGGTGATAGCTTGGGGTTTAAAATCACCACTAGTTTGTGAATCTGCATTACGGTGGGTGGTAACAAGGAATGCAAGGGATTATATTCAGGTATCGGTATCGTTCTGACTAATTCTTTCTGGCATTTTAAGAACCTGCTGATGCTGTGACAATCTGCTATAGCCTGAGTTGCAGAGAACAAATTCTTTTGGAAATCCAGTTGTGCCCCGGCATTGTTTGTCCCAGCTTATCATCATGAGCACACCTCTTGTTGTGCAGACCTGGCAGACGTTCTGTTCTTGTATTGGCTTAGAGACAGTTGGGTTGAAGAAATGGAGGGTCACTGGAGAATTTGGGCAGTTGTTCCCTACTTGAATTTCTGTGGCCTGTCAGATTTGGAAAGAGTAAAAATAAAAAATATTGAAAATATGCAAAAAATCTTCATATACACTTGCTAATAGATTTTAACTGACAATATCAAGTAATCAGTCACATCAAAAAGTTGATAGTACAGATTCTGCATGCATGTTGACACTGTCCTCCTCCATTTCTTGGTAGAAATTTCTGGCCTTAACTTTTTGAGAGTTTTGATTTCCTCTTGACCACTTCCTTCAGATGATCTGAACTGAGAGAGTTCAGAGGATTTCATTCACTAGAATCAGTGATTCTGCATCTTTCAGATACATTATGCTTTTTAATTATTTTTTAAATTTACATAGGCTTTATTTATTTATTTTTTTACAATGAAATTTTACCAGGCCATTTTCGTCAGAGGATTTTGAAACATTCTTTTGCTTTTTTTTAACTGTCAGTATTTTGGGGAGAAGATATGCAGTTAGAACCATGCAGCTGAGCCCTAACATGCACTGTTGTGGAAATTAATTCTCTTCCTGCTGTAAAATGTGGCCTAGGCTGTGATAATTGCTAAATATTTCAGAAAAGCCACACTTTAATCAAAGGAGTGATTTAGCATGTTATATTGTAAAGAGCAATTGATATGCTTTGAGACCAAAATTCATTGCATTTGTAGTTTTTCCTTTTATGGTATAAATGAATGGTCATATATTTTTCCCTTTTCAATAAAAGCTAAAGAGTTTAAGCCAACAAGAAAATATTTCCACACTGAACTGGTTTGTGGGTATCTTTCCAGCAGCATTTGATTTAACACTGCTAAACTCATTAACTTTTTTTTTCTATGGTGGATCAAAACCAGGATTTCCAAAAATATTACTACCGCTCTCCGATTGCCTGCTGACCGTATGAAAGAATCAGTTTGAGGTAAACTCCTCCTAGGTATCACAGCCAGTTTGGAGACTGGCCGAGCCACATGCCCTTTGGTATCTTCTTAAACAGAGAAGCCAAATTTGCATTTTGCTCAAAAAATATGTCTGGGACTTCAATATTTTCAGAGGTACTTAGAATGTCAACTTTTGGCATGTTTACTCTTCAGCTGTGAAACACAGCATAACACGTCAAGTGATAAAAATGGTGAATGAATTAGACAAGTCTCTTTGGTCACTAAATAGACTTTCAGGCAACTTCTAACAAGATAAGATTATAGATCATGTTTTTTTTAACCCCACTGCTGCAAACAAACTCCCTTTCAAATCCATTCTTTTCTTTTTTTTTTTTTTTTATTGCTTTAGACTTTGTACATGACTGTTTCTTTCTTTGCTATTTTACTGATTTAAGGTTTGAATCATTTGGTTTAATTCTAAGCCATAATTTACCAGCAGTAGCCTTGCTGTCCTCAATTTTCGTAATTTCCATCACACACTGGTAAAACTTGAGGCGTCCAAAAATATATTGACTCACAGTCTAGGTATTTGGTAAATGATCTGCATCTTTCCTTTCAGTTTTTCATTGCCTAGGTATGTGTGACCATTCTTCACATAGCTGTCATTATGCAACAATAAAAACTTCTTTAAAACATACAAATGAAAAGCCAAATGAGAATGATCAGATGAACAAAGTGGTTGGAAGGAAAAGTGTCTATGTGAAATTTTCCTCTATAAAATTTGCATTTGTTTTAATGGCTTCATTTTATTATGTTCATGAGCAAATTGTCCCTTCTCTTGAAGGACAAGTACATAGTGTAGCAGCAGTGTGTGCCCCCTTAACCCCCATTCTTAGCAAAATGATCTTTGTTCACACTATATGTTTGTTCAGCTTGCTCATCTATGTAAACTTCAGTATTCATGCCAAAATTAAAGACTGTCTTTGAAGGAGAACAGTTGTTCGAATACAGAGAATGTGCCTTAGTAAGTCACTGAATTATAAGGTAAAGTAAAATAGTTGCGCTGCTGCAATTCAGCATGGGTATTGTCTAATTTACTGCTCTGTCACAAAATTGTAGTTCCATAAGAAAATAAAACAAAACAGCAGAAGGAGTTTGATTATTCTGATAGAACTAGTAGAGACATAAAACCTACCAATGAAGTAGTTGCAATGCAAATTCTGAATATTTTACCCAGACATTCAGTTTGGACTAAAAATCACATGTTAGCAGGCATTTTAATGAGTTGCTTATGTTGGTCTTAAACATATGGGATAGTCCTTATTCATTCAGCTTCTAAACTGATAATTCCTCCTCGATGTTCTCCTAATACTGCTGGTTAATACTGATCAAACTGAACACTAAAATTTAGCTAAAAAACAATTTGCAGTTGTTTGCTTTAACCAATTCCAATAGATGTGTCCACAGGTGGCATTTATCCTAGGTAGCTCGAGTTACTTTTGGTGGGATTTTTCTCCAGGTTGGTTCTTTCAGTCAACGGAGATACAGAGGCAACTTTAGAAGTGATTTATGCTATTCCAAAATAAGTTTTGAAGAAAAAAAGTGTGATGAGTCATATGCTGAAGATGCTTATCTTGCTCTGCTAACTGTTGAGAAGCCCGAGACCCAGAGTAGGCTAGTAAAGATAGAATAAAGGGTATCTGATTTGTTAAGCCATCTAATCCCACACACTAGTGGAAAGAGAGCATGTACCATACCTATTGTAGATACTATCTTAGAAGATCCTTTTCATTTTTTCTGTTTACTGTAGTGGTAGTCTAGTCGAGTGCTTTTAAATAGATGCCTAACTTCTAGATGGTTAAATTAGGTGAGATGAATCACACCTTGAGTTGTATTCAGAAATCATTAAATACGGCATAGTTAAGAATGGAAGTAGAATTTGGCTCTCCCTGCTCATTAGCATAGGCCTCTGCTTTTATCTGCAAGATTTTTAGGTGACTATTTTTCTTTGTAAGCCTGCTTTTCATTGTAAGCCTGAAAGGAACTGTAGTTATTACAAAGGCAACCAAATTATGATGTATGTTATTCTCTTCCCACAGGCATGAGGAGTAGGGGTGTGAGTTTCAGTGATTTAAATATAGTGGTACGTTAATCCACAGAAGTTCAGGTTCTAACCACAAGGATTTCCTTGTGTAAATCTGAACTGGCATGTGTCAGTACGCAATGGTATGAGATCACATAGCCAAGAACAACTTGTGCCCTGGTGACCAGTCCCAGAATGCAAATAGAAAAATGGTAGAATGACAATTATCTGAGGTAGTATTACACTGTCTCTCTGCACAAACCATCTTCTGGAATGATGCTTCCATTAGTTGTAAAGACAGATTCAGGCTGCCTACAGGCGTAGACTGCCTTTTCCTAATATGGTCATTCCTGGCTTGCCTGAGTTGGAAAAAGTAGTATGAATTCATGGGCTAGAACTAAATTGGAGAGACATGGATTTGATGGATAGACCACTCAGTGGATAAGGAATTGGCTGGATGACTGCACTCAAAGAGTTGCAATCAACAGCTTGATGTCCAAGTGGAGAGCAGTGATTAGTGGCGTTCTCAGGGGTCAGTACTGGGACCAGCGCTGTTTAACACCTTTGTTGGTGACATGGACAGTGGGATTGAATGCACCCTCAGCAAGTTTGTGGATGACACCAAGCTGTGTGTTGCAGTTGACATGCTGGAAGCAAGGGATCCCAGCCAGAGGGACCTTGACAGGCTTGAGAGGTGGGCCTGTGCAAACCTCAGGAAGTTCAACAAGGCCAGGTGCAAGGTCCTGCACATGGGTCAGGGCAATCATAAGCACAAATTCAATGGGCTGGGCGATGAAGGGATTGAGAGCAGCACTGAGGAGAAGGACTTGGGGGTGTTGGTTGACGAGAAGCTCAACATCACCTGCCAATGTGTGCTCACAGCCCAGAAAGCCAACCATGTCCTGGGCTGCATCAAAAGAAGCATGACCAGCAGGTCGAGGGAGGTGATTCTCCCCCTCTACTCCACTCTCATGAGACCCTACCTGGAGTACTGCCTTCAGCTCTGGGGCCCCCAACATAAGAAGGACATGGATCTGTTGGACTGGGTCCAGAGGAGGGCCACAAAGATGATCAGAGGGCTGGAGCACCTCTCCTATAAGGAAAGTCTGAGAGAGTTGGGGTTCTTCAGTCTGGAGAAGAGAAGGCTCCAGGGACACCTTATAGCAGACTTCCAGCACCTAAAGGGGGCCTTCAAGAAAGGTGGAGAGGGACATTTTAGCAGCACCTGTTGTGATAGGACAAGGGGTAATGGCTTTAAACTGAAAGAGGGTAGATTTAGATTAGATGTAAGGAAGAAGTTCACCACTGTGAGGGTGGTGAGACACTGGAACAGGTTGCCCAGAGAGGCTGTGGATGTTCCATCCCTGGAAGTGTTCAAGGCCAGATTGGATGGGGCTTTGCGCAACCTGGTTTAGTGGAAAGTGTCCCTGCCCATGGCAGGGGTGTTGGAACTAGATGGTCTTTAAGGTCCCTTCTAACCCAAACCATTCTATGATTAGTGTGAAGCTGCAGAGATGTCCCCACATCTGTATTATGCAAATCATCCTCAAATTAATAAACATTTCCATATTGCTTGAAGTAGTTTTCAAAGAAGAGTTCAGATGGCAAAATTTCCCAAGAGCTATAAACCTTTTAATTCTAAATAATTTATACTCGGCCTTTTTGCTGGGTATCAGCTAACATTCTTAGTATGGTCATCCAGTGTAACCTGGTAAAAATCAGTAAGATCAGTCTCCGCTTGTGATACCCATTTCTCTTTTGTGTTGTAACCCTGCCTATGGGTAGTCCCACTGAATACCATTATTTAATGTCCTATAGCAAGTCTTGGTGATCAAAATTGGAAAAAAATAAAAAAATGCACGTTAAATTCATTGGACCATAGAGGATTGCTGGAAAAAGCTCAGGTAATCTCAGGTATGGATATGGTACCAGTTACAGCTACAGCGACTGATATTTCTCAAACACTACTATGGAAATTAGTAAGTCTTCTACAGTTTTTAAAACTTTGACTTCTATTTAGGCTAACAATGATCTGCTCTTATGGGAAACTATGGACCACTGCTTACCACCTTTAATTCAGTTTTGCATGACTGATGGAGAGCCAAGAAAACCTTTCAGTTGCCAAGCAGATATTGAAGTCTTTCAGTGTGAAATGCTACATCAGTGAAGTGTTCAGCACTTCCAAATAAGTTGATAAAATAAGACAATTAGGTTGTTAGGCAGACAGTTAGGTGCTTCTAGTTTGGGACTAGAAACCTTGTAAAAATGTAGGTGACTTTCTAGTGGAAAGTCAGCTGATGAAAGAATGTTTCTTCATTTAGATGAAAGACAATATTTATAAAACATGAAGGAGATATAAAGGGAAATCTAAATGTTAAATATTATCAGAATTACTTCATTCACTCATTCAGAAGGTGCAGTGAATTTAAAAACAGTTGGTGCAAATATGCACTTACTTGTGCAAATATGGAAGGGAAATATTACCGGCTAATTTATGTATTTACAAAGGACAGATTAAAAATGCCAAGCACTCCTAATAGCAAATAAAAATTAAAAGCCCAATCTTTCTAAGAGTAGTTATTTTTATTTATAATTTTAGGATATATAAACTATGGAAACTGAAAACGTTAGTGACTTGTGTGACTTCTATGGCTCTATTTTTTGTTTAAACTATGCTTCCGGTAAATAGTTTAATTTAAAACATAACACTAGATTTTTTTTTAATTTTGAAATATGGTTACAGAGAAGCTTTGTTTCACTGGAGATTTTTGAACACGTCTCAACTGTTAGATCATTGAAGAACCAGAAGGAATCACTTGTAGGCCTAACTTTGGCTGCTTGATTTTTGTTACTTGGCTACACCTTACCTAGAAAAAGAGAAAGAAATATTCTTTCAAGACTTTTTCTTGATTTGTTTTGCTTTCAGAAAGAAGTGAGACTTGTTCTGTTTCTTTATAATGGTGATATCCAGAGGTGTTTGCTCTGAATTACTTCAATGCTAGTTTTAGCTTCTACATATAAAGTCTTAAAATAAGTTTCTAGACAATTTTTTTTCTTTTTAATTAATTCACCACACTTTTAGACATGTACCATATCCTAAAAACATCTTTCTTGCAGTAGCCAAGAGGGTATCATGTAAAGGGTGAGAAGGGCCTGACAGCAGAGACCATTTGTGAAGTCTGCTTTTATCTGCTCGCTAGAATTGTCTGAACCTCTTCAAGTTTCCTGAAAAGGGAGAAGTCTTCAGACTAGAGGCTGATCCAGGACTGACACCAGATCTTTACTGAGTACACTGTGATTCAAGGAATCCCCATGTGTCTAGGATTCATGTCAGAATTACCCTGTGCTTCTGTGTAATCCCTAAGTCCTCCTCTTGCTGAGGAAGCTTCATTGCTTTCATAGTCAGGGGATTCCTCAAAATAGTAGGAAAATAGATCTCCTTTCCTCTAGACATTGATTACAAACCTCTGTGCATTAGTTTAGAAAGCTATTTGTCAATCAAAAGTATTTTATGATTTCTTGAAGTTCTTTGTTAATTTTTTTAACATGTTAAGAATAATTTTAATATACAATATATAATTAATCTATATTTATTATTTATTATATATTAAATATTATTTATAGATATAGCAGGTATATAATACATTATTTATATATGAATGTACTTACATTCAGTTTGAAGTGCGTAATGAAATGTTAGACTGGGATTTGCAACGTTGCAAAATTAATTATAATATAGGTATACTTTGGATAAGGACACTATATAGTTTTTATAGTATGCTGATATTAGTTGGTGATTTTGAATGAATTCTCAAGTAAAAATACTTTCTAAAAAAAAAAATCATCAAAAGTGGTCACAAAGTATGACTTAGGTTGTTACAGATGTCATTTGTCTTAAGTCACGGTCTTCCAAAATTTTGCCTTTCCCAGCTAAAATAAACAGCTTCTCTACACTACTATTTTATGTTTGGCTTACGGGATGTTGTATTTTTGTTAAAGAAACTAATCTTCCTGCCTTCTTGGAAAAATAGTATTCTTGCAGCCTTAATATGCTACATATTAACAACACAAGCATAGTCTTTGTATGCAATGTCTGCTTGCTTTACCACTGATTCCAAAGCTGAATCAAAGTTCTTTGGTAATTTGATAATCAGAGAGTAAATGCGATATTTCAGGAATTGAAGGAATTGTAAAATTTTCACCTTCTATATACACACTTCACAATCACCGTGTGTCTATGTTACTGGTCACTTCCCATGTAAAAAAAAGAAAATCCAAACTGGATTGTAAAATTGTTTGCAATAATTCAACCCAAGGAAAAAAAAATTGCTAACAAATCTTCTAAAAAATATTCTGTGTTTGGACAGAAATGGGCAACTATCAAGTCTTTGCTTGGTAATGTGCATCAGAAAAGAAGGACCAGAACCATGGATGGACACAGGGAACAGCAGGAGATTTCAGCATCTTTTTGATGCAAATTTTATATTTTCTCTTCAGATTAGATCTCCTTTCTGCAACCAAAAAATTTAAAGAGACAGAAAAGTAAACAGTGCAATACTTGCATAAAAACACCTGTTTGTGTATTCTGCAACAGCAGGAAATAATTACTGTGCATATTTCAAGTCTTCTCCTAGCTCTTGTCTTTTCGATGTATCTCATCAGGTTACATTTGCCAATGGAATTAGTACTAAAATGGCAATCTCCAAAGTATGCATTTTAGTTTCATGCAAGTGCAGACTCTGAAATAATTTTCTGTGTTTACTTTGTGACTTCTTCATTTAACTTACATATTATGTTAAGCACAATTTTTTGTAGCCTTCCAAAGCATAGAAAAAAAAAAAAAGGCAGAATAAATACACATAGACTAAAAAAATATCACAAAGATAAATAAAATCAACAACCCACCTTTCCTCATGGAGCCCTTAAATCAGCTCTTTCCAGCTTCTAAAAGGCCTGACCCTCTTATTTCAAAGACTTTGTTAACAGCCTGCCTATTCAAAAGCTAATAAAACATGATACCAGTTAGTATGACTTAGTCTTTAACTAGCCATTGTACATCAATGAATAACTCTCACTTTTAAGGAGTTAACAAGCTTTCCATTTTCTTTTCTGTTTTTTTGTTTTGGTTTGGTTTGGTTTTTAGCACATATAAAGTCACTAGTACCTTCTTCCACTCTTCACACAGACACTGACCTGGCATTTAGCTGCACAAGAGCCAGTAATGGAGTAAAGTAAGCTAGTCCTTCAGAGAAAACATGATTCCACTGTCATGGTGGTTGCTCACTACTTAATTATCAATAGACATGCAAGTTCTAGTGCTGCTAAAAGTAATGTACTGTGGAAAGGCTGTTCTTAAGAACTGAAAGCAATTAATTTGGTGTGATGCCTTAGAGCCTTTTGTGGGAGATGTTATCTTGCTCAGTAGAAAATTAGATCAAAAGTGAACTAGTAAATGAATGTTTTTCATAGCTTTGTGTGGTTGCAGAATACCATTTGTAAATATCAGAATAAATATATCTCCTCATAACTTTTCATACATGGTACTAACCCATATGAAAAGAACAAAGCCATAAAACTTTTTATGGGTTTCCACATATTTTATTGTGCAATGAGAACAGAGTTTGCAACTCTTTACCTTTCTGTATAGATTTTTGTACTTGCAGGAACAACAGAAAATATTTTCAGAAGTGTCTCATGGCACGTGTATGTGTTCGTTTGGAGTTAGTGGAACCAAGTCCCATGTAACTATTCCTCACTCAATGCTTGTTCTTATCATCTTTACTCATAGGATATGCACTCCATCCTCTGATGATCCCATTTGTTCTCTCTTTTCCTTTTGTAGTTAAAATACCTTTTTCTTAAAGGAGGGTGGCAGAACTGTGTGCAGGATTCCAGCTCAGGTACATTTCTTTCTGCTCTGGAAACATTTTCCCAGATAACACTAGGGTTGATCTCTCTTTTCCACTTTGCATCACACTAACAGTCTTACTCACTCTGTTACTGAATAGTGCACTGTGTCTTTAGGTCTTTAGCACCTGGTCATTTCTTAGCTTATAGAATAAATTCCTTTTATTTGTGTTTGTATCCAGGACCTTCCATTTTTTGCAGTTGAGTTTATACCATTTCTTTTATTCCAGTCCCAGAAGTCATCCATTCTTCCTGTACCTAACCTCCTCTGCATTTATGATGGGTCATAACCTTGTGTCACACTTTTTCTGACAACACCACAGATGAAACACTGTACTTAAACAGTCCTTAAAGAACTGCTTTAGGAACCTCCCTTGCATCGTCCATTCCCCCCCTTTTAAATACTACCGTTGTTAGTTCTTCAGCTTAGAAACTTTATGGTTAAATTGTGTAATTGCATTAAATGCTTTATTGAAATCTGAAGTATTAAATCTAAACCTAAAGATATAAGGTTTACTCCATTTGTCTAGAAAATTACACAGTTTCTCTCTGAACTAAGTGTACTTCAATCCAATGCTACACTGAAATCTAAAGAGATATGGTCTACTTCATTTGTATTAAGTCTGGCCTATTCTACCTTTGGTGAGTACATATTTCAGTTTATTCTATCTTCTGTTTTCATCACGTGTTTATACAATCTTTCTTTCAGAGTTTGTAGCTTTGGTTGTAGCTGAGACTAAATACAATTTTTGTCAACAAAACACAGACACTATATTATCTAGTCCTATAAATACCTATCACAAGTTTTAGAATGACTTGCGCTTATTCTGTGGCTTTAAGTAACTCCTGCCTATGGACAGTCTCCTCAAATTCTGAAAGTGTTGGAAACTTTATGAATTATTTATTTAAAAATGTGAATATTGCTTGCAATGAAGAATTATGCAATGAAGGAAGAAGGATAAGCAAGTACACATTTCATCTGTAATTTCAATGAATCAGAGCAGCTTACAAAGTCTCTAAGGATCATAACTGATTAAATAAGTTCTGGCAGGAAAATTTCTAGAGTTTAAATTCAAGTGCTTAAATTTTTATTGCCTTTTGTATTTGAACTTTAATTTATACATTGAACCAAAGATTAAGCTTTTCATTCTGCATCCTAGCAGAAGAAAAATTTTCTTTCCTTATACTCATAAATCAGCTGGTGATTGAATGACTAAGATTTGCATTTCCAATATAGTCACCAGCAGCATTTTTAAGTAAACTATATCTGCAATTTCTTGTGATTAATGATAAGCTATTCTGTGATAAAACGTGTTATGACATGTAACAGCAAAACATTTTGAAACAATCATAAGACAAATGAAATAATTCCTCAGGTCTGACTGGATAACTCATAGGGTATTCATCCTCTGGAAATACCCTGTACGTGCAAATCAAGTCCACACCACCAAAGTTAAAAAAAGTAATTTGCAATTTGGTTCTCCTTATCTTATGATCTGCCATCTCTGATAGTGAAACTGTGGTGCTAAATTTTCTTTTACAAAGACCCTCAAGCCTTTGATAGAAGAGGCTGGGTCACCAGATATCTGTCTATGAAGACCACTCGATTTACAAAGACCCCAATGCAGCACTAAAGCAGCACTGATACCCATCTGGCAGTGAAGACCCACCACTTGCAGCAGCCTGGCATAGAGGGATCTTCTGGACCAGTTTCTAATGCTTCAGGAATAAAAAACAAGCAAACAAACAAACAAAAGGTCCAGATTTCCCACAAAGTACCTGAAGTTCCCATTCAGACACCTAAGGCAGTGGCCACATTTCCCAAACTGCTCAGTATCCAGCAGTTTCTAGAGTGAGCGGCAAGAGCTACTTGTTGCAAATCTGGCACCATCTGCTCCAGAGCTGCACTTTTTCCATTTTATCCAGGCTGGAATATCATACATACAGAGCAATGATTACAATATCATGGGCGTCAGGCGTAAGTCAGGTGATGGGCAGGGTATCTCATAGCTGCTTTTAAGTAATCAGTGTTCAAAATTTGATACACTCCTGGATCATTACTGTCTAAGATTTTGCTAAGGAAAGTCCAAGGACTCTAGGTAGTGACAAAGTAATTTCCTACATGGCAAATTCTGTGGGCAAATCCGTCATCTCAGTGTGCTCTTGGCATGCTGTGTGCTGTCACAGACCTTTTGTGTAAGATACGAGAGAGACCCAAGTGATTAGCAAAGGCCCCAAGATACTTTTTGCTACGACACAAAGATTAGCCTCCAAACCTGAGCTATACTGCAATGTAGTCAATTATCACTTAAATGTCTCCAGAGGTTTCAGTTAAAACAAGAATTTGGGTCCCTTTTCTGCTCCACACAACCCTCCAAAATGTAGCATAGTCTCTCCATCTCCCCAAAGTAGTAGCTGTATTTCATTAGTGAGCAATGTACAAACTCTAGAGAACAATAAAATGCTATGCTGAATATAGGTCGCTATTTATCACTAGTCTATGGCTCTAAAAACGGTACAAACGTCACGTACCATCAGGTTGAGTTTACATGGAACACAATGAGACTAGATATTCATTCCAGTTTGTTAAAGTTAAATGTGCGTCTGGTTGTAGAAAATGCCTGGATTCTGCCAGAATTCAACTTTTCATTTTTGATCTCCACAGGGGAACATAAACCAGTGATGATTTTTTTTCCAATGCCAGAGTTGTTAGATCCTAAATTTCCAGCTGCTCATACTGACACCTTTTCAGGGACTCTATGTGAACAATTTAATCATTTCTTTCAGCAGAAAAACTGACTCCATTAGAGTGCAGTGGCCCAGAGGACCAGGAGCAGCTGTTAAAATGCAATCACTGTTGAGCTCATATAAATTGTCATAAAAGTTCTTTCACTGTTGCTGTATTTAAACTTGCTAAAGTACATCCAGTAAATGCATCCAACCTCTCTTTCAGATGCTTGCTCTGACTCGGGTTATGAAAGAAGGTCTCTCTGTAGCAGTCTTTGTGTTGGTCTTTTATCCTTGGTAATGTTCCAACCGCTCTGAAAATGGCAATTATTAATTCACTGTGAAAAAACCACTACTTCTATCCCGATATTCTGATTCATTTTCTTCCAGTTTCTAACCTGCTGTTTCTGGCAAAAGCCTTTTTGATAAAGTGAAGGCTGAGTACTTTCGAGGCAGACTTTGACAAAATTAGGTGCCATATGTGACAAGTTTCAATTGGTGTTTATTTAAGCTAGGGGGTAGACCACAATGACTTCATTTGGTAGCTCAGGTCTAGATCCACAAAAGGGTATTTAGCTGCTTGACGCCTTCCTCTCTAGGGACTAATCCTCCCTGGGAGTTCAGCACCTCAAACCTCTGTGGGCTTGAGCCTTTCCTCCTAACTTGATGGGATGAAGTGAATCTCCGCAGAGCAGGCCAATGCATATGCTAGCATCTGCTCATCTGACTGAAATTGCAAAACAGGGCTGGCATGTGCTTAAGAGGTTCCTGGCAAATGCAGGCTACTACCCAAAGCTGAAAGTTTGTTCCCCTCATCAGGCTCTCCGAGACTATAGAAAGTGCACTTACAGTCTGAGCATATGGATGGGTTGCAAAGCTGTAAGTTAGGTTGTGAATTTATAGATAGCCAGCTACTTAAGAAAAAGCTTTTCTGTGTGAGGGCTTATCCTAGGTTAAATCTGAAATAGCTTATGATTCCTGTGCTGTGGAGGTGAGCTACCTGGAATTGCCTGATATTTACCTGAGGCTAAGAAACACAGCTGGATGGTTGCTGGAAAGCTGCTGATGCACAGTAACCAGTTCGTATACTCAGAAGTGCAATTGTCATCTATTCATTTGGAGTTTGACAAAAATCAATATAAAACTACTGTCACAGAAACTAGTGGGCTGCTTTCAAGTGGTATTGCAATGATAATAAAGAAGATCCATTCTTAGGCACCAGCTTGGACTTGGGAAATCCCTAATGCCAGCTCTCTGTAACCCCCACAGTGATCTCGGGCAGTGCTTTTCTCAGATCCTCAAACGTATTTACACATCACTGTTTTCAGATGGGTATCTAAATGGCTTTGAAAAATCTGATCAGAATGCCTCTGTGCCCGGTGCCAACTCTGTTGAATGGGTTATTAGTAAAATCTTATGTTATAGTAGTGCCGTGGGACTAATGAGATTCTATGCTAATGAGGGCACTATGAATAGCTAAGACAGATAATGAAGACAGATTATTACTGAACTGAGGAGTATTTAAAGGGAAAATTTCCCTGTCATTTAGAAACTCCCAGAGTGAATCCAACTGGTAAAAGCAATTCTGAAATACTCCAAGTTTCCCTCATTAGTATCTTTCAGGGTTCAAGTGCTTGTGTTATTTGGATCCTACCTTTACCTTTGATAAAGTAGATTATGAAACCCTACCTGCTTCATGACTTCCTGATTGTACTAAATGGTGGCTGTGAATTCCGTGTGCTTCTGCTTAGGCTCAGCAAAGCTGTTCCATTGCCACCTTCTCATATGCACAATATGTAATATCCTTATGTTATATCATAGTTTTTTGTTTGCTCGCAGGTACAGGCAGACTTTTATGTTTGTATCCTGAGGTATACTGATAGCCCCAGTGAGACACAGGGCGTTCCTGTATATAACTTAGTTCAAAACCAATTGCATATCAGTCCTTCTGACACCTGTGGGGATTGAGTTACCAGATCAAAGCTCGGAACTGATTTTGTTCTTCGTGGTTGCTCCACTCAGTCAGAAATAATCTGTAAAAGACCTTTAGGGCACCTTCAGCTGAGCACAACTGCATTGATTGGAGAGATATGCATACTTTCGTGAGCATACTTGTGCAGATTTCAAAGTGTAAGGTATTCAGACCAGTGTTTTCCTGGAGGAATACCAGTGAACTATGTGGGTGTACACATTCCTGTATACCTGGAGAGACATATATGTGCAGTCAGCATAGTTAAAACTGAAAAACTGTCAATATTCTAGGTGGAAAATAAAAGAGAAATGTATTGGAAATCTAGCATCAAGCCTATTAGAGCTGTATTTAGTGGGTAACCAGGAGGGGACGGGACAGGACAGGACAGGGTAGGGTGTTTCTTTTCTTCTCTATTGATCCTGATTGTTGCTGGCTTTAACAGTGAACATTCTCAGAAGAGAAAGAAAAGAGTTGGTAACAGTGTGTGTGACAGTCTGCCTATTTGAATAACAGTTAGAAATCCATGGTCAGGTGAAAAGATTTCAGGATTTTCTCACTTTATCAAGTGTTGCAGTACACCTAGAAGAGCTGGCGAGGTTAAAAACAGACTGACAGGCACCACTCATTTCATCCAGCAATGCACACAGTTGCCATTGACAAAAGGGAGCTATTATATCAATTTTGTTAAAGGATGGAAGTCTTCTGTAAAACTCATCAGTTTCTGAGTTTTGGGGGGCGAGAGGGAGAGGAGAAAAGTACATTTTAAGGAATGGGGAATCAATGTGTTATTGTGCTGCTATTTTTCACTTATGAAAGTTATGCTTTATAATGATAGCTATGTACCCAGGGCTTGGGGGGAGTGATTAAAAGACTCTAAAGAGTGAAATAATTAAACCTGCCCCTTTTCCAATAGAAACAGTGTCCAACAAGGTAAAAGTATGATTGTTATATTAAAGCATTGCTGATTAAAAAAATTTTGAGAGTTACAACACAGGATGACTAAAAGAGGAATCTGAGTAGCAGAAAACTTTATATTTTTCACAGGACTTGCTCAAATATGGGAATGCTCAAATTACTACTCCAGCACATTTGATGTACATGATGTTCATTTTAGGAACTTCTGATCTTATTAGTAAATGGAAGTTTAACTAAAACAAAGCAGTCAGATCAGTAGGCAGTGATGGATAGAAATAACATTCTAAATATTTTAATCCTGACATTCCAGAGATGTTTACCTTTATGAAGATAAGCAGAACATATACAAAAAAAATGAATGAACAACAATCTGCATTCCGTCATTAAAATGAACTTTGCAGATGACTTGCTCTTGGACTCTGAGACCAATTCTTTTTTTAGAGTGCAGCATGCAGAACCAGAAAATAAAGACAAAACCAGCCTGTTCGCAACCTCTCAGGGATCAAATACCACACGGAAAGTAGTTTTGTGGTTTTGTATTTATTTTTAAGCGCTTAGTTTAGTTATTAGAACATCACTTTTTTGTTCTCCTTCTCAAGTATTTTACATCAGCTCTGTAGTTTAAAGTGATACTTAAAATACCTGTAACTTCATTACAGTTACAGAGAATTCATACCAAAAGCCTTTTGCATTGGACTATATACCATGTCTGCTGTATGTGTTTCTTTTATACCACTGCTGCATGACAAAGTGAAAACAAGGCACTTTTGAAGAATCTGCATTATCATTCTCAGATGCTACTTTCATCCATCTTATCCACCACTGTAATTTTTACACATCTGGGTTGTCATACATGAGAGCTAGCTAACCTGATTTCCCTTGGCATTAAGGCCCCTTTTATCAAGTCTGCTGAGAATGGAGCCTAAGATGGCTATAAAATTTTATCAATAACTGTTTCAAGGTCCCTAGACCATGGGAAAGTAACGTCCAGAGGGCCTAAGTCTGGTCAATGTTCATCTGAACGTTTTAACAGGGCAGGGAAAGTCAAAGTTAACAAAAGTAATGTGTGAATTCATAAAAATTAGGATCATCAGACTCCCATGGCTCTAGCCATCTTCTAGGTGAGATATAAGGCTGAATCCCTCACTAGTGATCATTAGGCAAGCATCTACTGTGATGGACAGCAACTCTTAGGGTGGCATAGAAGCCACAATTTTTGTTCATGTACAGTCCCACCTTGCCCCTGACGTTGGGGCTGACCTTGTCATAACCCTGAAGATTTTCCCTAGGGAAATGGAAAGTCCACCAAGTGCACGTGCTCCAGAGAGCTCTCCTTGCACTACAGGTGAAGCCCAGCGCTCCCTGCAGCCTCCAGCTATGCCTCCTGGCTGAGGCAAGAGGAGGCAGCAGGGAACACCTTGAGACCTTCTTAAAATGACTCCTATATCACCTGTTTCAAGCAGCCAGAATCCATAGGGAACCTGAATTGAGGTTGAGTTCAAGCAGCCAGTGTCTTGTGAGTCTTGTTGATACTTCCAGGTACAAATTGTTTTGCTCTTTGATTTAACAGTTAAAGAACTAGCATCAAAACCTACATTTTACCATGCAGAAGAAGCTAATTTAGACCAAATCCAGAATGCTGCTTCCTCATCTAGCCACAAGTAAGGAGACATATACACAGAACTTTGGCAGTCTTCTGTGTTGCACTTCTGCACAAAGTGGCAGAAAAAAGTGAGAGCTAGAATGAAAATATGGCAAAAATTAATAATATAGTGTCCTTTAACAGTTTTCTAAAGAATATAATAATGATGGTCTTTATTTTTTCTTTAATTTTTTTTGTTTTTCAACTGACCACTTCAGGAAAGAGAATACAAATTCTGGCTTTAGTTTGTCACTGGCAAAAGGCTACAATGTATAAAAATTGTGGAATTCAAACTAGCCTGTCCTCAGGCACAGGTTTGTCTGCTCCCTCGCTTGGGCACACAGCGTGCGTACCAGCAGGCTGTGCTCCTCAGTGGCTTCGGAGTAATACTTTCTCTAAAATAACATAATAATGCTTTAGGTATTAATGAGTCACTTTAGCCAACTTCAGTAAATGTACATTCCAAAATAAAACTGAAATTCTTTGAAATGCTGGCAATAACGAAAATAAGTGAAGTTCATAGCAAGCATATATCCAAAACGCATACAAAGACAGGCTCTGAGACATGCTCAGTTGCATTTGCAGGTAACAATGTTATCACACTGGTTTTTGCTTGAAGGATCTGTGTCCTGCCCGGTTCTCTGTTCTGTGATTCACTCACAGGTCTGTACCCAACATTAGGAAATTTCTGAAGGTGCCCAAAGAGAGTAACATTTTCAGCTCCTGTGTTTGTGCCTTTGACCTTCCCTGTTACTTGCTGTAGCCCTTCTCCATTTGTATTTGTGTGTGTGTGTGTGCCCATGTGCACAAAATTCTTCAGCAGTTTGGGGGATAACTAGCAAGTGCTGTGATGTGGAGATTTAATTTGTAAGGGCCAGTTGTCACGAGAGTACCAAATAAGCACACTGCAGTTGGTACAACCTAGCATTAGCTAAACCCAAGTGTTCAACTTTTTTATGATTTGCACCTCCTGAGATGATTTCCAATGGAAACATGGACCGTGCATAAAGAATTTAAGCCTCCTCAAATAGGCTTTATCTTTTTTTACTTCATCTTCGCAGACTCTCAGGAAGAGTCCACAGCCACAAACTGATAACCGTGGGGCTACTCATAGCAAAACTGTAATAAAAAAATCCTTAAAGGAATGTTGTATCCATTACAGGTGTCTGAGTGTGACAAGATTTGTAGAGAATGGTAATATATTTTACAAGATCCATTCACACTGTAAAAAACCCAGAAACGTTAAGAGTGCATAAGCCTCACTTCTGGTACACAACAGAAGGAACAGACTTGAAATTAAGTACAAGCTGGAAACAATTGCTCTGAGTTTAATTTAATTATGGTACTAATCAATTAGAAAGGTCTGGTTAGGTTATTATTTGTGGGAAGAATGAGATATTAATTACAAGGAATTGCCAAAGTCGCTAGCTCTTGAGGGATGGAGACAAAGAAAAGTTATTGCCTGTGGAAATCTGAGAGTTTATATTGTAATTAGTCTTCACGTATTCAGAGTTTCCTTGACAAATTTTCTGCAGATTTGATCTAATACTTTTTCCTCTGGACAGTATAGTAGAAAATCACATGCATTTCGTTCACTGAGAAGAGTTAAATGCTTAGTGGTTTAAGGATATAGTTAAGTTCTACCTGGAATCTTATGTGACAATATAGGTTGCTTAGGGCCAAGCTAATAATTTTGACAGATTCACTTTTTTTTTTTTTTAAATTTATTTTGCATTATGACATAAAATTTACACATTCTCACACTGCATCTGAATCAGATTCAGATGCATTCAGGTCTGAGTTATTAATTAAGGTCCACTCTTAAACAAAACATTATTAAACCAGATCACAGTAAAGTGAGCATTAGAACAAAAATAACTTGCTATGATTTATGCACCTTCTGTTGCAAGTTACATTTTCTTTTTCAGATTGTCATGCAAAAGTTTTCTCTTACTCTTCTTTTTTTCTGTGTAAACTAAACTTCATGTTTGCTTTTCAAGATTCTCACCATGGGACCATTTTGTGCTGTAATTTGGCAGAGGTGCTTTCTGAGTAGGAGGTTTGGACTTGTTTTCAGGATAACTGAGGTATTCTTTTTCTTTGCTTTTGTTAAATTTTGGTATTTTGCTAACCTTTTTGATGGGAACATAGGGACCTGCAAGAATAACTTTTCTCATGGAAATGGAAAAATTTCTGTTCTCTACCATACATGAGAGTGGGAAGGGGAGAAAATTATTCTCTTTGAAAAATAAAAAGCTAACAAATGAATTTATAGAACTGTCTGGAATTCATATCCTTGAAAAGGAGCTGGTTGTACTTTTGTACACTTCTTCTCAGATACTTCTTATTTTTCTAAACTATGTTCAGTCATTCCTAGAAGAGAATAATACTCCATAGTCATTAAGAAATTTGCTATATTATACCCATGGATTAAAAACTAAACTGAGGGTAGAGTACTGCAGTTCTGACATAATTTCATGATTATTTTTAATGCATATACTAACAAACATCTCCAAAACAAGGAATTAAAATAATAAAAATATATAGATGGGTATATCTACTCATTGGAAGCTCTTCTCCATGTTAAATCAGAGGTTAGGCTCTTGGCTTCCATTCCATTCCTGCCAACAATCTGCTAACGTGTCCTTTGAAATCTCTCGTCTTACAGTCAGCTCACCTGAAAAATGCCTGCTGGAAGGAAAACTTTTCTAAATTGTATTGGAATCCTTCTCTCAAAAGTTAAGTATATGAAAGATAAGTCTGTGGAACAATAAGTGCATTAAAAGAAGGGATCCATTTCAGTTGGACAACAAAATGAAATGATTACATATGGTGATGGGGTCAATAAACAGTAACCTTTGCTCATAGACAAATTCCCTGTCCAAGTAATTGCACTCTGCTTAAGCTTGTAGTCCTGGGGTCATGTGCAAACCCATTCCTCAAAAGCTCAGCAAACTATAGAACTGCTCTAAAACCTCGTGAGGGCAGATTTTTTTTAAACAACTTGATTTGTCTCAGATATGAGGAGCAGAGATTATTCTCCTTCACTGCGCAAGACTTGTTAGATGAGATTCCAAATTCAGCTGACAACAATAGACTAACTTTTCAGGTATGGCTTTTATTCTGGAAATAAGAGCATTACTTTTAACTAACATGTTAAATATCATCACGCCCAGAAGAGTAGGGTATATCGAACTCTTTCCCTTTATTCACTTTCCAGATAACTCCTAGAAGTATTACCTCTGTCATTCTGTGTGTTCTCTGTATGTTCCTGACTCTCAAGTTCCTGCAGTTCACAAAAGACAATTTAAGGGATTACTTAGAACTTGTAGATTGTTTAAGTTCATACAAATCGAAATGTATTCAAAGTGCCTTCTAAAACTGCTTAAGGCATCTGACTTTACTTCTGGAGTAGCAATAAAATATGTGAATAGTACTGCGAAGACCTATACTCTGGGGCAGTGGAGCATCAAGACCTTGATCCACAGTAAAAATACCTACCTTAAGCAGCCTTAGCTTAAAATAAACGTATTTGCTAATACAATTTCTAGGTTTCCAGTTTACTGAGTCTACTACCAAATTATCTTTGTAAGTGACAGAATGGTTTTTTTACATTAATTATTCTCTTATTTCTCTTATTCTTACATAAGGGTCCCTAAAAATGACATCGTTGATTTTGCTTTGCAAAAAGTATTTTGAAGAGATAACCGTTTTTATTCCAGAAACTTCTCTTCACTGTGGTCCCAATGTAACCCACAAAGAGTTTATGGGAATTATCCACCCACCAAAACAGATATTCAGTTAGGCCTCTATGTTTTGGATACATACATTAGGAGCTCACTATCAAACTATCATTTAGCTCTTCGTCAGAGGGACAGGACTTCGGAGTGTATATTATACTTGCAAAATGGAGCATATTGAATGGCACACCTGCTGCGTCCTAAAAGTTACAAAGCATTCCTGAGAATCAGTGCTTGCCATATATGACTTTCTATGAAGGTACTATATGGAAGATATACCTGTTAGGCTTTTCAGAACATGTGTGTTTAATCTGGTTGTAATTTTTAGAGCAATACAAAAACCAGCAACTGGAAGCTTGATTTTTTTTATATAGTTTTTCTGACCGTATATCTAATATATCTAATCTTCAACCTGAACTCAGCAGAAGCAAAGCTGCCCTGGAGATGTTTTAATTTCAATGGAGTTTTTAAAAAGGAATTAAAATCAGGACATCAGGGTTATTCCAGTATTTCTGTAGAAAGTGTAATGAGATCATTTACTTCCAGATAGAGATCTGAGGCAGTGGCAGAACATTTTATTGAATGTATAGTGAGAAACAGATTTGACTTTTCTTTCATTTGCACTGGTAGAAATTAGAAATATGCTATGCGATGTGAAAGAAATAATGGCAGTGTAACTTCAAAGAGAATGAAACTAATAATTTCTAATAGACAAACACCTGTTCTGGAAAAAAAAAAAGTTTCTGATGTTTAATTTAGGCTAAAATACAGGGGCAAAATTGTACTTCTGTAAATACTGTAATTGTCTAATCTAACTCCAGTACTGCATGTGAAAGAATACATTGTAAATGTGGTTGATAATAATACCATAAATTCAGACATCATCATTTTCAACACTAGATGCTAAATATGTAAACCTTTATCTATAATGGAGTGGAGCATTTTTAAACCATCAGGACGCCTGAGTTCTAAAAATGCCTTTGTGCATTTATGCTTGGATTCATCCTTTACTGGCTTTCTAAAGTATGTGTCTTGACTACTTTCTAAATATGATCGGAACTTGTTTTACAGTCTTTGAAATCTGCCTCAGAAGCTGCATCTTGTGTAGCATACAGCATTGTCATCTGGGAGCACAGTGACTGCTGCTGAGTGTCAGTTAGGTTATTGCTCTGTCATGGCACAAACAATGCTTTCTACACTTCCTTTTTTGTTTAATTGTGAGGAGATGTATTACCTGACTTACGATAAGAGAGCTACACTGAAAAATCTTAGTGGTGCTTAACTGTTTCCAGTCATACAACAGCTTAGTGGAAGATGTCAGCAAATTTTTGTCAACTGCACTACTTAATTCTGAAAAAAAAAAAAAAAAAAAATTCACTGAGTTACAAGAGCTTATGGGTTTTGCAAAATTGTTCTCCAAGGCTGTGTTGTGAATTTGCTCAAAATTATTGCTTAACATTGTTCAACAACTACATATCATTGCCTTTCCTCTCTTCTGGAGATACTTGTTCATTTATAGTCATGAAAATAAGTTCTATTAGGGAGCTATGTTTTCCCACTCTGCGGACTTAGGGGATGTGAGAGAGGTTCTTACTTGTGAACTGTGATGTATTTCAGGAATGTTGGCTACCAACACAGAATGTGTTCACCTTGGAGTTGGTTTTCTGCAGAACTCGTCAGTAAAATGATCTTTTAACAGCCACCCGTTCCAGCACCCAGGTGTGCTGTACATGCATCCTGTTTCTCATACACAGGAATACTTTCAGATATCAAGGTTCTTTATTGAAATCGCAGCCAACCACATTAAGATATGATTTCAGGTAACTATAAATGGAAATAATTTATAATGGAAATACATTTATAAAATACCTACCTGATTAAAAGTCATGCTGCTGTACAAAATCCATGTTTTACTAGGTCAGTCAACTCCTTCGGTTTAATAAAGCATTTGTTGGCAGATTTGTAAATTGATATGGGTTCTGCAGGTCCTAGTAGTTTTCTGCAGAGGAAATAATTTCACTGCTTCAGATTACAAGTGCTAAAATTCTTAACCAAGATGCTATTTGGGAATGCCAGTCTTATCAAATCTACTGCATTCTGCTCGAAACTCATCTATCTACTGTTCGTGCTTCATTTACACCAGAGTGTGACAGCTCTCTCCTGCTCTGTCTTAGGCAGCTGGCCAGCCTGATCTGTGGTCAGTGACGAAGGATGTATCTGAAGGACAAGGTCCTGCACCTGGGTCAGGGCAAACCCCAGTATTAATACAGGCTGGGGGATGAAGGGATCGAGGGCAGCCCTGCACAGAAAGACTTGGGGGTACTGGTAAATGAAAAGTTGGACATGAGCTAGGAATGTGCGCTCACAGCCCAGAAAGCCAACCATGTCCTGGGCTGCATCAAAAGCAGCGTGGCTAGCAGGTTAAAAGGGAGGTGATATTTTGCCCCTCTACTCTGCTCTGGTGAGACCCCACCTGGAGTTCTGCGTCCAGCTCTGGGGTCCTCAGCACAGGAAAGACATGGACCTGTTGGACTGGGTCCAGAGGAGGGCCACAAAGATGATGAAAGGGCTGGAGCACCTCTCCTATGAGGAAAGGCTGAGAGAGTTGGGGTTGTTCAGCCTGGAGGAGAAGCTCCAGGGAAACCTTCTTGCAGCCTTTCAGTACTTAAAGGGAGCTTATAAGAAAGATGGGGACAAACATCCCAGGGCCTGTTGTGATAAGACAAGGAATAATGGTGTTAAACTCAAAGAGGGTAGATTCAGACTAGATATAAGGAAGAAACTTTTTCCAAAGAGGGTGGTGAGGCACTGGAACAGGTTGCCCAGAGAGGTGGTAGACGCCCCATCCCTGGAAACATTCAAGGTCAGGTTGGACGGGGCTCTGAGAAACCTGATCTAGTTGAAGATGTCCCTGCTTATTGCAGGGGGTTTGGAATAGATGACCTTTAAAGGTCCCTTCCAACCCGAACTATTCTATGATTCTATGATTCCATGAAATGTATCTGCTTGGTCAATAGCAAATTGAGCTGGAACACTGTCTGAATCAGCATTTGATTTTAGACAACTGTTAAAATATCATTTCAGTGAGCCTGGAATTCTGAAGAAGTATTGGTTGAACTGAAAACTCACGGTCATGCTTAAAGTTGAAGCAGATTGTGTTCCTGCAATACTGTGCCCTTACAGAGTTTAGCATCGCAAGAAAAAAAACCCCAACATTGGACCACTATACCTCTCTTTGAGACTTTTGAGTCATTGGCAGCCTGATTTTGTTTAGGAAAGGAAAAATGAAGCCTCTTGATGTGGTTTTTAATTTTTCTACTGAAATACAGAGTCGAGTAAAGGGGAAGATTGAAAATCTTCCAGTAAGATAGGGT
Source organism: Aviceda cuculoides (assembly GCA_035590195.1). Taxonomy (NCBI): domain Eukaryota; kingdom Metazoa; phylum Chordata; class Aves; order Accipitriformes; family Accipitridae; genus Aviceda; species Aviceda cuculoides. The sequence goes on along the minus strand of JAVJGG010000032.1, from coordinate 13,527,845 downwards.
GGCTTAATTAACCATTGCTCCAAAACTAGGACATGAAAGCAATGCCAGAGGACTGTAACTCTGAAGTACATACTATTTTCAAGCATTGTCTTAGGATTCATGGCAGAAAATTCCTCTGTGACAAGCATGACCAACCATCACATGTACAAACACAGTCGCTAGGCAGTGAGCAACATCTCCCTGCTCAGCAGAAGCATCAGGACCAGAGGAAGTGAGTCATGACTCTCTTTCCAAGGATTGGTATGAAACAAACAGGCCAGCAAGTGGGGATGACAGCTGCAGTTTTTAGTGTCAAGGGCCCAGAAAAGTCATCTGGTTCCCACGAAGACATATTGCTTGCGTTTTTCTTTCCTGTTGTTATGACTCCCATCTTTGTCTTCTGATGCTGACAGAGTATTTGATAGGGCCTAGCCACAAAACAAATGTTTCAAAGAAGCTGGAAAAGTGAAGACATGCCGTAGGTTTGATGTTGCTGGTACTTAAAAATACTTGGTAAGGAAAGCAAAGTTAGCCAAAGATACACCTAATCATACAGTCACAGAAGAAAATTCTGTCCTCTGGCAAAACTGTGGCATACCGAAAAGTAAACAACCATCCTGATAGCCGGCTTGCTGCACGGTGTTGTAGCATTAGACCTCTATGAAACGTTGAACTTCAGTACTATAGGCAATCCTAAGTTTTCAATCTTTTGTTACCTTCCAAATAAGGATGAAGGAATGAATTTGAGCTTTTTATGTGTTAAGCAAATTATTCCAAAATACTTAGTTTCAGTCCTGCTGAAATTATTTTTTTTTTACCCTGTCATTTTAACTTGTACATTTGTAATCTCTGAAGGCAAGAAATGGTAAAGATGAGATGTAGAAATGAATGTTTTACTTTGGTCAAAATAATATATTTTCACCTTCTTGGATCTAGTTATTGCATTAATTTCCTGTAAAATGTGAACAAAGTTGATCCTGTTCACAGTATGGTTGGATATGCCAGCAGTGTAACTGTTCAGTGTTACCACTGGCTTGGCACCCAGCAAGTAGAGGACTTCCCTGCCTCCACAGAACAGAAGAGGGAAGAAAAGCCTGCGTTGGGGCGGGGAGGGGGGGTGTGTGTGCGTATGTGTGTGTCATACTCCGGAGGGAGGTAAAGTAGGAGAGCCATGGAGGCTCCTTCAGTTGAGCTCTTTGACAAGAAAAGACTTGATAGCGGGCAAAGTGGAGCCCGGGCATGAAGGCTGTGGAGTCTGGGCAGAGATGCAGCTCCAACTGGCACTACAAAGGGCTGAAGCTGCTTGGTTGTGCTGAGAGGGCTGACCTTAGATACCCACTCAAGACTCACGGCTGTCTTAATTTCTGTCATGGTTTAACATCAGCCAGCAACTAAGCCCCACGCAGCCACTCACTCACTCTCCCCCAGTGGGATAGGAGGTGGAATTGAAAGGGTAAAAGTGAGAAAACTCATGGGTTGACATAAAGACAGTTTAATAGGTAAAGCAAAAGCCACGCATGCAAGCAAAGCAAAACAAGGAATTCTTTCACCACTTCCCATCGGCAGGCAGGTGTTCAGCCATCTCCAGGAAATCAGGGCTCCATCACGTGTAACAGTTACTTGGGAAGACAAATGGCATAACTCTGAATGTCCCCCCCTTCCTTCTTCTTCCCCCAGCTTTATATGCTGAGCATGGCATCGTATGGTCTGGAATATCCCTTTGATCAGCTGGGGTCAGCTGTCCCGGCTGTGTCCCCTCCCAACTTCTTGTGCACCCCCAGCCCACTCACCGGTGGGGTGGGGTGAGGAGCAGAAAAGGCCTTGACTCGGTGTAAGAACTGCTCAGCAGTAACTAAAACATCCCTGTGTTATCAACACTGTTTTCAGCAGAAATCCAAAACATAGCCCCATACCAGCTACTATGAAGAAAATTAACTCTATCCCAGCCAAAACCAGCACAATTTCTAAAGAAATACTCAGTGCTTTTAACACAAGCAGTATGTGAATCATCCCAGTAAGGAGCTCTATTATTTGAAGTGTGTGAACCCTTCAGGAGACTCACCAGTGGCTTTGGTGGCAATATCTCTTTCCACTGAGGCCATGACAAGCCAGCCCACTGACAGCCCTCGAAGAGGACTGGGGTCCCGCAGTGCTTGCAGAGACAGCCCATAGCAGAGCTGGTGAGGAGGGAGAGAGAAGTGGCTGCCAGCCACTTCTTTAAGAAATTTCTATTGAATTGTTGTGGTCGGGTACTTTTTTCACAGATGACTTCTGTTAACTTTATCTGACATTTGGTGGATATTTTAGAAATTAAGCCATTTGCAAAAAAATCCCACAAAAAAAAAAAACCAAACACAACCCCCCCCACATATAGTTTTAAGCCCTTACATTTGTAAAGAAAAGCGTCAAAGAATATGAAGTGGCTGTAACTGATACAGCAATGCTTTCCTGAGTTCTGCATCGTCTGATCATCTGATGCAGTTCTTGGTACATGTGCCATCGGATATTCTTTCATCTATTTAGTTTTGGCCTAACATTCCCATAACTTTATTAACATTCCTAGCCTTTTTAAACAGCATTCCCAAATACGGTTATTTGGCAAATCCACGCTTTCCACAGCAATATTAAAAACTCTGAACCTAGATGATTTCTCTAACTTTCTGTTTTGCTTTGTGAGTCCAGGTAGTTTGCCGACGGTAGCCAGCAGTTCTAAGAATCAGGGTTCATTCTGTAAACAAAGTTTTAATTAAAACTTCCAACAAGCATGTATCTCAGGAAATATTTGGGATTCAAACATCTGGGATGTTTGATTTGGATTTTTTTTTTCAGATGAATGAATCCATTCATTTGGGATTAATTTTCAAGTCTTCATATTTCCTTTGATTACAATGGCCCAGTAACAACCTATAATGATGGCTTCAGTTACAAATGTACAAAAGTAACATCCTGATAGCAGTAAAGCACACAAAAATTTGGGATTTTTTGGAAAAGTATTCTTTTCTGAATGTGCTGGATATCCTGACTTAGTCCGAGAGCTGAGGAGGGCATAGGATTCTGAGAGAGTTTTAACTGGATTGCCAGTTGTTTTCATGGCTGCTATCGGCTGTTTTAAAAGCCACTTCTACCAATCCTGTAGATATTAAGCAATAACAGGGGATTCTTTGGTCCCTATTAATTATTCTTTTTTCCAGCCTCATTAAAAATGTTAGAATATAGGGATACTGAAGGCAGAGTAAAAATTGTTGAAAGCATCTGTATAAAAAGTTCTGTAAAGGAGCGAGTTTGAAATGTTGGTATTTATCTCCATTTGGTACATACAACTTAAAGTATTTCTGAAGCCCAGCAGGCAAAGATAGAGTATGGCATTTCTTGACGATCCTCTTTCTTTCTGGCATCTCCTGTCCCTCTTGCCTCCAGGTTGATTGTCACGTGCAGCAACACAAAAGCAGACTAAAGATAATTTTGGTGCTTTGGATGCTTTTTCATGCCTTGGGAAGCTAATTATGGACTTCATTACCTTTCACATCAGGCTGCAGCAAGGGCTGCCTGCCTCCTGAGGGCTGGAGAGCCAGCAGCTGAGTGCAATAACCATGGCCAGCAGGACAGGGAACCAACAGTGCAGGGCCTGTCTCACCACCGCCAGCGAGGGAGCAGGGCAGACCCAGAGGAGGCAGCCAGCCTCAGCCCAGGGGCTAGGCCAACAGGCAAGTGTGTGGTGACAGGGCAGGTCCAAAATCTGGAAGCCAGGAAGTCAAGCGGCAGGTCAGGGTCAGAACCAGGGCCAACGATCACCAGGTGGATCCACGGTGATGAGGCGCATCCGAGGTCAAGCTGTGTGTCAGTCTGTGGGTCAGAGTCCAGATCAGTGGGGCCCATGGCCAGGCAGGGCAGGGCTGTGGGGAGCCGAAGCCCAGCACTGTTGGGGCATCACTGGAGCAGGGACTGATGGCCCCAGGGCGATGAAATGGGGTCCTGGGCTGTGGGCAAGGTAGGGCCAGCCCCAGGGACCCAGTCAGGGCAAGTAAGGTCTATTGATGTCCTCCAGACCCTGACATCACATTCCTTAGCAGAATATATTAGAGGAATAAAAAGTCTAAAGAATCAGAAAGCTCTCAAAGTGTCATATAAAGGCAAGAAAGAAAACGTGTGTTTGGACTCCCTGCTCACCAAGCTTGGAAAAGAAGTGCAGTTCAGGGAAATGACTGGGATTTTTCAAAACCTTTCCTTTCCCAGGACGTTTCAGGCACACTGATGTCTTTGCCACCCAAGTTTGCCATCAGGTTTTCTCATTGCCCAGTGTTTAATAACAGATCAAGTGAGGAGAGACTAGAAAGTCTGGGACTCTTTATTTTGGAGAGGAAATAGCTGAGAGGATCAGCTGAAGAAGTTTCACAGAGTTATGAAGATAGTGAAGATGTGACAGTGTTAGTCATTGCTATGTACAAACCAGAGGACTCTCAAAGGAACCAGCAGGAGACTGGTTTAAAATAGGTAAAAGGGCAAAAATACTTCTTTACACCATAGGTAGTAAACTGCTGGCCACTGCTGTCACAGACAGTTGTGGATACAGAGAGCATTTGATGGTTCAACAGGGTTTAGATAAATCTGTGGATGATCAGTCCATATACAGAGTACGAAGACAAGTGCCAGAGGGTTCCTCCCTGCTTTATCTACTCTGGATGTTGGGACAGTGCAAGGGAAATGCATCTCACAAAATGTCTGGGTCACATCCTTTCTCTATGTACCCTCTCCTTTGGCCACTGCTGGGGACGGACTTCCACACTTCACCCAGTAGGGCATTTCTTATGGGCTGGTGGTTTTGACTCCTCTCCTTAATGCTTTTCCGTTACAATTAATTTGAAAGCTTCAGGTCCATCCTCTGGATTTAAACTTATCAGGGAAGTCAGAGAGAGTATGCACACAGGTATCATTGGCACATTATGTGACAAACTGTCCACACTGAAACACTCGATTGTGACCAACTGTCACTGCTCTTAAATCATCTCTAGCTGCATACCATGACAGCTAAAGTGACACTTAGAATGACCTGCTGGAGCTCTATTCTGGATAGGTGCTTCAAATCTAACTCTATTCAGATATCTATAATTGTGTGAGTCAAATATTTAAGACAGAGAGCGGATAACAGGGATGGAGGCAAGAAAAAAAAAAGAGATCAAAGGAGGACTTGAAAACTGCAGCAAAAGCAGAAGCAAAAGGAACAGAGAACATGAAAAGCACAGTTAAGCAAAATAAGGAGGACCATGAAGAGGGAATATTCCCCCCACCTCCACCTAAAGCCATGGGAGACCTTTTCTTCCTAATAAGCATCACTTCCCTACATGTCCTGGCTCTGCACAGTGGGAGTTTTAGTCTTTTCTGTCTTTTAACCATGAATCTGTGGGATGCAGGATTAGACAGTGACCATCACATATGAGCTAAGCAGTCCTGAGATAGGGACAGGACCTATACCCAATATTTGTTCTTATTATAACTTGTGGCAAGTTAAAAAAGTACACCTTCTTACAATTATTTTACAATAAATTCAATTAAAGTAGTATGAAACCTGATGAAACAGCTATTCTCATCTTAAATAAAGGAGAGTTGTTTTTATGGCTTTCAGATAAGAATAATGACTCCACCTAATAATTTTATACAGAGTATAGACAGTGCAACACCCTTTATTTGGGGGAAAAAACACAAAGAAAACCTCAAAGAAACAGAAAAAATGAAAGCCTTTAAAAGAAGTGTTCTATTTAATATGGACATAGATTTTATCTTATTTAAAACCATTTGAGTATCTTGCCTGTCTATTGATTAGACAGAGGAAAATTTGACAGGTTTGTTTCCTTAACTTACTTAGATGAATAAGTGAATCAGTGAACAAATAATGTGGCTGCTTGCTCCCTCAATCTGTGTTCAATAATACCAAAATGGGCTTACTTTTGGCTGAGGGAAAATATTTGCACAACAAATGAGTGGGCAGCCACTGTGTCCAATACCAAGAGTCAGCCATCTGGATTTAGCATCAGGTGCCCGAAGAAAGAACAGAAAAGCTCTTTGTCCTACATAAATCTCCAGAGACAGTTTTGATCCAGATCCTCAGTGGGATGCTGCTTTGGATACCACTAAAAGCTTACCTTCAGTTGTTTATTAGTGTTGTCTGCTTCTGGATTTGCAATGATCCTCCCATTCTGTTCCTATGGTTGGGGTATTTGTTTTCTCTTCATTTGTCAAATCAATAATGCCAGAGGAAAAACTAACCTTCAGTGACCTACAGATATCTTTATATCTTCCCTGTCAAACCATACAGAAACTCAGGGAACAAAGAACCCTCTTTCAAGTCCCATTCTTTTGCCAGAATATTTCTATGTTTTCTGGGAGGGACCAGCAAGATATTCAAGGAGAAACTGCCAGATAAGATAAGCTGTCACTTAACACAGATCTTACTGATTCAATCAGGAGGGAAGATTTCTTTTGTGTCAGGTAGAACTGTTACTTTCAGACCAAAAGTTTCAGTTTAAATATCATCAGGAGCTACTGTCCAGGAAGTGTACACTGGGAGATTAAACACCGGATGGGGAGAGCCCACTAAATCATTAAGTCTGCTGGAGTGTCTGGCCATCATTCGACAGACACTGCTGGGCCACATGGTATAATAAAGTTCAAGCATTATAACAGATTTCTTACTGGGACCACAATGCAGCAGGCTTTTTTTTTTTTTTTTTCTAATAATATATTGCCAGAAATATCTGAGCTGTTATTTTTATCTTTTTTTTTAAAGCCTCTAAAATTATGCTAAAACCATATGACTTGCAGAGATGTGCCTTAAAGTCTAATTGCTGCCCTTTTCCAAATACAGTTTAGTGAAATTACCAGTATAACTAAGGAACACATACAGTGCCAGTTCCTCGAGAGGGTGTGAATACATTTTTAAAATTAATTTCTTTCTCTTTTCAGAGAGACAATGCAACATAAGACAGATAAATAGTGATTAGGAGCCAAATTTTATGCAAGAACTTCTATTGCTTAAGCAGAGAACAGACATCCAAATGTAGTTTGCACATCTGTGTGCAAATTTAGTTTCAGACCTTAAGATGAAGCTATACCTCAAGATGTTATATGCAAGGCTCAGGCTAGAGGTTTTGTATAGATATATGTGCTTGCATATTTATTATTCCTGTTGTGTCTTCCAAACTGAGAATTTCCTGGAATGTTAATTGATGACGCTCTTGCTACTGCAGCCCCAAGATGATCTTGAAATTTAATGGATTTTGCGTTGTTCTCATGTATAACCAGCTGCAGAATGCAAGAGTTATATCACTCTACTTTCTAAGCCCTATAGTAAAAGTGTCAGATCTTAGAATAATCATAACCATAAAGTTAATAATTTGAATTATTGTTTATAGCTTGAAATCTGGCTGCTTCTCTGGAGCAGGTATATAGCTATACAAGAAGAAACATCATTTTTCAAGGACAGGGGTTAAATTTTTTGCTTTTTGTGTGTGTGATAATTATTTTTATGTTATGTAATACACCTAACATCTCTTTGGCACAGTGACAATGCATATTCCTCCCTTAAAAAGGCCATCAGTCTGAGGATCTGTTATAAATCTCTTTCCTGAACTATTTACATTGCTGAACAGTTAATTTTCTTCCTTTAGGTGGGTAGCTGCATTTTTAGTGTTTATAAACATAATTCTGTGCTGACACAATTGAGTTTTCCATAACTAATTATCCAGTAGTATTGTAAAAAGCATGCGGTTTATGTAATGACAATACTCTGTAAATGAATCCTAAAATGGAAACTACAGTCCATCTTTAGAAAGGTTTCATATGCTGCCACTGAAGCAAGATAAAATGGTTTTCATGCCAGCTCTGTACTGTAAATCTATTTTATCTCAATTAACTGAGATTTCTTTACCATTCTGTTTCCATCTACGAATTGCAGACTAATCCACTTTTTGTGAGTGAATAACAGAATTACATTAATATAATAATCGAATTCTATACACACAAAATATCGTTTGATCCCTCATTGCAATGTTCAGTTTCCAAGAGCGCCCAGTAGCAGGTAATAGGTGAAAGATACAAAATAGAAAGGTTCTGTAGTATATTGCTTCACGTGGTGGTCTCTCAGAAAGATCAAACATGCCAGATGTTAAACAAATATCCATTGAACTATTTTCCTTTTGAGAACACTTAAAAGATTACACTGCAGAAATGTTTTACATTTCCTCTAATATAATTTGCAATGTATAAAGTAATGCTAGAAACTCAGTTTGAGGTGAACACCCAGAAGCAAAACTTTATTGCAGTAGATTTTCAGGTCAACCAAGGATGAAAGGATAAGGAAAACATGCTACTAGAAATACTGTTCAATACTGGGCAGGTCCCATCTCGTAGCCTCCTTCTCTCAGCCTAACTTAGACGCAGTTGAGGCAAGTGAGACAGCAGAGGAATTACTGCAGTCTGGTTTGCTACTCTGAGACAAAGATATACTGTCCTTCCTGACCTTCTCCTTTTCTTATAGCTCAGACATTTTGTGGAAGGACGGGCTCTCTGCCCTGAGCACTGAGTCGTGAAAACATGACAACACAACATATGACCTGTTAATTTGGGAAATGACTGTCTATAATAAATAAATATAATTTCTTGTTCCGCATGCATTGTCTTGTCCTGTATTCATGATAGTGAAGTAGGCTATATCAGCCACTGCAGGTGCAGTGGTGCTCTGGAATAACTGTTGACTCACTACATAGATTTTTCTCAGGTATGCATTTCCCTGCACTCTGTCACTGTGTGCCTCATTTGGAGCTTGCTTGCATGGTTGCTTGACAATAACTACTATTGAAAACCATAGGCACAGAAACACACACTTAGTGGGTCAGAATGCATGGAATTTCTTCACTGTGACATAGCTATTTTAGAAAAATTGCAGCATGAACTGTAGCATTTATTTTCTATTTGTTTCTGGCTCCCATTCACTTGTATGCTCAGAGTGATTAAAATACTTGTTCTGGGAAGATGCTAACACACCCTTCTCCTCCCAGATCCCCCAAATCCAAAATATACATGAAGAAGCTGAAAAAAATGCTTCAAAGCCACAGAAAAAGACATTTCAGGCTGCTGAAAATCAAATAGCTTAAAAATATTACCAAAAAATGTCCACAATGTTTCCAAGTGCTTATGAGGAAATATTTGGCCATGAGAACTCAGAGGATGTCTCTTTTTTGTGCCTCATGTACCATTTCAGTGGGGCACACACAACATGGAGAAGAAAGATGTATGTTACAAAAACCAGAGACAGCTAACCTGGGAAGGGAACAAATAAAGGGGCTTAAGGGACACATTGCAAGTAAGGGCTGGTAATGTCTTAGCAGGAAACCAACGCCTGGGTAGTAGCTGGCCAAGAAGTCTGGACCTATGAATTGTTGGATGAAATGTAGGAATGGACTGACATGGGTCCTGGAAACTGGAACTGACTGGGCAAAAATACCAGGGTAAGGCAAAGAAAATGGGAGAAAAAGAGGGCAAAACAAATGAGAGTCAGAACTGAGTCAGGTGAAGAAATGTTATTGATGGGGTTGACAAGGCAGGCATGTATTGGTTATAAATCTCTATTTGTTTTGTAATCTAATGGTAGACTGTTTTTCTCTCCCGAGAAATTACATAAATTTGAGTTGTGCTATGCTGAGAAAAGCCTCAGAAACACAGCTTCTGGTTTTTGCGTAAGCATCCTACATCATAGCATTTTAGAGAATATGAGCACCACCCTGTAGGTTAGGTGTCTGCTGAGTAGGACAAATCAAGCAGTCAGATAGGGTTCTGGGCTATGAATCCCAGTCTCAGGGAGCCGCCTCATCCAGAAAGGAAAGGAGTGCAGACCAGCCCCTCTGTTCAGTGCTTCCTAATGACTTATTTCCATTCTGTCTGGTTTTGTGACACCTGCTCCCAGCTGCCTCAGGCTCCCCACTCTACAGGGACAGAAGGGAAAATAGGGACGTAACTTAGATTTTCTCTCCTGAAGCCACACGCCTAACTTACAGTCTTTTCAGTGTCAGTGGTAACATCTAAAGCTCATTGGTACCTTAGTGCTTGGATATAAACGTTACTCAGCAATCCTTTGGCAGAGGCAGGGATAGAAACCCGTTCTCCTGGGGAAGACGTAACTCTTTTAGTCACGGCACCTTCTTTTGCTAATCTCAACACTTCTGGCTTCTTCCCCTATGCATCTTCTTGTTGATGAAAAATGGTGCAGAGGGCTCTGTGTATGAGATGCCTTTACCTGTGACACTGTGATTCACCTCTCCCCCTGCAAAAAGAAAGCAGGATTCTTTTACAGGCAAAAGATGCGGGAGGAAAAAATTGTGTGATCTTGGAAGTAAAATCTGAATCAATACATGGGATCAAATTGAAATTGTACAGGCAAATTTTTAATTATTTTTTTAAATATAAATTCATAACATGAATTATGTTATCTTAACCTATTTTATGTGTGTTATTTATAATGCTTGTGAATATTTACGTTGATTTCTATATTGGACTAACTTTCTACCACCTCCCTTTCTCCCCATTCACTTGTAAACACTACGACAAGCAGGCATATAGTATAAGTGCTTTGGGGGGACTTTCTTCCAAAATAAATTCCATTTGGATTTAAGTAATTCATTCTGTACTAAAATGACCACAGAAAAATCACTCATACAGAATATAGCCCTGTCATTTTTTCTCAGGTCTTCAAAAAGCCGTCAGTGTAGCATCTTCATTTGCTTATTTCATCTGAAAAACACTGAAAATGCTGTCCAATGAAGACAGGAGGTGATGGGATTGTTAGGCATATTTTTCTGGTTTTACTTGTGAATTCTTTATATCACTGGGATTTTAGGAGAAGTGATTAAAAAGTAGCTCTAATGTGGCCAGACTACATGCTGCTTGTGTCAGAATTTTTGATGTCAGTGTGTGTTTCACCTACATAGAAGTGATTAGAAGATTATTTGAGAAGGTCAGTTGTAGCTGTCACAGGGAACCAAAAATAGGTTCTTCAAACAGAAAGCCTGTTCCTTCCAAGAGTTTTTGCTAAGCAGATGTGGCTTCAACCACAGTTTGAATTTACATCTCACCTTCAAAATTCAGGAATGTTTCAAAACCGTTTTGCCATAACTCCTCTCCAGTTATGTGTTGTGGTTGCCATTCAAAAGATAATCAGTCTCTGTTGGTATTTTAATAGTATGCATCAGAGGGAGGGACTGAGGAGCCTGCTAAATCTCACCAATTTCTCTACCATGAAGGCAAAGCTGTATGCAGCAGAGCCACCACGACACGGGTGGCAGAGCTGAGGTCTGGAACCTGTCCCCAGCTCAGCTACCAGTTCTCTGGCTGGTCCTTGGCAGCTGGTTTCCACAGCCCTGGGCATCTGGTTTTGCACCTGCAAGGCACTAAAAATCCTGACTTCCATTATGCATAGTGTTATTTCTAATATTGTTACTTATTATATCCATGCTGGCTGTTGGTGTCTATTCCTACATGTGGAAGCTTTTGCATGTTCTTGAAGAGCATCAGCTGTTGCGCCTGAGGTCTTTGGGGTGTCGTACATAATTACAGTAGCAACACCATGCATAAGATAATGAGATTTTGCATGTGTTTGGTGTCCTCGCTTGGGTGGATACCTGTTGATCATGTCCTAACTCATAGGGCAGTCTTGTTATGTAAGAGTTACAGGAGAAGACACTATCTCAAGATGCCATTTTCTTTGTCAAGGAAGATTATGGGAAAAAGACAATAGAAAACACCAGTGGTTTTTAAAATAGTGTTCTATGCACTTGTGTTTGGCAAAAAGGCTGAGATTTGGAGAGAAGCTACAAAAGGCTGACACCAACCTTACTACAGAGTTAATATTGAATCTAAATGTTTGTGTCCATTTATAAGTAAAATTGTGCCTGTGTTGTTAGAATGAGCATAAGAAACTTCGAAACCAAGCAACGACCTTGATTATATAAAAATTACTAGTCACCCAAAATTTCCTTCAGCATTTTACTGCAGACTACTATGTCCCTAATCCTACAAACCAATCTCCTCTGGTAAGGCTTATCTGGTGTTCACAGTGAAAAATGGCAAAATGGAAAGTGTAAAAAGATATGCATTGCACCTACCAATGCACAGTTCAGATCTATCTGCAAACAAGTAACTGTTCACAGAAGAATGGCTCATTGTGAACAGTGAAGTTTTAATTCTATGAACTTCTTTTCTCTGCCATCCTTTTGATGTTATTTATATTCCTTTAAAAATATTTTTATTACCCAGTATTTTTTTCTTTATAATGTATTATCTTTTCCATAAAAAACCAACCAAACAAAAAAACCCAACAAAAACCCCCAACATTAAAACAAACATGCTGCTTGTCATCCAGGTTGTAGTGCAACTTGGAAAATACAGGAAGGATATTGCAGTGTTTTCACACATGTCCCTTTCTCATTTTCCTACAGCATATTGGAAATCTGTGTCACAGTCTGTCTCTTCGGCTGACCTTCAGGAAGACTCCATTAATATGTTCTGGTAAGGAAAGATCAAATATATCTCTGAGATGAATGAAGCAGTAATGAGGCAAAAACCTGAATGCTTAGAAAGAAAGGAAGTGAAAGACACTTATTCTATCTGAGACTGTAAGACATCCTCTAATAGTCTTGATGCTCAAATTATATGAACATGTAATAGAGAGTTGCAAATATTCTGACTACCTTCATTATTTGAATTTAAGTGCTCTACACACCAGACAGCAAGCACCTATGTTCCATAGTGCATACTATATTAACACCTCAAATGCATCTTCTGTTTGCAAAGGTTCTGAATGCACAGTGTGTTCTTAAGAGTTCAATTAAAGAGCTTGCCTGTAAACCAAGAACAAAGCCAACACAAAAAGCACAACTCAAGTTCTGTGGAGGTATGATGTTGCCAGCAATAAATGTGGAAAAAGCCATTAAAATGGTTATGGAGCCAAATAAAGGCTCAGGATTATTGGACCGTTTGCACTGGCTGTACATACAGTTTCAACAAAATCAACACCAACATCAAACATATGACAATTAGGCTTCAAAGAGTGTTTGATTACAAAATGGATGAAAAACCTGTAAATTTTGGTGCACTGCTATTAGTGTGCATTTTCAATTTCTTTGCTTGGAAAGGTGGAGTTTGTATAGTTTCTGACTGAATTGTGGCTGATTTATTTAAACTCTTGAAAATCAAGTTTTAATTCTGAATACACGTTTACATGTTTAGAGGCTATTTTCTGTAAACACTTGTTCAAATAGACTTACACCACTTGTTTTTCCTGTCAATAAAAAGCTTAGTTATAATACTGTGCAAAAATCATCATGATTTGGATGCACACAAAATGAGCAGAGTCTGGAATTAAATTCCTAATGAACCTTCATATAATATTGTACTAGTGTGGCCTGTGATACACTCCTGGTGATATACTAGAGGCAGGAAAGAGCTGATGTGGAGATTGTGCCTCAATTTTATTGAAGAAACATACTATCAACAGAAGTGCAGCCAATTACAGCCACAAAACTCCAGGGCTCTCTTGCAACATCTTGCTTGTCTGTGAAGAGGTGAGTATTCCACTTCTTGCCCACAGTTTTCACATCCCAGCCACTACTCATGCTGCTGCTAGAGCACCTGACTTTAATTAGCAGCCTTCGTCACATCTTTTTTGTGTGCATTATTGTACAGGACTTTTAGTGCTCATGAATAGTAGCTGCTGCATTTCATGCCCTCCCAAATGTAATATATTACAATGGTAGATAAAGGCAGGGAAGGCAATACAAGGAAACAAGACAATGTAAGAAGGATTCAGTTGCCTAAGTGAAGATGTCCAGTGTCATTTAGGATGCCTTCCACTGCCCAAGATAACTGCAGAGGGCTGACACGGGATTTAGGGGGACTCTGGCATCCCTCTGGAGCAGCAGCAGAAAGTGCGCAATACCTAAAATGACACTGTTTGGGTAAGCAAATCTCACACTGTCAATCCTATCAATGTGCAGTCCTTAGGGCTGGCACCTTAGAACTCGTCAAGTTTTTCATAGGCTTCACACCAGTTAAAAACTGATGGATTGAAGGGTGGTAGTAACACAGCTTTGCAGGTTAGTATGGGACAATCCCCAAAGCAGAACAGAAGAAAACAGAAAGGGTGCTTGCTTCAAATGCTAGACTATAATATAAATGGTCATCTGGGGTGGCTGATGGAAGGATCTGACCCCTTATTTTCAATACTGAATGAGGGATGGCAGATGGGACATGGTACTTATTGACTGGTGAAATTCAAAGAGAATTATGGTATGACCAAAAGAGCAGATTAGGGAACTTCTCTGTGTAGAAGCATTCAAAAGAGGCTTAATGAGGAAAAGCCTGCATTTATAAAGGAGAAAGAAAAGGATGCTTTTGTTCTCCAGACAGAAAATTAGGAGAAGCCAAACAATGAAAATGTCAAAGGCTTTGAGATGCTGCGCAAGAACAAGTGTAATATTTAGACACTGATTGAACGTAGGGTCTTGACTGAGATCTGAGTCAAAGACGCTGTCCAGGACTCTGGGCAGGCATAGGCAGGCTGGCAGCATTTCCCTCTGGGAATGAGAAGATGAGGAAGTATGCCAAATGCTGCTTAGCAAATCCCTAAACAGTCCCTTCAGTGACAAATTCCTGAAGATGAAATGCATCGACATTGCTAGCCACCTGCAGCCCTTTCGTTTTGCAACAATTTTATTGGACTGTTATAGGTTTGTGACAACCTTCAGCAGGGTTTTATGTGGCAGCCGTGCCTAAACTGTAATCCTAGGTGTCTACTCAATTCTGCAAGACCTTTTGTAGCTTCAGTAGCACATTGAGCTCAGGTTTCTAGCAGACATAACAAGGAGGTAGAAAAAAAAGAAAAAGATTTTTTGAGACAAACCCCAGTTGATTTACCTCAAAAGCTTTTCTCTTCTCCAGGAGATAGCACATCTAAGATAGAATGACATGAGTGCTGAGTCAACCTGATGTTTTTTCAGTTCAGCACAGGCTCTTATTGATGCTGTAACACTGCTGCTGCTTAGAACGATCTTTTGGATACCTCAAGAATTTAAGACACTTGTCAGCTGCATTTTGCAGATCCTATTTGTAACACAGGACTCTTCGGATTCAAAAACTTTACACATTAGCCTTTTGGCTTCAGACAGAAGCTCACTATTGCATTCTTTTGCACTGAATAGAGGCTTTTACAATGTAAATGTGCCCTTATCTAATTCCTAGGGTTACTTCCAGCCAGCCAACACAACTGCGCGTAACTGTGCAGTTGTTAAGAGGCTATTTTATTTCACCTTGAGCAGGTTGGGTTTTTTTCTTTATTTTTGTCTCCCATCAGGGTAAGATGAAGAAGGGCTGGAGGTATGGGGCATGTACAAACTCACTTTATTTAGGTCTTTCTTTGATATGAATCCCTAAATCATTGAAGTTATTGCATTAGATCTTCCCATAACATCTTTGTTGCTGATTCTGGCCTAACTTCTTTGCTGATGATTGATTATACCTTTGCATTACATTATAACTTTCATTCAGAAAGATTGCAATGGATTATTTTATTTATGTAAAAACTCTCAATTTAAGCACCCAGTTGAATGCAGCCTTTTCCTGAATGCCGTGGTTATCCCAAAGCACCAAATTCCCTATTCCCTTTGCTTCCCTGCTCCTTCCTCTACGCCCAGCCACATAGGACACCTTCTCACTTCTGCCAGCTCTGCCTTTCACTGGATGCCCAGTGAAAAGCTAATTCAGCTTCTGAAGTGACACAAAACTCATCCAGCAAAAGGTTGAACATTTTTCAGCTGTTTTTATGAGCTGAACTGGCTCACCAGTAAATCAGAGCTGGCACAAGGAATAGGGCACGACACTGCACCTACAAACAGGTCCTAACCCGATGGAGCCAGAGCAGGGAGGCAAAGAATTTGAACCACCCCTCTGCGAGGTGTTTTGATTGCGTGAGTGTTTTAGATGAGCTCAGCTGTCTAACTGCAGACAGAGGTTAATTAATGGCAATTGTCTGAGCTGGACTTGTCTTGGACCAGAGTTCAGAGACGTGTCCCCTTTAATGCAAGCAGCCACGTGTGCAGCTTATGCTGGGCTTGACAGTAAGGCAGGTTCACTAACACTGCTTGTTGTTAAAGTCTCCAGTCCAGTTTAACACCTTGGCTCAAATGAGAAGTTATCAACAACATTCCCTCCTGCAGCAGTCTAGTTAAAAAAAAAATTAAAAATCTTCCATGTTGTTACTGACAAATCTATCAGTAAGATGTGCTGAGAAAGCAACTCCATGTGATATAGCTGTAAGTAGTATATTATATTACTTGTATTTCTGAGACTCCATCTGAACTGAAAGATCCACATGAATGCCCCCTGGACAGGGTACTGAATCACTCAAATAGTGAGCTCTGCCCTCCTTGTTGAGGTATTTCTACTGTGTAGAGAGCAATGTAAACAGAGAGAAAGAAAGCAGTAAAAGGAGAATATTTCTGTAGGCTAGTGGTTAGGCTACTCATCTAAGAGAGAGCCCTGGGCTCTGGTTCTTGCTCACTGGTCTGCTGATATAATGGATATCGAATATCAGCTGCAGATGAAGTCTCAGGCACTGAGGTTAGGACACAGACCTCCTTAGCCTTGTCAGTGGCTGGACCGGATTGCGGAGTCTTCATTCTTGGCTGCCTACAAGCACAACTTCATTAGTGTTTTTGGATAGTCCTCAGTTTCCCCAGTCCAGCCCAGCCTACTGTCTGGTGATGAGCACACTATCCAGGCAGCGTAGGCTTGGATGCCCTTGGGCAAAAGATTCCAGTGTTTGCCACCTGGGTTGTTGCAAGTCAGTGAACGGTATTTGGGACAAAGTGGATTCAGTGCAAATGTCTCTGACAAGGATGGTGCAGCAATCTGCTTCTTCCTGGCACCTCTGTCTTCTCATCCATCTGTGATTCCCTGTCTGCCCTCTTTTGCTGGTCTGAGACTTTTGTGACAATCATCATGAGAGTGTATTGCCTAAAACACATTCGAAAGAGACACGCTGTTAGGATTGGCCTGATCTCTATGGATGCTGTGCATATGACGATCAATAGTGGGATAAGGATAGTGGGACATCTTGGGGTAGGGGGGGGATCATTGTGCCACTCCTCATGGGTAGGGAGGAATGGAAAGTGATAGGCCAAGACAGCAAGGAGCCCCCAGCACTTCTAGGAGTGCTGGTAAACCAGTACAGGGGCTCCTGTGGGGACATGAGCAGTGGGTGTGAGACAACATGAAACTTTAGTGAGTACTGCTGGGCCAGATCTGGGCAGGGAACAGAACAAATCCACGCAGGGAAGCCAGCAAAACTCAGCTGAGTCAAATGCCCTTCATCTTTCCCAGAACATGGGGACATTTCCTCTCTGCATGATGAATTTAACAGCACCCCTTCTACCTCACCTTTTTACAGTTAGTATAGCTACACACTGATATACCTACAACCTATATAGCTCAGTGGTTACAGACCTTCTCATGGGACATCTAGAGATAGAAATAGAGCACTATTATTTGAGACAATTTATCTCCAGAGAAGAAAATTCAGGACTCAGGGGCATGGTAAAGTCACTGTGGCATAAGAAGTTGGTGCATGCTAAATTCCCGTCTGTAGCTGCTGGTATCTGTCTCTGTGAATGCTCTCAGCCAACCCCTCACATGTCAGACCCTACATGAGAAAGGCTTAAACTGTGGTACATCATGCTACAGCCAAAGTTGGCTAAGTTTCTGAACAGGGATAATTATTCTGCCTTACCTCACAGATGGCAACTTGATAATCTACAGTCTAGGCCCTGACACAGGAACTCTTGCAGCACTCTACAAGACCTACTTTTTTGATAAATCTCTAGGCTTTGAAAGGCTGTGTGTTCATAACATCTTGTGACCAGCTTGTCTTAGAAATTAAGGAGCATTTTTCTTCTGAACATAAACATTAATATAGTGTAATTCAATGAACTTCACTGAAGTACTTCTGGGTTTACTTTGGTATAGTTGACAGCAGAATTTGGCTCTATATGTCTTGGCATGCACTCTATGGGACATTGTGAGAAAAAACAACAAAGTTATCCTTCTTAAACCATGTTTCGGCTTGCTGGTGGATCTAAGCTTTAAACACTATACTCTAGTCTAATGCCAGAAATTTTACCTACTTCAGATCTCCCCATTGTAAACTGTCTGCCAAGGCTTGAAGACTGTAGGTGTAAAATACAGTTAAGGAGTTTTACGCTCTGAGACTTGCCAAGCAAATCTCCTGTATTAATGACTTATATTGTAGCATGTCTGGAAAACTAAGGCTTTAATTAGCAAAAAAATAGAAAATGCTTTAAAACATAGCCAATTTTGGTACATTAGTGCTACTTCTTAGAATATAAGTTTGAAAAGGTTTTCATTTACTCTTACCAAAGTTAAAAAAGGTGAAGGTAGTATCATGCTGAAAGTTTTGATTCCTACTGCTTAGCCAGAGAACAGGTATATGCACAAGGAAGATTTCACATGACGTAACTGTGCACATGAGTATCTTACCTAGATTTAGCCTTTGTGAGCAAGAGGTTTCTCCTGTTTATCGACTGAAGGCTAACCACATACTGGCCTGTATCAGCAGGAGCATAGCCATAGGAATTGATTATACTCCTGTAGCCAACGCTCACTAGCTCATGTCTGGAACAGTACATCCAGTTATGGGTCTGCAATACAATAAAGACATTGATAAGCTGCAGCGAGTTCAGCAGAGAGCCACCAAGATGGCTGGAGGCCGGAGCATTTACCCAGTGAAGAGAGGCTGAGGGAACAGGGCTGGTTGAGCCTGCACACAAGACAGCTTTTAATAGCAGTCTTCCAATACTGCAAGGAGGTTACTGTGAAGGCAGAGCAAGGCTGAGCTGCACAGTGGGAGAATGAGAAACAATGACAATAAATTGAAACTGGGAGATTCCAACAAGATATAAGGAAAAATTGTCTCCATGGGGATAACTTTTCATTGGAACTGGTAAATTAGAGAGGCCGTGGAACTGAACAACCTGATTTGAATCCAATTTTGACCCTGCTTTGAGCAGGAGGCTGCCCTAGAGACCTCTCTGAGGTCCCTCCCAACCTGAGTGAGTCTGTGATGTGATCTTACAGAGACATTTGCATCAGTGAAAGTGAATGTAGCAAGCTACCAAAACAAAATAGAAGTTTATTTTGTCTGGATGCAAATTCTGATACATTGTACAATTTAAAGCAATAACAAATGCCTAGGCATCATCTTGACTTAGCTTTCTCTGCTCTGTACCTATTGAGTTTGTCATGAAATCATGAATGCAAAGCCAAATTAAATGAGAGTAGACTTAGTCCATTAAGTTACTTCTGATTTACTAAGCAAAGTAAATAGCTGTATGAGCTTAAACAAAGTTCTACTGTCAACTAGAAGGAAACTTGTAAAAAAACCCCAAATGCATAAGAATGAAGAGAGCAAAAAAGATGAAAAATGAAAGGCCAAGCTGTCTGTATTATTTTCCATGACGTTTCAATATATTTTTGACATTTAAATTAGTGGTTTACTCCTCTATTCTTTGGGTCACATTTGAACTTCACAAGTTGTGACTACCCCATAACTGCAGTATGAATTTCAGGATGCTTGTCAGACCTATAACCTGGTGTCAGGGACACCAGTCTGCATTTAGCTTCAGCTCAGATCGTCTAAAACTTAGGTTATGTCAGAGTTTAGAATGGACTCCAAGTATTCTGCAGGGCAAAACCATCCTTAGCATTTCTGCTTAAGCTTATCATTGCAAAGGCTGATGGGATAGCTGGAAGCCTTGATTTGGCGGGGCTGCAATTTAGTGTGAATTTGGGATTTTCCTATATTCTCTCTGCAATAAAAGCACGGCCTACCGTGAGCAAGGCAAGTATCATACAGACATTTATTTTGGTTTCTGATCCGCCATTGGGACAGTTTACAAAGCAATGCAGATGCAGCAGTTTAAACAGCAGTCAATGTTCAATATTCTTGTGACAAAGTCCTCTGTCTTGTGGTATTAATGTGTAATGGGTCAGTTGTATATGAAGATGCACATTCGATTCACAGTTGCATTCACATTTAATTGCCAAAAGTAGTCTGATATACTTTTAAAGTTTGCTTATTATGGATTCATATGCCATTATTCTTATTGGTCTGAGCATAAAGCACCACAGGGAAATCTGACCAAGAATTAAAAACTGACCCTGATATCTCCAGTTGTGTACAAGTGTTGTACATGGATACCACTGCTGATTTTGAGGGAGAAAAAATAGCTATGACTCACTGTTGATCTTGTTAAGAACAGCAATGGATAAATGGTTGGGTTAACATAGATTTCTAAGAGGGAACCTTCGTTTTACTTGGCTTATGCTGCAATTATTTTAAAAACAGCTAGATAAAAAGATCCATTAATCTACTTTCCTTCAGTGTTTTCAAACATGCTGCAACATAAAATGCCTGATAAAATTATTAAGATTATTTATTTCACAGTCTCAGTGCCTTTACATGTCTGAATGGCACCCAGCCAGCAGTCTACTCAGAGTAGTGTTTAGTGTGTGCACACACACACACAAAAAAAGAGCCATTTTTTTAAAGTAACTTGCTAGAGTATTCTGGTTTGTACATTAAGCATTCTCACAAAAGGTAAATTCATTCACGTTTCCAGGCAATTCAATTAATAAGAAGCTCAAAATACTTTAAAAAATCCAAGACTCTTATCTTTTCGATTTTGTAAAATCTTGATAGGTAATGTTTTTCTGTAGGTACTCCCTGCTATCATCTTGTAATCTAAAGATGCAGAAAAGAAGTCGGGGAAACTGACTTTAAAACATAGGTATTTTGGTGAAAGGTAGCAGTCCTGGATCAAAACACAAACAACTGTTTATGTTCCCCAAAATATGATCTGCTATAGCCAACAATTAACTGACTCACATAGCATAAATCTGGTTAGCCAAGATTTTACTTCTTTCACTTAGTAGGTCCTTATGAGTCTCATTTTGCTGCTCTGGCTCAAACTCAGCTGTATCTTACTCCTCAAGGCATGCCTTTGATTCTAGTTGCTCTATCTAGATTCTACTCAGGATGACTAAAACTTCCAGTATCTGGTTTCATGTGTTATATTTAATATTTTAAAGACAACTTCAGGCTCAATTTTGATTGCCAAGACTTTGTAGCAAGTAAATTCTGTAACCAAAAACACAGAAGATAAACCACAGATACAACCACAACAATTTCTTAATTAACAGAAACCACCCTCAAGATGTGTTTTTAAACTGAAAAGTGTTCTCTTTCTTCCCATTTTCACCATTGTGGCTGCTTTAAATCTCCATGCTCTGGTTACGATAGGGTACATGGCCACAAACACACAGATCAGTCTCAGCATTGGTGCTAGTAAATAAATCACAGTACAGGGTGTGATTCTACAAGCTTTGTGTTGTGAATCCACGTACCCAGGCTATAATACAGGAGGAGTGATTTAATTACTTTGGTTTAGGATACCAGAGGCTAGGCTGCATTCTGTATAGTTTCTCAGAGACCTTCAATATTATAAAACTTAGAGGTCTGATTCTAAAGAGGCCTGATATTATAAAATTTAGAGGTCTACATTGCTCTGTAAGAGCTATAGCACATCCTCAAAATGGGAGTCATAGGAGCCAGCAACTTAAGTGGGAGTGGCTTATAATAGTCAATAGGAGATGCTGAAGATAAGAATATATTTAACTCATTGAATCATATAGTAGTTTACATTGGAATTTCCCTCTGAAGGTCAACTAGTCCAACCTGCTTCTCAAAGCAACTCAAAACTTGTTAGGGTAGGTTTTCCAGTGCCATATACAGTTGGAATTCAAATGTGTCCAAGGATGGAGATTCCACAACCTCTCTGAGCAACCTGTTTCAGTGGTTTATCACCTTCCTGTGAAGACTTTTTTCCTTGTATCTATACAGAATTTCCTGTGCTGCAATTTGTGTTCATTGCATCTCATTTTTCCATGGTATACACCTCTGAGAAAAATTTGGCTCCATCTTCTCTATAACCCCTTCCATTCCCCTGCAAGTTGAAGACAACAGTTAGATTCCCTTTTGATCTCTTCTTCAGGCTGAATAAAAGTTATCTCTGCTCCTCTCTTTACTTCCCATATCCTCTGATAATCTTGATGGTCTTCCACTGGACTTAGATCACAACTGTACATAGCACTCCAAACACAAATTCACAAGTGCCAAACAGAGGGGAATAATCACTTTTCCTGAATGTTACACATTCTTGCTAATATAGTCCAGGATGCTCTTGGTCTGCTGCTGGCTCCCATTCACCTTGCCATCCATGATGCCTGGTGGTCTGACCAGGTTTCCATCCACTTTATACTTTATTCATCCAATCTGTTTCTCTCTAAAAGGGAACTATGGGAGACTGACTGTCTGAAAAGCCTTGATAGTATCATCCACCTTACACATACCCAAAATAGAGTTCAGCCGAGGGTTCCCCATTCAGCTGAGTGTTCATTCACTCCTAACATACCTGCATGGTTTCTTGCACAATGGTATGAATTGCTCTTGTGCTTTCAGGAGGCTGGCTTCCAAAGACAATCAGCTTTTCTAGGCCCCTTTGCTCTTCAGGAAACCCTGAATAAGCTGAAATCAGATCTCTTGGAGCCTAGGTTCATTATTCTGCTATTTGTTGTCCTCATTTCCCCCAGGTTATTAAGCTCTACCATGCCATTGCCACTGCAGCCAATGCAGCCATAAACCTTCATGACAACTCTTCCTTATTTGTGAATGATGGATCCCCCTAGCTGGTTAGTCCAACATCACCACCACAACATTTTCTTTGATGCACTCCAAATATCTCCCAGATTGCTTGTGCCTCCTGATGTTGTCTTTCCAACAGATGTCATGGTGGATAGATTTCCCTATGGGAACCAGGTCTTGCCATCATAAAGCTTGTTCCAGTGGTTTATAAATTACTTTATACAATTCTTCCTGTAGCAGACACCCACTGCAATGCTCCCTTTGTTGGCCTTCTTCCTTTTAAAGATATATAAGCAACTAAATGTCATGGAAACACTTGTGTCAGAATGGGACTCGCAGCCTGAAACAGTCTCCTGGATTAAGATGCTTGCAGGAGTGTCTCAGCAGAGTGCTAACCCATCTTAACAGGTTCACACCTGGACCTGATTCATCGCCCACCACCTGTGGATATCCACATCCCCCCATATAGATATGACCTTGATCATGTGCTCTCGACTTACAGCAGCCTCTAAAGTTGTGTGCAGAACTGGGTTCAGTTTCTTCCTCTCCCTGCCACCTCTTCATCAGCTATGGTGTTTTAAAAATCATGATGGTACTGATTTATGTCATTTTACGTACAAGGGGTTTACCTCATTTACATACAAAAATCTGAGAATCGTCAACCGGCACTAAGCTTTGTCATAATGTCTTATGTTCCAGGCACACAACCTGCAGCCCTTGACTAGTAAAAACCTGGACTTCTGTAGACCATGGGTACCCATGGGGCTAGGCAGAGTTTTTGACAACTTCATTCTTGGATTCAGTGCCTCTGTTCTATAGAAACTCCACTTTAGGCACTCTGTGGATTTTAACCCTGGCTTTTAATCCTTTGAAATAGTAAATGAAGAGACTGGATTTTTTCAGGGACAATATATTTATTATAGTAATATGGTTCTACACAAGGATGGCATTGTGAGGTAGCATCTGTGAATATTCTCTCTTGAATCTTTAGATCAGTTAGGCTAAATTAACTTTTGCCCAAGAGTACTCTTCTGCCTTGAAAATCCAACTTAAGATCTCTTTTCTGTGGATCAACACCAGTGCTAATGGTGACAAATGTAAGACACTTGAGGTGTCTCCCATCCTACTGCGTTTAGTAATTGTGCCTTAAATTCAAACACAGACCAGCAAGAAAAAAATTAGTTATCTCTGCATTAGCTCTGCAGTGCTAATAGAAACTAAGTGTAGTCAGATACTATTTTTGTCTGGAAACTAAGCAGCTCAGATGCTGAATGCAGATGGAGAACTCTTCTGCTGACTAAGAAGCTGCTTTTTATATACAGTCATGTCTCATAGATGAGATACACTTAAAGCAGTAGGTTTTGTACCAGTGGTTGACACTGAATTAGCAGAAAATTCAGTATGTCTCATATCATGTGTGGTGATGAGATTGTCGTGCACCTATTTTTGTCAGTGTTGTGGTGTTGCATTTTTGGACATGACTCACCCATGTAACTCTCTTTCTGGAAGAGAGTTGCTAGATTAATTTGTAATTTTCATTGTAAGTGGAGATGCAACATATGATTCCGTGAAATCATGAGGGTTTTTTTTCACCATAACAGTATATTTTTGACATTTTTTGTTTGATATGCTGTGTGTAGGAGATGTAACAGTAATTTCTGACAAGTTCTTGTATTTGCAGACACTATTGGTGCAGCTATTTGTGGTAGGTTGACCCTGGCTGGGTGCCAGGTGCTCACCAAAGCCGCTCTATCACTCCCCCTCCTCGGCTGGACAGGGGGAATATAAGAAAATATAACAAAAAGCTCATGTTTATTGAGCTTTATTATTGTCTTCTGGTGACTGGGAGCATTTTGAAGATAACTCTTAACAGCTTAATAATCTTATTTTACTTAACTAAAAAGAAAGCTTAAGACACATGGATTGTTGATGAAGAAATCAGCATCTCTGCCATTACCAAATGACAGCTATTTGGCAGCCTTTTGAAAGAGAAAAACAGGTAAAGAAATGGTGAATAGTACACTTGTCATTAATTTGTCAAGTCAACATATTAATGTGATTTAGGTCAAGTTAGTGGTTGCTCAAGCCAAGCATTCATGGCTTCACTAAACCCTAGGAGAAATTGGGGAAGCCCGTAAGAAAGTTTAGTTTGGCAAAGAAGTGAAGAGCCAAATAAAGAACTCCAGGGGGAGACCTTCTCCATCAGCTTATATGACAGGGAAGGTGAGCAGGGGAGTTAGATGATGGCAAGTCAGGAAATCGGCGAGGGGCAATAGTTAGCCCCAGTAGGAGAGCTCTGAGGCAGGAAACAGGAAAGACTGTGAGTCTGTTGACCTCCTGTTTTCAGAGTTCTTCTTTCATGAGCTCATAGGCCAATATCCTCATAGGTCTGCTGATGGCGAAAGACAGAAGTGTTTATTTCACAGGTTAGGGGCTCTAGTTTCTTTCATGTGGGTTCAACATTTTTATCGGCCTTAATGAAAGTTTCATTCATATGAGATGAAGAGAGCTGGCTCTCCCTCGAGTTTCCCGTGTAATCAGAAAGATATAACTCTGTGTTTATGTTAAGGACAGAGGGACAGAGCACTAAGTGTTGTGTCTTACTGCCTGCTCAGTCCATTCCTTTTCCAGTAATTTGAAGGGATTAAACATGAACAAGAAAAGAAATGACTACAAAAGGCAGTGAGTGTACTGCAGCACTGATATCAGTCAGTTCAGTAATGACCATCAGTGTTCTTCTCTAGACACATTTCAGAAGTACAGCACATAAAATTTCTACTCCTCATGAGTAATAGAGATTAGGTGGTGATGGAATACAGGTGGATTCTGCCAGCATGCCCTTGAGTATTTCTATTAATCCTATTCCTTTTAGGCTATCAGAAAGAGAGTGCTAAACACTTAGATCCCACATGCTGCCCTCAAACTCGGGATGAGTTTCACTACAATAATAGTGAAAAAGCAAGGCTTCTGCTTGCTGAAAAGAGTATCCTGGTACTACGTACTGATGGGTATCATAGTTTCAACATTGTTTAATGTTAATTGATCAATTAATTTGATCAGAATGGGGTTATTTACTGTATTTCCACCTTCCTGCTAGCCTTCAGGTACACTGAGGTTATTAAAGAGCTAATTTCTATAGGAGCTTCCTAAAACATGATCTGCTTGCATAGACTTAGCTAGAGCTTTCACACACAACTGAATGCATTAATATATTTTGCAGGAGAAGTTTAAAGCACTCTGTTTAATGTCAACAGTAAAATATATATGAAGTAAATATCTAGTCCTAGTTCTTTTCAGCTATGGCAAAACTAAAAACAAAAGACGTGTGTCCAAAATGTGCAATATGGTCCTGCAGAACTTGTGCCAGTCACACTGAAATAGAATATTAATTTCATGGTTTCAACTCTAAACTGAAAAGATCTTTTTTTTTTTTTCTTTTTTTCCCTCTCTTTTCTTTCAAACTAACAGTCAAAGCTTATAATGGTGGTGCACCACATTTCATTAATAGGTAATTTAGCATGCATTTACCTTTATGGAAAATTCTGGTCACAAGCATCTTTTTTTCCCCTAGCTTAAAAGTGCTTTTTCTCTCATAGGTCCTTAGCAACTTGAACTAGCAGAAGTGTCTTCCAAGGAATAGGAAAACAGACAAAGTAACAGGTCTGTTTTCTTTTCCAAACATTTTTTTCTTCCTGTTCAACCTGAAGCTGACAGAAGCGAAGCCTTTACTTCCATGGAAAATGTTGTCGGTGCAAAACCTTAGACAGCATAGGCTTTGTGGTTCTGATTTTGTACAGAATGCAAAGTGGATGGACAGTTAACCATCTAGACAGAAATCTTTCTGTCTGGTGCAGCAGTAGGCATCTATCATCTCACTGTGGCTGACAAGGCATGTATCACTTGCAAATGGGGGGTGTTTTCTTTGTAGATATGCCTGTAGGCAATTAGATAAGGGAAGATGCTGTTCTTTTTCAGAACAGCAAAGAAAGAAGCTTCAAAAGGCATGCCCAGGCCTGCCCCTTCTAATTAAACCTTGGCTCTCAGGATTCCTACAGCAGAGGAAATCTTCACCTTTATGGAGGCCAGTCTTTATGGAGCCAGCTATCTATTTTTATTGTGGCTGGTAACAGCGTCATCATGAAGTGTTTTTCCATAAAAGGTAAAATGTCCATCCATACAGAAGGTGTTTCATTAAGGTGAGGAACTGGAGACTGCAAATCATGGAGGATGTTATTACATTTCTTTGCCTATAAGAGCAGCAAATACCTTGCCAACTGTACTACTGTCTTCTCATTAGCTTTCATGACTTGTATTACACTACTTCCTAGCCTCATTGTGCCAGCTGATACAGAAGCAAAGAATAAAATCCAGCCCCTTTATAGCTGAGCCCCCTTAATATTTCTAGGAGGGACAGTATCAAACCTGTGAGAAACATTTGCATAAGGAGAAAGATTCCTGTATTTCTTTGACAACAATATGAGCTGCAAAGAAAAATTATTTTAGCCTGAGCTAGGAGTGGGTTTGCCTTAACGACCTCAACATCCAACAGTCTGAGTCATCAAGAAAACTGTTTGAGTCCTCCAGCATACTAGAACGATGAATGCAGGTTAATCTCCAAAGAAATATTGTAATAAGGCCATTCCCCTATATGAACCCTCGTAACTTCTGGCAGAAATTCTGCTCCCACTGAAGCTTAGTAGGATTTTCCCATTGACTTCTGAGAAGCCAATATTTCACTATCAATTCTCAGAGCTACTCCTGTCCTGCCATTTCCCTCCCTGGAGTGAATGGAATAATTGCACCTGTGCAATTATTGCTGTTTAGAACAGATGCATTTGATAAAATATGCGAGAGATTTTAATTCTATTCTAGTCAGAAAATTTGCTGGCGGCTTTTGTAGTTTTTTGTGGGTTTTTTTTTAATGTTAGCTGTAGCATAGAAGACATGCCTGTATGCTGGATAGTTTTTCAGTAACTTGGTAATATTACTGCTACCTTTTACTATTTTTACTCTTTATATTCTATCTGCTACTATTGCTACTATAATAGCAGAGAAGCTAGAGTGAAAAAAAAAAAACCCACAGGGTTCTGATTTTCAAAGTACAGTACCCAACTATTTTGACTTCATGTCAGCTGAAATTTCATGCTCAATACTTGACAAAATACTCTGTCAATACTAGAAAGGATAGATCTGACACTTGAGCTGTTGTAGATAACAGCTTTCCTTAGTGCCACCGCAAAAAAAAAAAAAAAAATTCCTCAAAGGGAGAGAGAAGAATGAGAGAAATTAATGAGAGGCAGAGAGGCAGACAGAGGGAGGGAGAGGGAGCTGGATGATCCTCTTCCTACCTGAGGAAAATTATACTATCCCTGCCTTTTCAAAATCACCAGGTTAACATCAGAGAGAAAAGAACCAAACAATATTGTTACTATAAGCATATCATTCCCACTCTTTGTAGTCAAAATCTATAGATTCATTAATCCTTCCCAATTTTATTTTAATAGCAAATTATTGGATATTATACGTCTTTCCATTGCTTCAAAAATTCAGTCAACTGTACTAGTGATAGATACTCCACAAGAAGCAACAAAATGACACTGAAGCAATACCAGAAAAAAACCCATCTGTGTGCATACTTGCACACATACATACATGCACGCACATACAGAGGAGTCACAAATTCGGGCTAATTTTCTCCCTGAGCCTGCTTAGGAATAGATATCCTATTCATGTTGATGGCAAGCATTATTTCTGATTAATGCCAGTGCTGGTATTCTAGGCTTTAAAATAAGTATGAAAACAGTCCTTCGGGGAAGATTTCAGCTTCTTTTAACTTCCCTTTAATCTCCACTGCCCCCAAAAACTCCACGTGTTCACGCCTTTTCTCTCTTTACTGTACAGAAAATTTATTATGAAAAAGACTGTATTAAAAAATAAAAGTCAGTTAGGCTAAGCCTTACAATCATAACTTTCAGGTCTTTTTGAAATCTCAGAAAAGGAACATGTGTATCAGCTCATAATCTGAAACATTTAAGTGATACAGAGCATTGTGTGGTGTTCAGCCAGATCCTGAAGCCCTTCTCCCCGTGATTCCTACTGAACACAGCCCTCAGAAGTATAGAATGCCTTCAACTGCCCTAGAAAAAGTGATTCAGTTTTATCCAGGAATAATGTAGCTTGAGAAAAGATTGCATCAAGCAAACATCAGCAACTCAGTGTTTATGATAACTCCACTGTTCAGGAACAAAACCTGGGGATATGGATTTCTGGTTTTTCATTGTTAGAAAAATAAAGAAAAGGAGATGAATATGGCTAAAGATGTTGTCACAGTTTGCTAATCAGTAGGTAGACAGAGGAAGTGCAATTTCTGGGATACTGACTCTTCTGAGAGTTTGTGGTTTTATCCAGCTGAAAGTCTGGCCTAAACTTGGCTACATGTTAAAAAAAGCAGATCTAATTTTTTGGCCTACAGTATATAAGAAATTGTTCAGCAGAAACATGAAAGCCTGCATGAGCTGAACTGGAAAGCGAGAGGACATTGTGTAATAAATAGGAGTCAAGAAGGTGACTGGGGAATAACATTTTCCATTACACCAATCCAAAGCAGAAAACTCAGCCGCGAGTTTCTTTTTCCCAACTGTATGTTCTCCTTCTCAGATTCTCAGAAAGGCACTCACTATATTCAGATGTAGATTCATTTTTCATTCCTCATGCAAATATTAGCAAGCTGAACAATGAAGCAAAGTTCATCATGTTCAGCACTTTCAAAAGAACATAAAATTGCCAAGAGTTCATGGTGGTTCAGGGACTTTGCTTTTACAGACTTCTGCGGAGATTAAAAGTTAGCTCCAATACAAACAGCTCTTTCATTAGGCTCTCACTGATTGTGACAATGAAATCAATTTTTCAGAAAGCACACCATTAATGAGTAAACTTTCCTTGCTCCCAAGAGCGCTATCTATGTTAAATAAGATGGATGCTAATTTTAGATACTACAAAAGAGAAGTGATTGAGGAATAATCTTTTCAGTAGACAAGGCAGAAGACAGTTTGCTTTCTTCTACTGATGACTCAGAGGATGTGTTCCTGCATAGCAACCTGCTTCCAGAGAAGAGGAATACTTCTGTTTGATGATAGTCTTTGGAAACTGCCCCTTTTTTCTGTTTCTGTTTCTGTGCCCCCACAGTAATTACCATAGCCAGCCTCTGATATTGGGTGTATAGCCCTGGATGTAGATTAGCTTTTGAAGTCTACACAAAAAAGAATAACTGGCAACTCTCACAAGCTGCAGAAGTGGACTTCAATACTGAGCCACTTCACTGAAAATGCCTACAGGAATGCCAGTCAGTGGGAATTTTGTGTGCAAGATGTGCGTCTAACAGTTCACAGCAGAACTGAGATCACAAAGCTATTGGCAATAAACTGAAAACTTAAAAAAAAATATTCTAGTCCCAAAATAACTAGGCTTCCAGGTCACAGATGCAGCTACTGCTTTTTTGGAAATGCAGTTTTACTTCAAGCCAAGACATATTCTTTCAATACGACAGTGTTCTCCTTGCATGGAAGAGCCTTTAAAGCTCTCTCATTTAGCTCCTGATCCCCTTCCTAACTGGAATTTCCTTACCTTGCACTGTCCTCACTGGTTTTTATAAATTCTAGATTACCTTGACAAAATCAGTTTCTACTACTTTTTTAATGTAACTTTTGCAAATTCATTCATCATTAAATTAATAGTGAGAGAACGGTTTTGTTTTGTTTAGTTTTTTTAAATAAAAAAGCGGTTTTACAAGGGTACTAAAGAGCAGATTTCATCATGACACAATATACTACTGCTCAGATTCCCTGGCCTAAGCAGAATCCACTAGACCAAGAATAAGAGTCTGTATGACCACAAAGCTGCCATGCTTTGAGGGCAGGAGCTAGCATTGCACTGTGCAGGGTGCTTGGAGGTAATCTGGGTATCTCAAATGTGACACTGCTTTACGGCTCTAATATATAGAGATGTAATAATTATATATATATTATAAATATATATTATACTCTAATTCCCATTTTCAGTAATCTAGGCACTTAAGTTTTTTATTCTGCTTGAAGGTGGAGTAAAACTTTTGTGACAGTGAATCTTATTGCATCAAATCATCTACAGGATTACAAAACTGTCAGTGTGAAGGTTCAGCTTCTGGGAAAGAGCAGGTAATGTTTAGTCCTGTAATTCTTTTGAGGGCCTAGTTTCGTGCCCTCTGCAGGACTAAACCTGTTGATTTACAGAATAAAGTAGAATGGGAGCTTGACCTAGCTGTAGCTGTCTCCCACGCTGTTATGATATTCTTTCAGTACATGCACTGCTCTCTGCTGGAAGGTTCTTGCATGCATGTGTGGTGTGAGAGAGCCACTGGTACTTCTCAATCAACATGCAATACCATCCGCTCTTGCTTATGTATTTATGCCAACAAACTTGGTCTTACGAGTGGGTGATAAGATCATGCCTTGTTAATCCTTCTTCATCTACATCAGCTTCTGGCCTTTTGTCTAGACCATGTTTCTCATCTGCTGCAAGAGTAGATGGCAAAATGTTCTCTGAGTGATGTTCATGAGACCGCTCTTCATTGTTTTGTCCATGAATAAGTCAGTTTAACTTCAGAGCATATTGCTTTTTTTCTGATCCTCTTGGACCTCATAAGGGCACCTCGGCATTTTTCTACAGCTTAAAAAGTTTATGGCATGTTGTTTCTGTGGAGTCAATGACCAAACTCCTAATATTTTTAACAAATACAAGCCGATTCCCAGTGGCACTGCCAGGTTAAAGATCTGTTTCTCTTCTAAATGGTACAGCATCGACTCAAGCCTTGGCAGTGGCAATCTTGGTGAGGTGCTGCCAGTGTGGGCAGATGCACAGCTGCTGGGCATTCCTCGAGCTTTGCTCTGTCTCTTGAGGCCATGAGAATGGTTTCCAGCTGGGAAGCATGAGCAGACAATGGGTTAAAGTTGCTCTACAAGGGGAGAGGAGATGTGAGAATGGAAACTGAAGTGGTTTAGTTGTTCACAGTCTTGGAAACAGTACAAAACCATGCCCAGAGCACGGCTTCTGCTGCCTATTTCATTCTGCTATTTAACAACTAACGTTTTGAAACACTTGAACTCCTTCTCTGTAGATTCTGATAAACTTTAGCCACTTAATAATTTTAACTATTTTTAAGTGTAGAAAATAATGCATAAAATAACTTTCTATTTGTTACTGGCTAGCTTCAGGAACCACTAGTGGACATACTGAATAAATTTAGCCAAACTGACACTACATGCGCTCAGTAAGTGAAAGCTTTCTTTGTCTCAGAGCCACCTGACCTGTGCAAACCAAACCGAATTTCTCAGTTGAGTTGCTGTTGGGTAGGGAACTGTGGCACCAGCAGACCTCATGCCATGGAGAGAAGACAAGAAGTTTCTGGACAAGGTGAGAAAGCAATTGTCTCATCAGTATAGCTTGCTCGTCCAGATCAAAGTAGAAGTTCACAAGGGGAATAATCAATATGTGACCATTGCCTTTGGTCGCAAACCATGGATTCCCTTTTCCACAAATTAAAAATTATTCGAGTGAGCTTCTCTGCATTGACTTTATATTGCACAATGTAAAGATGTCTGAAAGTCTCTGAAAGTTGAAGTATTAGTCAGTTTGCTGACAAGTGCTGAAAGTATGTGCAAGGACTATTGTTCATACTAAATTAAGCACTAATGTAACAAGTTAACCAAGTAAATTCCATTTCAACAACATCATAAGGAAAAAGGGTTACATTAAGCCTGAATAAACTCTGCTTTTTTAAGAGCTGAAAGAGTGACCTTATAAAAATGTATTCTCGAATTTGCCATGCAAAATGATACATGAGTATAAAGGCTCTGTTTAGTGGGCGTATGTGCATATGCAAGTATGTATGCATAAAAATTGTCATTTCTGAACTATTGTTGATAATATTAAAGTGCTATTTATACAAATATATCTTGAAGTAGTAGGAAATGTCACACTTGTATCTTTGTATGAATACAAGTAATGTTCAGTGCTATCTCTAGTTCAGCTGTCTCTGGCAGTAATTTTAAAACCTTTACTACTTCTGGAATTGCATCAAAAGTAATTTCTTTTATGGAAATGTTTGTCACAGTGCAAAGGATGTGGACAGTCTTATGAATATGTGTATTTGCACATGTCCAGCCCCTCACCTGCTCATTCCTGTAAGACATCCTTGTCCTTCTTCCTTGATGAAACTCACGCTTCCAATGATGTGTTCAGTTGTGTTCAGCAGTCACTTGGAGTATTCACAAAGACAGCAAATCCAGAAAATTTGTACCAAGCTATTTCTAGGGGATGAAAAAAACCAGTGATTTCCAGAAAAGCCATAAAATGTTAAGTACCTTTTGTATGTGTTGTATATTGGACTGGTGGCACCATTTATTAAAATTGCCCAGAAGTTCCATTACAGAATCATTTTTCTGTTGCTTATAACTTTGCCAAACTTTAACTATTTGGCCTGAAATTTTGCATACTGGGTATCTGCCTGAGGCTGAATCTTTCTGGAAAAGTTCAGTCAAAATGACTATTTCCAAGAACAAAATTAGGGGAAAATACATCATTCTGTCCATATCAAAATATTCTGGTTACCTCTTTTGTGTGAAATTTTAATGATTTGAAACAGAAACATAAAATTTGGCAGGGGTGACTGAGGTGTCCAGCCTGTGCTCTTTGTTGTTGACATGAAACTGCATCTTGAATAAATTAAGAATCTTTCAAGAGAAAACAAAAATTAAAAAAAAAAAAAAAAAGAAAATATCCCAGTCTGCAAATCCCTAGTGGATTGCTAGGCTTCTGAAGTCACAGCTCTGAAAGACTCAGAGTGTACTGATCAAGGTATCAGCTTGTAGTGAGCTGGGTTTTTTTTGCAGTAGATCAAGTCAGGGACTGATACCAAAAGTGCAGGCAGTGAGACCACAGCACTCTCCATGCTCAGGCAGTGTAAAGGACAAAGCTTTCTGTTTCCACTACAAAGACGACCAGAGGTGACCGCAGGAGGAGTGTTAGGACAGGGAGCTTGGTGGACAAGACTGAGACTTGAAGCATCTGTTTGTAAGGAGGGAAGTGGAGATCACAGGAACTGGGATATAGGAAAATAGGGCTGTGGGGTGACTGGACTGGTGTTGAGTCCTGGGGAAGTCTAATTTTTTGGACTGGAGATTGAATGCCAAAGGACCATGAAGGGAACTTGAAGGCAGGAGTCTGGTGGAAATAGTACTGTGCAGTCCTGTAACTAAATGTTTTCATAATGCACAGACTCAGCAGTGCTGCATTACAAACACAATTTTGACATTTACTAATGTGTGAATGGTTATTACTGGAACTGTTTTTATATTTTAAATGCTGTATTTTAGTGGGCAATGTAAATGAATGCTGTGGTTTCCAGTGTTAGGCTCTCATGACCTTCTAGAGTTAGAAACCCGAACTTTATAACTCACTGGAAAACTGGTAGGCTTTCCTTCTGATTTGTATATTGTTCACATCATAACCCATTTGAGTAGCAATATATCAGACTATCTTCTCACTTACGACACAAAGTGCCACCCTGGGCTTGAAACTCCAGATTAATCTTGTTTCCAAAGACGAAAGCTAATGAAATGTTTCAATTCTTTTTTCCTTAGAGTGAAGGGCATTTATCTAGGCTAGAGTAGTGTCTTGCTGTGGTGAAAGAAGCACTTCACTAGTATGGGGAGGACTCATGTTGGATGCATGGAGTTAGAAGTCCTGAGACACACAATTTATAAAACACTCCTGTGTGCAGCAGGTTAGAACTGGACTGAGAACTAAGTCAGGGCTAGTGCAATTCAGCTGCTGACATTGGTTCCTTCATAGCCTGTGCTGTACTGAGCAGAAAAGAGTCTAAACTAACTTTTATTTCAACAACTGAATACACTTATGAAATAGTTTAGGTTAGAATGGACCTCGGAGGTCATCTGGTCCAAATCCCTGCTCAAAGTATGTGTTAGTAGAAACTCAAGAAACCAAATTAGACCCTTATGCAGAAAACAAACCAAAACTTTTTTAGACATTTTAACTAAATACTGTTTTTCTTATAAGAAATTACTCCCTTTGCAAGAAAAACACATTTTTGAGGTTGATAGATCTGTTTATATCTTATGTCATATGAGAACAAACAATGAGGGAGGAATTAGTAAAATTCTTAATACAAGAAACACAAAGTGTGAGATTCTTGAAAACAGCTGTTCTGCTATTAACATTCCTCAGACACTGAACAATTTTCAAAGTGGCTTTAAACCTTGCCAAGTTAATTGCCATTGTAGCTGGGTTGGTTAGGGCAAGACTATTGGAAATGGGGTCTTATTATTGTTCACATGGGTCAAATGAGGGCAAGACTTAGCTGATCTCTGAACTGTGAGGTTAAATGTTTGACCTGATCAGATTGTCAGGAAGGCAAAGGGGGCAATACAGACAGAAAGAGCTGCTGGGTTAAGCAGCAGTAGTTCAACCATACTGTCTTCCACACAGTTGCACAAATATAAACAATATAAAGAAGGGGAGAACTCAGTTCTAAGGTGTCATAAAATAACATCTGAGGAAAAGTCGTTTAACAGACACAGGTCCTGTCTCTGAGAAGCTGATCATATCAGTCATATGTTCTGTATATAGAGATGCCTTTGCGCAACTTAAAAATCCTTCACTAATATTTGCTTCTGATGTGCGTTTAATGAGAATGTTTGTGGCAGTATGTAAAGCATCAAGTAGTGTAATATAAATATCATAGCATATGAGCTTTCAAAAACATTTAACTGTTAACAGTGCTTAATAAACAAATTTCTGATATGACTGACCAGCTGGTCCATTTAGCAAAAATGAAGGGATAGCTTAAAACCAGGCTACCTGTATGCTAACCATACTTTTTTTAAAAAATGCAGATACAGTATGCTTGAAAGCAGAAATAAACATGAAAGTTTATGCTTAGAGATACTCCAGCTACTTTCATATTGGTAGGATACAAATAAAACTGTGTGGCCCATGTTTTTAACCATGGCTGATTTTTTGGACAATAATGGATCTGAATGTATCCTGCTCTGCTCCAAAGACTCAGCACTTTATAAAGTGGGAAACTGGGGCTGTGTTATCAGTGAGTACTTTGAACAGTGGATGTTGGACTGCTATGATGGGATTAATCTCATCTAACTTTAGCCATCCAAGATGTATCTATTGAGCCTATGATAATCCTTTTAGCACTCTCTACAGTCAGGCAAGAGACATACACAGCATGAAAGAGCAAGTCCTTCAAAGAACCTCTGAGGGTTTCTGGTGGTCCCCACTGAGTTCAAATGAGTAGCTGAGACCATGGACCTTATTTTTAGACTTCTAAACTATGTGAAATGAAACTAACTCTGAATCGTTAAGAATTTTTTTTTTTCCTTTGGATACACAGAGACGGAACAGTGCCGCAAAATTTATAATCTATATAATCCTCGAGTCCATAGCCTGGATCCAAAACCTGGTCCATAAAAGCCATTGGTCTTGGTCAAAGTACTATCTGTAGAAAGGAGATGAAGAATGCATGTGATTGGAAGAATTAATGAAAGGTTGAGAAAAGGTAGAAATTCTGTACAGATGAAATCTTTCAGGGTGGAAAAATGTAACGACCTCCCTGTTGGCCATGAAATGCCACTTGTTCCACAGCACTAAGTTAATTTCTATTGAAATTGATAATACATTGTTGATTTTCTGCTCTATATCGGGACTTCAGGATTTAGTTTAAAATTTTTACTTGTACTCTAAAACTGTCACCATAAACTTTCATTTTACAGATTTTTAGCAGTGTTTCATCCTTTCACAGACACTTCTATGAAAGAAATAGACTCCCTATGTTAATTGCTGTTCATAATTAGTAGTTCCATTGCACAGGAGACAATGATAAAATAAAACTGAGGACCTAAATATTTTGTTAGTCCGTTAACCCTCAATGCTATATTACAGAATACTGTTTTGTGATTGTATCTTGAGCAATTTTATTCTCAAGCTATCTACCTAGTACAGACACCTGAAAAGTTCAATTAAATTACAGGGCAAGAATGACAAATGTTCGGATTCTTGGTTCTTTTGGATTTGTTTAGGGCATATTTGACACTTTAATTTATTTCAATTTTGTATCGGTCCATATCATAGCAGTGGTTTTCATGAATAGCCTCCATACCCAGGATGGGTCTTAGTTAACCATGGCTAGAAAAAAAAGCAAATGTTTAATTATGATAAATCATCAGCCTAATCAGAGATGCAAACATATGTTTATTTGTGAAAGACAAACAGTGATTTTTATTTAATAGGATGTAGTCTGTATCGTAAACTGAGAGCCCCTCAAGTAAAAAGGTGTAAGCACTTTGTTCAACAAACTCTTGTCTAATAATGTGCTCTTCTGTCTCATTGCAAACATCATATTACTGACAGTCTGAGACCAATAAGACTTTTGTTCCCCTTGTGACTGCCAGAAAGCTTTTTAAAAACAGCTCCAGCTTATCAATGCCTTAGGACAAGGACCCTCAAAACAACTGTTTGTTATCAAGGAAATTTCTACTGATCATGTAGGCATAGGTCTATATTATTAATCCCTCATCCTCTTTCTTGTTTTCTTTTTCTGTTTACCAGTCTGCACTCATGTGCAAAACTGTCATTTTTGGAGCTTGTATCAGCCTAAATCATTTCAACCAATAATCAAACATGCAAACTAAAACAATATTGTTCCATCAACAGGAAAATAGTTACTATTACTAAGGAAAATATTATTCACCCTGATTAACTTCAAGATGAGCCTTAGATGGCTTCAGTTTGACCCACTTTCTCTTTTATTGGATTTATTGCTCAGACATCAACATTTTGTGAGTTTCGGACTGTTTTTAACTGTCATTAAAAAACACACACTAAGCCAGCATTGTTTTTTATTTGTTTATTTTCTTGATCTGTGAGTAAAAGCTAAGGGCACATTTTTAGATTAGAAGTGTTCATTCAAGAATTATGTAGTAAGGAAAAGCAGATATCTGCTGCCAGTTATTAATGTAAAGCAGAAGACTGGAAGTGTTTCATATTTTCCCCTGTGGTTGATCAAGATATAGACTTAATTTCTAGGGTAAGATTCCCCCCCACACACACAAATAGGTGTTTTTAATCAGAGTTAGTTTGGAATCATTTTCTTGTCCTGCAGCATTTTCAACTGTTCAGAAATATGCATGGTTCCATACCCAGGTAAAAAGGAAAGAGGGAATTTAAAAAAAAGAAAAGAAAAAAAGAAGGATGTTTCACCCATTTATAAACCAATGCTATCCAAGCCACTGAAGTACAACCTAACAGGACAAACCTCACTAAATTTCAAGTTCCTGATCCAAAAGACTATACTGGAACTGTGCAGCCTGGGCAGACCCTGCTTGCCATGGGTCCTGCCTCTCCACCGTCCAGCCTGGGGAGCAGACCAGAGTGCACCACAGCTCCTTTTGAGCCAGTACGTACAGGTCTCGCCCAGGGCACACACCTGAAGTGCTGCTAAGGGCTGGAAGGCATCCCTAGCTCTGCTCCTCCACCTGAGTCTGCCCAGGGAGGCCTCCCTCGGTGTGGCCATGTGAAGCAATTCCGTTTTGTAGGCCTGATCAAACTCTCTTGGAAGCAGCGGATTGACCCTCAGGTGCCCAACCAGCAAAATCATCTGTTTGGGCTTGCAGAAATAGTGACATTTGCCAGGGTGGGAATTAACAACTCTTGCAAATCTCAAACAAGCTGCTGCCAAGAGTATTAGATGAAAGTCCATTTTGTATATTCCTTTGTTGGACGTGGTTCACCTGACTGCTTGACATCTGCACACCTATTCATCATCTTAGCTTGCTTAGAAAATGATGGAGCATGTGGTGCTGAGTGGAGATGAAGTGCACTGCTCTCCAAGGGAAACAGGTTTGTCAGATGGGATGTGTTTGTGTCTACCATGTGACATGCTAGCCTAAAGTTAAGACTCCTAGTACTACTGCAGACTGACAGCCTGAATGACCATTTTCATCATGAAAAGAAAATGCGTTTTCACAGCTACCTCCCTTTACGTCTGTGTGAGCAGCCAGCCTGATTCTGAAGGACAGGCTGCATCCTCAGAGTTGTGTGCATTACAGTTTCCTGCATCCGAGGGCCATCCAAGTATCACTATCCAATTTCTGTACTGATCCACTAGTCCAGAACAAAACAGTCA
The DNA here is from genome assembly GCA_035590195.1 of Aviceda cuculoides. Taxonomy (NCBI): domain Eukaryota; kingdom Metazoa; phylum Chordata; class Aves; order Accipitriformes; family Accipitridae; genus Aviceda; species Aviceda cuculoides. The sequence goes on along the minus strand of JAVJGG010000032.1, from coordinate 13,488,801 downwards.
CAAATGCTCTGTTTGCACAAATGAACTACTTGCTACATGTCACTCTTAATATACAAAGGGCTAGTCATGAAATTATCATACTGGATACTACATAAGCATGAAACAAAAGGAGAAAACATACACCTGAGGTATTTTTTAATCTAATTGTGAGTCATAAAGCAACAAACCTATAGAAAGGGGAATGGAATGGAAACTATAGATCAACAGCACAAGCAAGAGGCCAAGCACATAAGTAGCCAAGCATTGCCAAACTTTCCTCTGAGTAAGGTGGCCCAGAAGAGCCCTAGGAGCAGCCAGGAGGAAAATAATGTGAGACCCTTGCAAGTACAAGGGGTTACCTTGAGAAAAATCATGCATATGCTTCTTTGGAAACATAGTGTCATTCAATCATGAACAGAGATAGCAACCAGGACCCCAAAAATACAGTGAATGAAGAGTCTTGCAGTTTAATGTGATGCAGAAGGGAGGAATTGCGGAGGGAACCAAAGAGATGGGTGATACAGGTAACATAGATGGGTGAGAGGATAACCTTTGCAGTAGGGAAACTACTGCATTTTCAAGTTGCAAGAGAAAGACAACAAACTCACCAAGTTGAAAGAGTCTGGGTGAAAGTTGCAGGTGTGCAGATGTAAAAGAAAGATTATCTTGGTAGTAGCACGTGGAAAGAAACTTAGACATGGTCTGAATGTGAGAGCTCGGAGTGAGCTTAAAAGGGTGAGATTTTGCATTGTGTGTAAACCTGTGATAATTTGTTTGGAGAGTAATTTCTGTACAGAAATTTGTCAGGTTTTGTTTACTGTTACTACCAGGGCAGCCATTATCAGTTGGAGGATGATATTTGTGGTGCATTTCAAAGCAGAAACATGCTGTGTTGGGAAATAATTTAGAAGAACATTAGGGCCCATGTGTGAGTGCATGACAGAATGTTTTCAAGCCTTGATAAGACAATTTTTTTTGCAAATAGACAGTAATAAGTAAAAGGTTTGGATGATATTTTTGGTCAAATATCCATTCATGACTAAAGTCTTTGAAATTTCAGTATTTTTAAAGGCTGGTGACAATACGTCTACCTGTGTCACTTTATGTAGACCTGCTCAGATTTGGACATAAATTCACTAACAAAATTGTCTGGAGTCATATTATCTCTGCTGTCAGAACAGATGCAGAGTAGTGCCTAAATTTCCCTACCTGGAAAGCCAGTTGGCTTTCTCAGCTAGAGAACAAATAAAAGCCAACTTGCAGGCAGATCTGATGATTAAGAAATTTGTGCTCAAGTGTAAGTTCAAACCTCAGGCTAAGATGACAGCACAGATGCAGCCAGAGCTAGCAGCTGATCTCAGAACTCTGTTCATTAACTTGCCACATACTGGGTGTTTTCTTTGCTTAGTCCACTCTACGGTTTGGTCTACCGCTGCATTACCACGTTTACAAAATCAGCGGGACTTAGTGAAATAAAGTTGGAATAACACAGCAAGGAGCAGGATGCTCTTACCTTTGGATGTTGCCTGTTACTAATTTTTCATCTGTCTGATTGCTGATAATAAAATATATGTCAATGCAAAATGCACTCCAAGGCTGGGGAACTCCCTGGAACGCCTATGAGATGCACAAGACATCAAAGCAATAGGATACTGCGTAGCAGAGGTACTGCTATGGTATCTCAATCTTTTAAAGTGTCAGGGATGTTAACTGGTCTACAAATGGGTAGTCCCATACCCTTAGTGAAGGTGGGGTTTAATTATGTTTCTCAGCTTCTAGGCTATAACTACTACATGGCATTGACTCTCAGTACTTCTTTGAATTTTTAATAGCAGTCTGGTTTCTCTAGAAGTTGTCTGTCTGTGTAATGAAAGAAAGTGTAGCAAGTGTGTAGCAAGAAAATGGTATCCTTTGCTGGCAGTACAGTTCCCCCCAAAACCCTCTCCTCATACACCTCCCGAAAATAAGGTTACTTTTTATGGAGGAAGAAAAAGATAGTGATGTAGTTATAGGCTGTGTACAGGAAAGTTTTGACATATGTAGGGTTTGACCCTTAGTTCAATTTTAAATCATAAACAAAATTCCAACTTTTTAATCATATGTACAGTCCCTTTTATTTTAATATTAGCACTTCAAAGTGAAGTCTCTGTAACACTCTTTGGAAAAAAGATTGCACATCTTAAGATTTACATTTTATCTAAATAAACTCTAAATAAACTCTAAAGAATGACAGTCATCTTCAATGCTATATTACTTATAGCAGCATTTTACATTTTTTCATTAAATATTAAATATTAAATTTATTGATTTTCTAAACAAGAAGCAGCCTAAAGAATGTTAATACTAGGGACACTGTTTTGACTGCTATTATAATCCATAATTTCCCAGTGCAAATTCTAGAGGCACCAACTGGTGCAATGCTCAACTTTTCCTGCTGCTCAAAAAAGGGAAGAACTAGTGACAAATGCAGTCAGAGGGGGCAGCTTGGGCAGCAGCAACCATGACATGACTGAGTCCAGGGTCTGGATGAAGGCTGGGAAGGGAAGCAGCAGACTAGGAGAGCAGACTTTGGCTTGTGCAGGGAATTGTTAGGCAGAATGGTGCCATGAGGGGAAAAGGTGCCCAAGAGAACTGACTGACTGATTTTTGAAGAAAACTCTTTGAGAGCTCAGGAACGAACTATCGTGTTGCACAGGAAGATGGGGAATTTCAGCTAAAGACCTGCTTGGCTAAGCAAGGGCTTCTTAAGCTCCTCAACGAAAGGGATCTAAATGCAGCCTACAACTACTTGAAGGGGAGTTAGGAAAATGTCAGTCAAACTCTTCTCGATAGTGGTAGTCAGTGTAAGAAGAGGAAGATGGCACAAACTGCAGCCTGAGAGGTAGCACAGCCCTGGAACAGGTACCCAGAGGAGAGGTGGCAATCTCTGTCCCTGGAAATTTTCAAGATCTGACTAAACACAGCCACAGCTGACCTGAGCTAGGTCTGCTGTGAGGAGGAGGTTGGAATAGTCAGCATTTCTATGATTTTAGAAACATCCTTGGACAAGTAAAGAACACATTTCTCCAGCTACCTTCGTTGGCTCTTGAACCTATTGGAAATTGAGCTGTTGAAGAGGGAATGGGAACATCCTTCTGCACCCTTGGTTCTGAATGAGCCTCAGCATGGTGTGTGAGATGCAGAGGGCAGCTCCCTATTGACTTGCTGCCCCAGCAGAGGCTGTGCTGAGTGTGCAGAGAAGCAGACTGTCAGACACCATGGGGAGCTTCATTGGTAGATTCTTTTTTGTGGAATAGTCACGTAGGGATCTGGGGCTCTGTTTTGTCAAAATCCCCATAGGTGCCTAAGTGTTTTGGTGTATCTAGGCCAAAGCTCCTGCAAGGGACAGGGAAATGACTGCAGTTCTGTAACTCACTTGTTAGAGCCAGAAGTCTGAATCCTCTGAGAAAAAAGCCCACAGTGAAACGACCAACAGCAACAACTATGTATTTACTTATTACCAAAATTTTTAAAGGTTAAATATTTCACAAAAGCTTAGCATTAAAAATGTTCTGTATGTTGCCTTTTGAAAACTCCATTGTAAATAGAACTCCTCTCACCTGACAGCTCAAGATTTTTCTCCATTTGGTCTCTGATTTCTGAGTGTACATTCCTTCATTATTTGCAGTACTTGCTAATTAAGTGCTATCTGCAAACTTGGAAGCCTTTGCTTTCCACATTGCTGTCTACGTTATATTTGTGTAAATATTTCAATTCTGGACCTCTAACACTGACTCCTGTCATCTTCTACTACTGACATTTTAGTTTGAATACTTTCCATTTATGACTACAGTAGATTTCCTACTAATGTAGCCAAATTTATGTTTAAGCATGCCAGTTTTCTTCCTTTCCTATGACTAGAGCAGAGGAGCTTATTAGCAAGAATCAGCTAGATTTCATGCATTTTTTTAAATTAATCAAAATGGATTTTTGAAGAAAGCTATGTGCTCTTTTACCTTTGCTACAGGTACTGTTTGCTTCCAAAAGATTTAAAACTGAATTCGTCTCACCTGAAATGCATTGCCTTTTATAATTTTTCTCATCTAGTTCACTATTCTAAAAACTTCTTGTGATACTTCTTTATGCTTAAGATCATATTTCCTTTTACATCCAGGCATGCATAACTGTATATGCCTCTGACTGTATATGCATACATACACAAGCACATATTCAGGATTCAATAATATTATTTGGAGGAAATAAAACTTTTTTTCCTTGGAAGTTTAATATCCTTTAAATATATATCTTGAAAATTTCAAATTATGAAAATAGTCTTACTTCCACTAAAACTCTTTACAGTGCAGGTGTGCTCGTGTATGTGCCAACAGATCCATCAGGCTTCCTTTCAAACCACTTCAAGGATCTCCACATCCCTAAGGATCTGTGGTCTCCCAGAAAAGGTGCAGTTTTACAGATGGATCTTCATGGCCTTGTTTCATGTGAAATATCCGTGTCTTGTTTATGCTGCTTCTTCAATGTTTGCCTCTAAATATACTTTTCTTGGCTACACTTTAACAGTGTGTTTCTATATTTACATTACTGATGATTTATTCTAAATACCAAAGTTAATTTTCTTATTTGAAGCAGTATACTTGGTTTTCACCATGTAGGGATCTAAAATTAATTCTTTAGAAGTATAGAGCAGTTTGTAATTTGCCACAAACAAAAATGGAAATCACTACTGTTTTGAAGAAAAATAATTATTTTTTATGAAGGATTGCCAAATACAGCACTTCACAGGCTATCCTGAAGAGTGCATGAAACTTACCACTAAAAAAATTTCTGAGATGCAAGTATACATGCATGCTTTACATATTGACGGAAATACGTTGGCACATAAAAAACAAATGATAACAGGATATTTTTACACAGCCTTCTGAAAGAAGTGTTGGACACAAAGTTCACTTAGAGTATTTAACAAGTGCAGTCCATGTTAAATACGAAGCATTCTGGCAAGCAAAAGTGACAAATTAAACAATTATTTTCCTTAAAATATCTTTTAACAAACCAAAGCCATGTTCCTGGAACTGCCTTAATATATAGTAAGAATGTACTATACAGAGAAACTAGATTTAATTGTTGTTTTTTGTTTTTCCATAACATAATTCTTTACACATAATTCAAAAGCCAGTGTCTTGTAGCATTCTTGCTAACTCACTTCAGCCAAATTTATATTCTTATGAAGAAAAGAGGTTTTGTTTGTGATGTGATTGTCAAGTATGGCCATTTCATCAGCTAGCAGACAGGTTATCTCAAAAGTTAAAAGGCGATTCTTCAAATAAAGAAGTTACAAGCCCTGGAAGATAGGGGATCTTCACTGCGCACCTCACAGTATGTGAATTAATTAGAAGCTGTATGAAATATGCTTGCTGCATGAATATCCTTTTGTATCTGTACTTTAGCAGAGCAATATAGTACAGCAGTGCTTCACACTTCAGATGTTTCCATTGACTACATGGGATATAGTTACCAAATGATGACACTGGGGCTCTGCTTACATGCCATTGATGTTCTCAAGTATTTTTTACAGTAAAAAATAAATGAATCAATCCCCTATGCTAAACTAAAACTGAAAAAAAGAGTCAACTTTTAGACAAATCAGTGAGCTTATCTGACCCACCACAGCAGTACAACTGCTGGAGGGCTCCCAGTGAGGAGGGTTAAAAGATGAGGCTGGGCACATGGAAACAACGTGATGGCCTCTTCAATAACTGCACATAACCGCAAACTGACTCTGAAGCCTCAACTTGAATGTCTAATCATGTCTTACATCTAGATAAGGTTTTTGACTATAATCCAAGTCTGTTCTCAGGGGCCTACCAGGGAAGCGTGGGTCTTGTGTGGGTCAGCCACTTCCAGTTAATACGAGGAGCGCGTCTTCTGCTACCTAAGTATTAGCTGCAGAAATATCCTACAAAAAGGTGTGTGGGGGATAGCACACCTTACCCTATTGTTCTCCAGCCTGCTTATCTGGTTTATACAGCTGTACGCGGTGGCTTTGGCAGGCAGAATTCCCATGGCTGTTATCTATCAATAAGCAACATCACTTGTTGCAATTACACGAGAACCCGCTGTCATGGGGAGTTGTGGGACAGCTGTCCCCTAAGGCTATGCCCTAAGGCTATAGAGAGGTTACCTTTCTATACAACTCCTGTATGATTAATTTAATAACATATTACATGCCATGCTTCCTGAACATTCCATTGTGCTCTCTTTTTTCCTATCAAAGAGCTATTCAAAGTAAACAGTGACCTCATCAATACTGTCTGAAACTTACAGTAAATGGAAATCTTCCAAACCCATAATAGAAACCATATTTCAACAGATGTAAAAAGCAAGATGAGGAGTGAGAATTAATTTGGATGAGAATGTTACAATACTTGATACTTGACTTGGCTTTGCTCAACCTCACCTTTTTGCTAAGTACAGTATGCTTTTTTCATGTGAGAATCTAGATTTAAAAAAGATAAACAAGAAAATCACCAGTGCAGATTTTACTGCAACATTCATGGCTTGGTGAAGAAGATAAAAGTAATTTTACCCACAGAAGATAAAAAACAAAGCAGAAAAAAGTTGGCCTGCAGGAGAGAGGAGCATGAGTACTGTTGTGATTGAGATTTTCAAAGCTGCATAGGTGTTTAAAGAAACACAATTATTTATAAAGGTATTCATTAACCTATTCATCCATGACCTTTAAAATGCCAGCCTTTCAAAAAGCATGCAAGTATTGCTAGAACAGGAACAAAAGTGCTATTCAGGCATTTTTAGATTGATCACAGCCCACAAGCCAAGTAAAATAAGAGATCCTATCAGAACATCTTTGTATTTCAGACAGCATTAAGCTGCAGGTGCTTGATTTCCATACAAGTTGAAGAAACACTTGTATTTGCCTTGTTGATATATCTGGATTCTCTTCATCCCTGAAACTCTTAGGAAATTGCCCAATCTACAATAATTTTTCTTTTGTAGATAAAGAGAGAAATATTGACTTGATTTAAAGGAAATATGACAGAGGGTTACACTCTGATTCAGGATCTGCATGTTCAGCAAGTGTTCAAAAAGCAGCACTTGCTTAAATAGTAAGCCTTTAGTGACTTGGAATTCCTACTGAATGTCTTTTTTTTTTTTTTTTTACCACTAGAGTAGCATCTCGTATAATAAATTCTAAGACTAGCTGCATTTTCTCTTGCAGTATTAATGTGTTCACATTAATGTGATTTCTATCACATTAGTAGAAATCTCTTATCAGAGTTGTTCATCACAGGTGCAATTTCCTGTCAGGGAATCCTTCGTGTTATGTAATGTAACAGTGCTTACACCCATTAGGAAAAAAGTGTCAATTAAAAAGCCATATAAAATATACTAATCATGTCCTGCACTCACAGTGAAGCCCTCATTTCCATCATTTTGGCAAACACCCTGATTTTCCTTATCTAATTTTGAAATCCAGAAGCTATAAACAATTGAGCTGTAGAAAATCATATATAAACTTTATAAAGGCATGGTCTAATATACAGTCAAAAGTGTACTTATGACATCTGCATGTATTACTATATTCATATTTCAAACATATGTTTTATATCTAGAAGCCACAGACATTCTAGGTAGGTGACATTTATCCCTCAGAGTGTGAAGGATGTATAAGTATGCAACAGGTTTACCATATTTGTGGAAAATGTGTGGCACCTTTAGAAAACTGTGATCATTTATAGCATTGGAAGATTAGTATTTTGTTTAGTTTTCTTTTAAATAGTCACTAAAAACTGAAGAAATCTCATTAGAACTTGTGTGTTTTAGTGTCAACTCATGGTCGTCTTGCTGATTTTTTATCACATCTACAAGCCATAATCTTTTGTGGACACTCACCCTGCTAGACTCTGTACCCTCAAAGAAGATGCTAGCTGTGGTCCCAGTGACCTTTTAATTTTAGAATAATATAAGAAACAGGAGTTCAGATGGGTAGAGATGGGTATACAAGAAAGTAAGCTTGAACAGCTTGATAAATAATTAGATCTGCACAGCTGGCAGCCATCCTGGCAAAGAAGCCCAACAGTGCTTGTGTGTAAATCCGTGTGTGTCTGTCTGTCTGTCTATTTGTTGGCATTACTCACCAGAATCAATAGTATATAGTCTTCTAAACATTCATTTTCTTGACAGCCTGAAAAAATTCTATTATGCTAAGTAGCAAGATCCCGATTCAATGGAAGTGCAGTTATTTTAAAGCTGTGTAAGTTCACATAACTGTCCTCAAATATATTTTTTGGAGGATGGGGAGAATTTCATTACTTTATATGGGCCTCAGAGCATGATGCCAAAGCTTTTTCTTGGAAGAAATCCAAAATGGTTTAAGTATGGGGTACTTTATGTCCCCATTCCATGTTTTCTTCTGTATTTTTCTTCCCCCCCCCCGGTATATATCACAGCATAAGTGTTCTTCTCGTATGTATAGGGGGTCTGGAGGGGAGAGATATGCCAAGCTGGAATTCAACTTGACAGGTTTCCGTAAATAAACATTTCTTATTTTTCCATTTTAGAGTCTTCATTGGTTTGTCCTCTGGGGTGGCTTTTTCCTCCCACTCCACATTGCTAAGAAATTGTATAGAAAGTTTCCCTTTCTTCAATCCTCTCATCATTACTTGCTTTCAGCAGAATGACTCACTGTTGCTCTGGATTCCCTGTGCATGCTATCACAGTTCTGTGAACAAACTTGCTCTCATGTTAGCCTGACGTCATCTTTATTACATTTTTATTGTCACTGATATTAAACAGGATGGGCCAGAGGAGATTACCTGTGTCTCATCAGTTCAGCAGCACTTAGACATTGTACTTAGCACACCATACCATATTTCTCCTTTGATGCCATTCCTTTTCTGGAAAAACAATATAGTACATCAAGCATTTCATAGGTATAAGCTTTTCAGCTAGCTTCTGTTAGGATTTATATCCATCACATTTCAGCACAGATGATCTCAGGGCACAGAGGCAACATATTTGCACTTCTATTAACTACTGTGGAAGAAAACATCTCGTTTAAGTAATGCAATTCACAGTTAAACATCTCTCATCTAATAAGGAGGACTGCTTTTACTCACTTCTGTCATCCCTGCTGGTCTGGAGTCCCATGAGGTGCTATCTCAGGAGCAGAAACCTCCAGTTACTCCAGTGTATTTTACTGTAAGGCAAGGAACATCGCTTATCTTTCAGCTTCATCTGGGCTGCACTGGGATGCAAAATGCTTCACAGAACCTCCTCAGTGGTTCTTTCCTGTGAACTTCTACAGTGCAGTGTGTTAGTCCTGTAATGATCCTGTGCTGGACACAACTACTAGTCCTATGGTGACTGTCACTCTTGAGGTTACAGCCCATTTCAAGCAGCTGACAGGAAAGTTAATGAAAAACAGCAAAGCGAGCACGTAAAAGAACTAAAAACTCATAAAGAATCTAAAGAACAACCGGCTATGAAAGGTGTTGCAAAGCATTGAAACTACCAGTTTGGGTGAATGGCAGGGCGTGGGGTTTACTCTTCTTCCACCAAAGCCCAAACTCACACCATCACCACCTCCACCATATCTAGAGACACCTCAGTGCTTTGTGAGGTGGTTTGACATGACATAAAAGAGGAGCTGAACTGTTGTTAGCCATATTCTCTTCATCCATCTCAGGTATGTAATAAGGTTTGCTTAGGAGGTGAGTGTCTGAATGCCATAGAAAGTGCTCAGAGTCTTCCCCAAAGTCTTATGCCATTTCTTCTATTAATATCTTGAACACATCTACATAACTTAGTCACAGTCTTACAGGGGAGTAGATGCACTTTCTTTGGTAAGAGGACATAGCTGCTGGGTGAAAAGCAGTGGATAGGACAGATAGCTGTTTTTCACTGGGCAAGAATGAGAGAGATCACACCATATGTGCCCACAAAAGAGAAATAAAGCTGCTGTTATGTGGGTGCCCGGAGGAAAGATGTCTAAACTGGTAACGCTTTGTCTTTGGTACAACTTCAGTAGTGCAGCTCTATCAAATCTAGGTCCTTACTTGAAAGCCACAGTCTGCTCCAGCTGCCTGTTGACATTACTCTGGCAAACAGCTTTGACTATTCTGCTCTCAGTTTGTTTTTCTGGGTGGGGTGCTGTTCCCTTTTCACCCCCGCTCCCCAATCACTGCATTTAGAAAGAGACAAGTGTGGCCTAGGGGAACAACTATGTATGTACATGTGAGGAACACTGAGTTCTGATCATGGCCAAACAAGTTCTGATCAAGCATATGTGAGCAATTGCAAGCTAATGGGGCACAATTTTTGTTAGTCTATCTCAGTCTCTTGCAACTCTGACCAGTGTCCCACACTGAGAAGCCTGAAGTACAAGCAGAACTATGTTTCCATTGTGACCTTATACGTATTGGCCAACTCAGCAAGGGATGATTCTGTAACCTGTTGTGGTAGACAACAAATTAATGGAATGTGCATTTTGGGAGAGTGGGTTCTGCACCATCCTGCATTAAGATGGGTTGTGCCTTTGATGTACAGTATCTTCTTGTGCTCCCAGTTTTGTGGCTGGCTGTTTTTGCTTCCAATATACATCTTATATACACCATACATTACAAACACCATACATTATCTTGGGTAAGGGCTATGCACTAAAAAAGCTTCTTCTTTTTTTTTTTTTTCCTCTATTAAAATATGTAACTTTCCACTCAGAGGAAAAAAAAAAAACA
>JAVJGG010000032.1:13428295-13477974 GCA_035590195.1 Aviceda cuculoides | reverse complement strand
ATTAAAATATGTAACTTTCAACTCAGAGGAAAAAAAAAAAACAAAACAAACAAACAAAAAAACCAACCACCACCCCCCCCCAAAAAACCAAAAATCCACAACAACAACAAAACAAAAACCAAACCCAAACAGTCCCCAAACTAAAAATAAAAACTGTATGCCTGGAAAAAGACAAAATATTTCAAGAGAAGGAGACACTTTTCACTGCCACATTTATTCGATCAAGAATCTAATCTTCTATTTTTAAAAGTCTCATCTCACTATTTTTCCCTTTTTAACAGAAAACAAAAAAAAGAAAAGGATTCCATTAGGCAGTCCATGAGGAATTTTGCTGGGTATCCCAAAGATCTGTGTACTTCATAGTCTATTGTTCTTTCTCTATGCAATGTATCAACAGCAATGAAACAAAAGGTTAAAAAGAACATGGAAGGAACTGCATGGCTCTAAAGGCCATCTGGCTTGTGTGTTTTCAGTCTGCATCCTGCTGGGCCATGCCAATTTTCTAGTTTGTGAGGAGAAAGAACATATTCAAGTGTTCATAACCCTCCTCTTACATAACAATATACTGGCATTAAAGGTTTGTGAAGATATGAGCATTAGTTTCACAAAAGTTGTATTTAATTATTTTTGGTGCACTGAAACAGTTCTCCTTCACTACCACAAGAGAGAAAGTTCTGTTATATGTTACACAGACTGCTCCGCATGACCAGGATTCAGCTGCTGCCTACCTGCTCTGGTCCAGGCCATTCCCATTACTGCTCCTGCTGCAGACTGATGCCCTTTCTGATGCGGTTTCTTCTCAGAATCCTGTGCCAGTGTGGAAGAGGTTATAAGCAATTTTAACCTTTATTTAAGTTATGGGAAGGAATTCTAAAGCAAGAGGAATTTTGTTTGGTACTTTATATGGTTCAAAATTGGGATGGAGAGGACCAGGAACCCCCCCACGCACGCTTTTTGAATACCCAAATGACAGCACTGTTGCTGTTACCCAGGAACATGCTCCACACAGCACAGTAATCTCCTTTACAGTAAAACCCAAGCCTTTAACTACAAATGGAACGGACTGGAAAAGTTCTGACAAAACATTTTCTGGTAGGAATTTGCCGGTTCAGACAGATGGAAATGTGTGGCTGAGACCCTGGCACTTTGTCCTGTTGCCCCAGAAGGCAGGCAGCGGGGAGCTGCACTGGGGCTGGGGCTCTGGGAGCTGCACTGGGGCTGGGGCTCTGGGAGCTGCACTGGGGCTGGGGCTCTGGCAGCCACAGGGTGCAGCTCCGAAGCAGCTCCGTCAGGATCTGCCTTTCAGGGCCATCCACTTGCTACCCTGGCTCAGGAGAGCTCGGTGCTCACAGGTCCAATGCTTTAGGGAAGCCTAGGGGATGACCTGCTCCCACACTGAAGCTTTATTGCCTTTCGCAGATAATTATGAAATGTTTGGCTTTTGTTCCAAACTGGAACAGGCCCAGATTTCGAAATATCAAAATCCTGTGTGAAAGTCAATTAGTTCTCTCTGCAAAGCTGAAACTATGACGGCATGCTTCCCACGTGTAGCACCTGCATGAAGATGTCAGTGCTGGAAAACTGGCAGTGCTGATGAGGTTGTATTCAGCATTTTGGGAGACCAACAGCTTGAGTATAGTGTGGTTCTTTACCTATTGGAAGTACAGGTCCCATAGGGCTCCCTAATGCTGGAAAGAATAAACAAGGATGACGCTAGATATTAGATGACATTTAATATTGTAAGGTGGAATTTTCTTGCATTTAAGGTTTTAAGATGTGGCTATGTTGCAAAAATTAATAGTCTCAGTGCCTTCAGAAAATAATGATCATGTGTGGAATACAGAGAGAAAGTATTTTTTTACATTTTCAATATATAAACTTGTAACAAGAGATTCTTATCTCTTCTTATAAGAAATGGCTCATTATAAGTATCCTGTGTCAAAAGGATTATTAATTTTCCCTAATATATATATATTTTACAATTTGAGGATAAACTTTCATTTATCACCCTCCAATGGGCAGTGTAAAATTAATTACTAGTGAATAATTTAATTGACATGAATTAAATTCTTGTTTCTCAATGTTCAGGTCAATTTATGACATATATTCTCAATCTGCTGTTCCCATGAGACTGAACACAGCTACATCATTTATATACTCTTTTGCTTTATCCTACAGATGGCTGTGTTATGACACAGAAAGCTCCTAATAATCTTCTTCCAAGCCAAGTGTTGAATGTGGAAGGGGAAGGCAAGCAGAAATACTGCAATTCCCTTCAATGACATAGTGAACTTTACACTTCTGTAGCCTCCTTATTTGTGCAAATACATCTGAGTTGAAAAAATTTGCAAATACGCAGTATCGCAGTTTTAAGAAAGGTGACACATCTCATACCTTTTTAGTTACTGTCGATCTGAATTTGGGAAAGAACACCTGCAGATATAGCACTGGTAGCCTTGGTCGGTGGCTGCTGCATGGTGATGGAGGTATCCGCACTTTGGCTTGTCACGAACAAGCTGTTTTCAACAGATTGCACATCAGGTGATGCATCTGCAAATGCCCTAAATAGATACATGGAGTCTTGTAGCACATAAAGGAACATAAATTTAGAGAAAAATTTTCTTAAAATCACTCTATCAAATGTAGGAGAAATTCCCTATGATTGAATTTATTAAAATTTAATTTTGTGGAACAACTCAGTGAAACCTGTAGGAGGAAGATCACTCTGCACTAAATACTTGTTCCCAATAGTTTCAAACTTAGTCAACTGAACTTCAGTTTCTAAATGAGAGTCCTTGTTCCTGAATATATCTGGTCTGGGTTTGAAGAGTACCGCACCTTAAGAGGAGTTCAAGTTCATTAACGGGACCTTTGTTTTGTTACTTAGTGTTGCATCTTTGTACATCTGTGAAGCCTCAGGCCAGTGCCCTGTGCTCCATGTATCTTTGCATATGAAAGGACTTATGAGACATTCTTACCTACAAAGCCCATGGGAATACGATAAAGCAAGCAAATCTATTTTCTTGCTAATTCAACAAAGCTGCTGTACAGTTACACTGAGATGTATCAATTTTCATAGCATTCTCTGGATGGAGAGATGTTTTATGTAACTAAAACATATGTATCTAAACAATACTACATAGTAACAGCAGCTTATGAACTTTTGTCCATTCACTTTTCGGGATACTCAGAAACTTTCTGGTTCCCAGCATCATTTCTTTCCATGGTCACATTAATAATTTCTGTTCAGGCGCTCTCAATTACTGCCTCATGTCTATTTTAAATTAAAGGTGTATGATACAGTTAAAAATAGGAGTTGGTGGAAGACTCCGGGTAAATATATTCTCCATTATTCTGTGTCACTTCTCTTCAAAAGGCTTTTGTGGTATAGATTTAATTTTTTTTCCTGAAGATAACTTTGGGCTGAAATGCATGTTCTCTTACTAGATTTCAAAACAGCAAAGCAGGACATTAGTACAGAAGTTGTTTTTATACATCTGAGTAGTAGACTTATAGTGATGTTACAGTAATTAACCTCATTACTCAATCAGTGACCCCTTGTACTGAGCCTAGAGAGCAGAATTAGGAGTCCATGCAGCACAGTAACACTTCTGAAATATATGGAAAGCTCTAATTCCAGCCAATAAGGAAGGTGGAATACTGTATTATACTGTGTAGGAATATGAAGCTATGTTTTGTTGTAGAAAGATCAGAATCCTGAATGCAACCTAACCTACTAAATTTTGATATGCTATTTGAACCCCACCTTCATAAAGCTACCCGTCGGAAAAAGTGAACCCTAGAGGAAGTATGCTGAACACACATGGAATTTGTTTTTCTAGGGCGAATAAACAGCAACATTGTTACAAGGTTATTTTCATGTTTCCTTCTTATATGACTAAGTTTAATTATTTTTATTATTATTATTATTGAATGGGGCTTTCATATTTCTCAAGCTATTCAAGAACCTCCCACCCTCACAGTCCTCAGAGATTTGCAGCCAGCCTTACTCAGAGGACATTCCAGGCTTGTCACTGCACAGCTGCTCTTGGCAGCCAGCCCTCCGTGCAAGGGCTTTGCCAAAGCATCGCTTGGACCCCCCAACCACTCTGCTGAAACAATAGTTAATAGTATGACATTTGTACAACTGCTAATTTTTTTTTTTATTTTTTTTTGCCTTGGAATTAATTTGTTTACCTCAGTTATAAAATGTGCTGTGTCTTTGACGTCACTGGACTTACTTCTGCAGCCTGCTGTGGAAACTGCCATTGATCTCATATTCCATACATAGGCTTGTAGGTAGGATAAGCTTAAAAGTCTGAGCTGGTGATAAATAAGATTCATTAAATTTCTTTAGTTGTATGCTTTCTCTTTGCTCAGGGAGTTATCTACTTGTGACATTCTTCACTTTCTAAATCTTTGAAGTGCTATCTTCAAATATCAACCATTTAAAGAAACAAAATTTTAAATCTTACCTGGAAAAGGCTTCTTTCCTTTTCCTTCCATACTGAATTTCACTCTGGTAATTTCATGTGCCTGGTCCCAAAGTATTTGATTCCAGACAGTGAAAGGCAGAAAGATGTATATTTCTTTTGTCCTTTCTGGACTTCATAGAATCATAGAACAGTTTGGGTTGGAAGGCACCTTTGAAGATCATCTAGCTCAACCCCCCTGCCATGGGCAGGGACAGCTTTCACTAAATCTGGTTGCTCAAAGCCCCATCTAACCTGACCTTGAACGCTTAAACTTACAAACTCCCCATTCTGTGGGAATGCCAGGAAGTTTGATGCAGATTCTTAGAAATCATTTAAAAAAAAGACAGATTGAAAATTATATTTGAAAAAGCTATGTTACATCTTGGAGGTCTTGAGCATTTCCCACATCTATTCTTTGTAAATTTTGTCATCCTCTAAGGCTGGAGCATTTGGAACCAAAGCATTAGGGATTCTTCCCCTACAAAGAAAAAATGCATTGTAAAAAAAGTGGCAATTAAACATTAAGAGATGCTTAGAGAATTTTCAACATAGTTTAATTACAAAATTTATGATAGTTTCTGCCTCTTTTAATACAAGACAAAATAACTTTCTGGTTTAACATCTTTATTTTGTTTTGAAGTGAATGTAGTGCTGGTGAAACATGCCAAAAAGACCTCAGAAATCCTTTGTGCATCTAGCAAAAGGAGCACAAGGCAGTAGCAGTGAAAACTTGCCCCCTACCAGTATGGTGTCGAGGGATCATATCTAGCCCTAACCAAGTAACATCCCTCAATGTTCATTTTGACTATGAGGATATGCTTAAACATTGAGAGGGAATCCCTCCCTGCCCCTTTGCACTTTGTTTCAGCTGTATTTTTCTCCACCATGGGTTTCATCCATGTTCTGCATTGTGGAACTGGAATATGTTTTTTTAAGGCCAAACTCAAGTTAACCTTTTTAGGAAGAGAGCAATTTTTATTGTGTAAGGATTTTTTATCAACACTGATTTAAACAGTTGTTCTTAGGGATGTCTTAGTCAATATCAGTTAGTGTGCAGATTGCTTTGATTAGGTAAGTGTTTTTAATGGCAATTACTGGAATGAAGCTGGAAACCGAAGTTCAAATTCTTCACCACTGCAAAGAGGTTACATTAGACCTTTTTCTCAATTACTGTTGTACCATCTTCTTTACTTGATCTTTGTACCTTTGTACCTTGTTTACAGTTACTTTAATTTCATGAACTATGAAATGTAGTGAGATTCTAAATCTGATTAATTTTTCAAACATAATTATTTAATAGAATTTTTATTTTTAGGCATGAACCTTGTAAGATTTATCTTCCAGTAATACTCTGCCTGTGTCATTTGGATCTTACCTAATCAGCTTTTGAACTTTCCTGTTGTAGTAGTAAGATCAGAAAGTGATTAATTCTATTTCCTTTGCTCAGATTGCAAGTGCTATAAGTTTATTCCCTAACTATCTCCAAATTGTGAGCTCTAGTGCCAATCCAAATGGAAAACCCTGATATGAAAAATGAAAAGACAAACAATTACAAGGCACAAATTTCTCCAAAACAAAGTTCAGTTCACTTAGAACAGAATGACTCAACCTTCCCTGCTAGAAAGTTACGTGACTCTTTCACCGGGGAATCGGAAAACTCTCAGAATGTACTTTTATGCCACCTCCTGTAATGTAGGATTCTTCTTTCCTTATGCAAATGGTCCTGTTTGTCACTCACAACTTTTCAACCTGTGATTAAACATGCAATCGTTACCTATTTATTGACTCAGCTAGAAAGGAATCCATGGGCTTGCTACTTAAGTGACATTGTACAGCTGTGTTGATGTCATTGCTGTTCTGACTTCAAGTCCAAAATGCAACAGATGTTTACTAGGATTCCTCTTGTGATGATTTTTTTTTTAACTATTATTATTGTGTCATTTATGTCTATGAAGACATTGAATGAAATGGCACTCAGCAGACTGGAGAGTTATCTGACGTGTTGTAAACTGTTTTTCATTCTTTATGGAAACAAACACGGGCTAAGGTTATTTTCTCTACATTCCAAATCTTAAGAGAGTCCTTTAGACTGTCAGGCATTTGCAGTTGGTTTCTCTTTTATATGTTAAAATTCCATAAAATTCCATGCATCATCGACACATTAGTTCTTACAAGTTTTGTTAGACAAAAAATGGAAGATGTTTTACCATGTTTTGGCTAGGCTGAGTTCATAGGGACTGTTGAAGGAAACCTTCAGATTAGCAGAACCCTATTAGTTACTTCGCTATCAGTAAAATATAGTTGCAGCTACAAAACAAGTGTTCCACTACTAACAGGCAGACTCGGTAGTTCAGCTGCTGACAGACAAGAAGTGGTGAGAGGCATTAGTGATTTAATATTGTCAGTGATTTTGTTTTTTATGGCAACAACAACCAATTTATTAATAAAATCCACAGGGGGCTCATGACTAACAGAAAGTAACCAGCCCTCAACTTTCCCATACAAGGCTTACTAGTTAAAAATAAATATACGTAAGCTGAACTGCTGTGGCTTGCATTGAATGCCTAATCAAGTGGGGTGGGACAAAGTTCAACCAAATAAAAGAAAATGAAAAATTAATTTGTATTAGTCAATCACAGAATGACTAAATCTCCAGGAAAAAAAGTCAAATGTCTAGGCAATCTTAGGATGTAGTAGGAGAGGCATTTTAAAGAGAATCTGTTCATGTTTTTGCACACAGCAGTGGGATAGCAAATCCAAAATGAAAAATGCATACAGTCCTGCTTCCCCATGTTTGAGGAAACTTAGGGGACTGCAATAAAATTACACAGTTTATCAAATCTGGTGAGACAAAAGTAGAGAAGATGTACAGTTTTTTTTCTTGAAGCATAGCCAGAATAAGAATCAGTGAGGAAAAAAAGAGACATACAATATGAAGAATAAAGCATGAATTTAGACTCTTAAGTTAAAAAGTTTCTGGCTCTCAAAGGAGTGAGTTTCTGAAACAACCAATGAGAAGACAAGGAGAATAAATGTAATGCAGTTGCCTGCACCTCAGTTTTATACATTTGGTGAGCTTTTAAACTTTGTATTTGTGTAACACAAATAGAAAGCAAGGAAGAGGTTAAAGATGAAATTTTAAAGGAATGTGCCTTGGAATTTTTCTAAACAGGCATGCTTTATTTCTTAGAAATGAGGAGTTACATGGAAAAGCTTTATGTAAACACGCAGAGTTAAATACTAAGCCAGTAGCTATTCCTTTGCAGGAAATCTGAAAAATGACAAAATTAAAATAACTATTATCAGTAGGCAAAGTTTATTAAGCTACATTTATACAGCACCTTTTGACTCAAAGGATCTTTAAAGTCTCTTTAGACCTCACCAAACTAACAGCCTGTGTGAAGACCTAACTATTCGAACTGAACTACCCTCATGTTTAGAAAAGGTGCCGGTGAAGATATTGGGTTCTGTCCCCACATAGACAACAACCACTCTGAATCTGTGCAGTCTATAAACTTTAAAGATCAGTTTATCTACTCTTGTCTTCTTTATTAGACTTGCTATAATCCTGCAATCTCCTTTTTTGAGATGGAATATGAAGAATTAATCACAATATTTAAGGTGAAGCTGTACCATTACTTTAGACCAGGGAGCTGTATATTTTTCCACATTCATTCCTGTCTCATTCCTTATAAAGTCTGACATCTTATTTGCTTTCTTGTCAGCAGCTGAACATGAGCAGAGGCTTTCACTGGCCGTACAGTTAAAGCTTTGCATCCAACTGCACAGACTTGCAGACCAGTGGTTTTCATTGCAGTTTGACTTTTCCCTTTCCTTTTCACTCTTTGTTTGTAAATGATACAAAACCAATTCCTGTTTATCTTGGCATTCAGTTAACCCACAAAAACTGAGATGATTCCAGCATGGACCACGGTTGCCTATCTGTGTAAAATGTTCAGTACAAAGCTGCTTAATTTCTCATGCTTCCGGTGTGCTCTGAATTCTAATTTATACCTAACTTATAGGTATTTGAGGGTTTTGAGAAAAACTTTTAAAAATGGCAGCTTATTGTTGCCTCATAATGAAATAGAATGTGTGCTATTTATTTATTTATTTATTTCTCCATGTCTTTACCTATGTTGCAGTGGTCCCTGGGAACGCTGGTCAGATGCTAGGCAGAGTATGGAAGTAGAGAATGAGGACCTAAACACCTCAGAAGATAAGGGGTGGGAAAAGAGAGGCTGTTGAAGAGAGAGATTTCTGGAGAACTGAAAGGAATCAATCAGCCAGGATCAGGACAATGGCTCTTGGCACTATATAGCAGTACCTAAACAAGCAAGATCTGATCCATGGCAGAGGACGTGAGGGGAGAAGCACTCCTAGGCCAGACAGGGTAGCTGCAAAAGCAATGCCACAAGCAAAGAAGGAAAGAAATGGATCTTATCTCTCTGAGAGCCAGACACTTGAAAGGATAAGCTGTGGAGAAAATGTGGATAACTAAAATTTTATTAGTCATGGAGCAAGCAGCTAAGATACAGCCAGAGAAGGGATGACAAGAGAAATGGATAGGTGTAAAGTGAGGAAAGGTGATAAAAGAGATATGGAAGTAGGAACAGTAACAGAGGAGAAGGGAAGATTTTGAAGGAAAAGGGTGAGGACAAACAATGTGAGAAGAAGATAGCAAAAGAAAGGTATGGAAATGGGAACCAAATTTTTGCTGCTGGGAGAAGGCAGGGTGATTAGGATAAAAAGCAAGAAACTGTCAAGCTTAAATGACACGAAGCATAGGGAGGAGAGAGTAATGAAAAGGAGCAAATGGGATCAGTATGGAGGAGGAAGGCAGAGGAGGTCTGTAAAAAAGACTGTCCAAGTGTCAGCTGTGGCCAGTGTCACAGGAATATGAGCACACTATGGAAGTTTTAAAAACTGGGCAGCGTGGTGAAGGTGCTCCTGTGCAGACCTGCTAGGTAGCTGTTTTGTCGAGCATAATATTCTTGTCCATGACTGAATCATATTTTTCCAAGTTGAAGAAAAAAGAACCTGGGATGTTTTCTTGAGAATCTAGCTGATGACAACATATTTACTGAACTTCTCACAAAAATCATCACATAAATATTTGACTCTGATTGTGATTTCAGCAAGTTTATTTCCAAGAGTTTGATTTATAGATAAAATTCCACATACCAAGTCTCCAAGCAAAACAACAAAGACTGAGAATATAAGGGAGACAAAGTTATTGGGGTTTGTTGTAATATATTATTTTCAGCTACTCTTTTATATTTTTAGGATATAAATCACAGAAACTAACTGAAGCAGGAGAACATCCTTTCAGTTGTAACAATTTGCATTTCAATATTAACTCCTTCTGCCCCCCAACAAATTCCTTCCTGCAGTTTTTAGATATAAAGTTCTGCAAAGCAATGCAAAATCTGAATATTGCTGAATTAAAAACTTAAAGTAATGCAAGACTATTCAGGCTAATGTAAATGTAGAGTACCAGTTATAGTCTGATTTAAGCGATTGCATAATGCTGAGACTTTGTTTATATCAGTGGAGTAAATTCCTGATTTACAAGGGAGACCTGAATCAATTGAAACATTTCTAACTTTTTCCACAGTCATATTTTTAGAGAATGAACTGTTGGCCATAAAGAGGCATGCAAGGAAATGAACAGGTTCCACCTTCCATCATTTCAGAGCTGAGCGGCTGTCTGCTTGACAGCTGAGCTGAGTTTACTTGCCACTGAGCTTGATGAAAATAAGTGGAAAATCTATTAACTCTTTTGCTCTCTACTTCTTTTGGATCAAACTCTCATTACTTTAAAGTAGTGTTGCTGAAACTCTAAAATCATATACATGAAGTGTCCTCGTTACTTGAAATCAGTTCTAATTCTAGCAGTAGCTAAAAGAAATGTAATTTCAGGAGTGTGAACTGGTGCAGCTGAGATTATAAACTGGCACTGTTTGTATCCTTTCTAGTGCATGAAAGCCAGTGGAAGTTTTCTCTGGCTAAGGACGTAGCACCCAACAGGTCAGGGCCTCATCCTGGCTTTGCTCTTGCTTCTACATTCTGCGCATTCTTTTTATGAGTTGCCATAGAGCATGTATGAGGACCCTATTCTTTCCTGAGGACTGGAGAAACCTTTCAAACACTGTTAGCAGGCTGTACATTTTCCTACTTCTTCATGGCAACTAATTTTAATATCCCCCAGAATTATGTAGTAAGTCATATGAAGTAAGGGATGATGAGCTGTAGTTTTCTCAGCCCTGCCATAAAGGAAGCAGTCAGCTAATACAGGAGATTAAAAGCTTTTACTCTTTTGCTGTATCCTAAAAGAAAAACAAGGTCATGGAAATTACTCTGGACTGTACAATATTTGGGAAGTGAGCTCTGCACAACGTAAATTGAACATACTAATGTACAAGCTTGGTAAAGGAATCCTAACTGTGTATATAAAATATTTCCCTGATGAATAGTCAACGGCTCTGGTTTGTGTTTAATGTCTACACTCATGCATCTAGGAAACCAGATTGGAAAAGATTAATTTCTGTTATTACCAGATTTACTGGAACAAACAGGAACACATTTACTGTGAAGAAACTCTTTCTGAAAGAGGCACTGAAGTTGTCGCGTCAGGTGGGGAAGACATCCTTAGTCTGTGTCATAGCCTCCATAGAAAGGCTGGCTGAAAAGGTCAGGATGCACTGAAGCAGCATGACGTTTTGTTTTCCCAGAACATACCACCTGCTTAACATGATAAATCACGCCAAGTTTGAATATCAGATGTGCGCAAATGGCAACGTTTTATCATTTAGACCTAGGACTTCATCCACGAACATCCGATACATTTGGCCTGGAAATGTCCATAAGAGTTATTCCTGCCTTGATGAACCCTGGGGACTGCTGCTCTCTAACAGAGAAAATAAGAGCACAGCACGGCCTTGACTGTGGCCTAACTGCACTGCCCTGACATGTCTGTCTCATTTTACCAACCTATTTTTAAAAATGAGCAGCATGTCATTTGAAGAAACTGTTTTCAGCTTCCATTGCTGGGATGTATTTAAGAGTCTCTTTTCTCTTTACTAACCAAACAAAGGGGGTGAACTCTGTAAGAAAGGTATCTAAATATATCCATTAATTGATGAATATGCTCACTTTGTTGCTTGCAGGACAATAGACAACTGATCATCAAATAAACGCTAGAGTAAACAGAGGGTTTAACTAGGAATTGTTTTTGTGGGAAGCTGGAGTTGTGGTTGTGGCATAAAACAAATTCTTTGAATACGTAGAAAACATTAATCATTGGCATCTAAAGAGGAAAAAAATGTTAGTGATGTTTATTGAGGGCATCGTTAAATGCCACAGCTTATTATAAAACATGAAAGAAAACAAGCTTCAACAAACCACAGTAAAAGGGAGAGAATTTTTTTCTTACATTACAAACTTTTGGAAGAGCTCAGTTTCTACTTTTTGAGAGCAATTATTTCCTACTCCATCTTCAACCTTCCAGTAGGACAAAGGTACTGCAAAAATAAGTTAGATAGGCAGCACTAAAACAGTACACCATTCCCTGACAAAACATAGGAGAAGAAAGTGTGGTAAACTTGGAGGCAAAGGACATGCCACCTCAATGTAACCAGCAGTACAGTCACTAAGAATAGCAGATCTTCTTTGCTGTGCCTACTTTCTCATAAAATAAAATAATAGAAAATAAGATAAACTAAACTAAAAGCATCCAGCTTTTTTGGATTTCTGTATAATGTCACATTTGAGAAGCTTTGCTTCTGAGCTAAGGTGAACAAAGGAGTACAGCATGTATTTCATCCTTTGGTATGAAGAAAATATTAGTAATAAATAGGACCAGCAGCTATTCCAGACTTAAAATAGCAGACCCAATTTTTAAAAATATATATCTGTTTATTAACCCCCAAAAATAGCATTTTAATACTCCTTATTTCAGTATCATACTTATCCTCCATTGTGTAATAAAATCACTGTATGTTATTTAAATATTGAAACCAGGTGTTTTTATTAGATGCTGTTTACCACACATTTATAGCGAGATCACCTGCATTTCCAAGACATAAAGGACAAATGTATGGAAAATTCAAGACAACACTTTCTTGGTTTCCCTTTATCCTTGCAATTCTATCCATATTTTGTAGCTTTTGAGCAGTTAAAAGGAAAAAGTTTGACTAAATTTCAACTCTGTGCAACTCTGGCAATTTCTGGAGTAAGATCTCATATAAGAGCAGATGTTTTATAGCTTTTTATTACCTTCTTGTAGTGTTGTACCCAACCAACAGTTAAAGGCAATAGCCATTTTACAGATCTGTGTTCCAGACCTTTTTGTTTTTGTCTTTTACTACGTGAAGAGAAGCAGCCAAACCTATAAAAGGCCTATAACAAACTACTATTCCATGCCACTGTCTAAGATCATCTGGATTTCTCCCATTATTAGTGTATCCCAAACATTCCTAAACAATGAAAAAGGTTACTGTCCTACCCAAAGTCAGCATAGATTATTTTAATTCTGTCAGCTGGTATAAAAATAATCTATGCTGTAGAATGGATAGCTGTTTTTATGCATCTGAGGTATCCCTTGTTTTGCTGAAGTAGCCACAATTTATGCTTCATCTGGTACACGGGGAGGCTGATGTTATGTGGTTTGTCCAATGTTTTGCCTTTTAACAAACAATAAGGGCTTCTATATTTTTACTGTTGGCTTGGATACTGTTCCTGGACACAGGCTAAGTTGTTTTTTTACCTCCTTACTATATTGTAGCTCAGAAACAACATCACAGCAGTAGCAATTTCGCAATTTCTCAGTTGTTTTGCTCCTCATTAGTATTGTAACACTTAGGTAATGTTCTTGTATTCTCTGGATCCCTTGACTATGGGGGAAATAATTTACCCTTTAATAATCTTTACAGAACTGCTCTGACATGGAAGTAGTTTTTTGGACTGATTTAAAGGATGCCTTGCTGATGCTGCCAAAAAGTACTGTACAATGGGCCTGCTCTGAGCAGTACAATAGACTAGATGAACTGCAGAGATCCTTTCCAACCTACGTAGTTCTGTATTTCTATGTTCATCTTACAGTTACATGCATGAGTATGTACGGTATGTGTGTTGCCCTACCTTTAAGAAACCCATACTCTGGATCTACTTTCAAAACTAGAACACTTTCCACTTTTATTGTTCCTGTAGTGACACTTGTTTTCTGTCTCAGTTATACTAAGAATATTAAACAATCCTAAAGCTGCAGCTCTGGA
The DNA here is from genome assembly GCA_035590195.1 of Aviceda cuculoides. NCBI lineage: Eukaryota > Metazoa > Chordata > Aves > Accipitriformes > Accipitridae > Aviceda > Aviceda cuculoides. The sequence continues at coordinate 13,464,224 of JAVJGG010000032.1, read as the reverse complement.
GCTGCTGGACTCTCATATCTTCTCTTTGCTGTATTGTTGCTACTACTGAGCCAGCATGCTGGGAGGGTGCAAGCTGGATGGACATGGAGCCAAAGCAGCCCAACAAAAACTCTGGCATCTTGTGCAATCATGCGGTTAGCATATGGGTTGATGCAACAGCGTTCTCTCGTTTCCTTTGGCCTGCTCATCAATGTCTTTGTGTATATAACAAAGCAGATAACAGTCCTTACCAAAAGACAGAATCGATAGCCAACCTATATCGATCCATAGCCAGGAGCAGCTGATTGAGAAAAAGAGTAGGAGAAGAATAAGGTACTCGATACATGTGCATGTCAGTGCAAACATACACAAAAAGGAATAGACAGCTCTTTCTCTTTCCAAATTATAAGGAGATGGTTAGATTTGCAACAGCAAACTATGGTAAACATAAAACCTTGTAACTTGATATCACAAGAAAATGCAAAATGAAGCAGCAATTCTAGTGCCTATTTCACTTTATTCAATAAAAAGAATATGTCTGGTGAAATCTTTGCAATATTCTTTCCATATTTATCAAGAGATAACAGAGATAGTGATGACACAATTTATTGCTTAGTTACTTTGGTTTCCTGCAGAGTTAGCATGTTCCCTTAGAGTTAGCATACAGTTCCTGCAAAATGGCATGTGGTATTTTATCTTTTCAAATCATTACCTTGCATTCTTTTTTCCTACTCTAAAAGTGAAGCCTATTAAAAGAAAATCCACGAAAAGTGTTAAATCAGGATTTGTACTGTTATTTGGTAACAGATGATGACAGAGGCTGCACTCCAAAGACATATCAGTCTTTTTAATAACATGCCAGCAGTAATCTTTCTGTGAGTTTCCAAACCAGAAAATGAAAAACACGTGAGACTGTTCTGCTATAAAGAATTGTGTGTTTTAACTCTTCACCATTCTATTAACAAATGATAAACTACATGAATTTCTACCAATGAGAAGAGAGACAGCAAAGATGATGTAACCTGGCTTCTACTTTCATAATTAATTAAATAAAAATACCAGTTCCCTAATGCCTCTTTTTGGTCTGTCAAACTAAACAAAAGTTAACAATAAAGGAGCATTTGATCATTTCAGTGGTGCAGTCAGTGAAAGTTCAGTCATTCGTGGTCTACTGTCCTACTGTCTCAGCGGAAATCCTGTGCAATCAGAAATTTTTGGTAAGAATTAATTCTGGCGAAGATGAGATATAAAATACAAACTTTCTTCCCAGGAGTAAGAATCAATTTCCTCAAACCACTGGCCATACAGAAATTGGAACTGTAATCTTTACAGTCAATATATACATAAATATGTATGTGTTTATGTATATTGTATTGTAATGTGATGCTACTGACCAAAACCCAAATGGAGTTTTTTCATTTATATTTGGGCACACAAACACCCTTTGGCTAATGTGTGACTTCCAGTCAAATTATGAGGAATTGGCAGTGTATCTGACCAGCTAAAATAAAGCTATTATTTCGGTATCTGGATATGCATTGCAGTTTTAATCCTTGGTCAGATCTTGGGTCACAGTTTGTATAAGTAAAGAGTATTAGACACTGCTTCTGTAGTAAAGTAAAAGCCTCTAAAATGTGATCTATCTCCTTTCAGCTATACACATAGAAATATGCACACACCTAAAAATGCATGCATACACTTGCAAACACACATATATGTATAAACGTAGGAAATAAACTTACGTAAATGTGCATAGGACTTCCATGAGAAGAGCTGTACAGCCAGTTTCTTCCCTAGGTAACACCTTTTTTTGAATTTGAAGAAAACAGCTATTCCAGTTAAACCATTCCAGCTCAGTTATAGCAAGGTTTACTATATCTGAGTCTTCACTAGACATTCGTGGACTCTTTTTTGTGGGTTTTTTTGTGATTCAAAAGCAAGGGAGGAAAGATCTGAATTTGACACCAGCCTAGAAGTTGCAGAGTAAAGAGGAAAAATCATCATAGTCTGCAACAGGTAGTTGCAGTAGGTACCCACTTCAGGGAGAACAGCTGTGCTCTGCTATCCTATCCACATATTCCAGTTGTTAAATGCGTAATTAAAGATTAATTCATGCAGACATAATGGTGGAGTACTATGCTTTTTTATGCAGAATCTTGTCTTTTCAGGCTTCAGAGTCAATTACCAGACATTAAAAATGATGGAGACTGAATATAAGCCTCCCATTATGGTAAGAAATTATATGCTAGAAGTACATGCCACATACTGAGATGGGGAAGGAGCAATGTATATGTGCCTCGCTAACCACTGCCTTTGAGTATGGGCTTAATTCATGAAATCTGTCTGTGGATAATGCCAACTCAGGAAAGGGCAGAAAAACTGGTTTTGGCCAATAGTTTATCAAGTTCTCTCTGCATCCTGGGCTGTACATATACACTACAGTTTGCGTCATAGCTGCTGCAAATGCTTCAACTTGCAAGGTGGCAAATCCTCAGAGAATTTTGGGGCTTGTTTAGATTTACACATGTAATTAATACCATTGAAGTTAATAGGACTAGTGCCTTTAGGCTGGAGTGCTCAACACTTACAGTAACAAGCCCTGAGCAAGCCAGAGGAATGTGCTTTTGTAAGACACTGAAAACTTATTTGGATTTCTTTGAGCACTTTCCTAATACAGCTGTTTATGGGCAGTCTCGAAGTTTTACGTCTCTTAGTGACTTAATCTATCCATTTACTAATATAAACATTTCTTAAAAAAAATGAAGTTAAAGTTTATGTTTCTTTTTCCACCATCAAATCATATTCACATTCTGAATGGATTGTGACTTAGTCTCAGAAGCAAATCTGCAGTCCTTCCTTACTATCGACTGTCCAGCACCATGCACATACACGAATCACTCAATCTTTATTATTTTTAACCGCAAGCCAGTAAAAAAATTGGTCTTTAAACTTATCACTTCTTATCATTCTGATCTGCCATTCCCCCCAGATGACTCTAAGAAGAAATAATTCATCATTGTGACTATCGTTAGATTCAAACATATTACAAATATTTCAGAAATAGATACCTGCTACAGTGGGGCTACAAGACAACATGAGTTTGTATACAAGAAGCAAACAATAAAAATAGATATACAAAAGCTCATCTCTCATTTAAAGGATTCAATATCATTGAAAACAAATCATCATCTACCCACTTAAGTAAGACCATATCTCTGTTTTGAAGAGACTCAAATTTCTTTGTTAAAGAAACACATGCAATTGCTGCTCTGTGCCTTTAGCCAATAGCTTCCTGCTGAACAAATGCTAAGGGCATTCCTGACATTCCCAGAGGAAGGCTCCTGGCTGAGCAAGCTGTGGCGGCTCTGTCCATCCCAGTTCTGTACTGAGGGCTGAGCTGCACTCACGCAGAGGCCGGCTGGGAGCCTGCGCACGCTGGGATTTCCAGGCATATATGGACAATATATGTTTGGACCCATGTGCAAACATGGTGGTCATCTCCTCTGAGCACGAACCGGGACTGGAATGTGCTGAGGTCTCACGTCGTAGATTCCCAATGATGTAATCGCATGAATCCAGCCCCTAAATTTGGTAGCTACATCACCAAGGTGGAGTGGATGGGGTTTTTTTCCTTTGTTGTTTTGGTTTGGTTGGGTTTTGTTTTTTAATTAAATACAGTGGAAATTATTTGAAGAAAGTGGAATATATTTTACAAATTTCAGCATTTTATTAATTTTCCTAAGCTTTTGACAGAAATATCATGGATCTGCAATACAGTTTCTTTTTCTCAGCAAACTGAATAAAATAATCATACATATTATTTAGCAACTTGAATCTTCTTCCAAATGCTTTATCTTTACAAATCTAACTTAACACATGGAATCAGAAAAATAAAATAAGCCCAAATTTTACACCATCCTCTCTCATGTCCGTGGAAAACTACTGCTTTCACTAAATTTCTGAATAGTCATAAAGGTATATTTATGACTTCTTTCAACTTAGAAAACTGAACATTTCCATTCAGAGAGTCACTGGTAAATTTTCTTCAAGTGGCAGAAATATCAAATGTGCATGAAAAGCTCTTTATCAACAGAGCATTTTTGGCAGCCAGTTATAAATGTGTTGTTACCCTTTTCTTCAACATTAGTGGCTACTAATTTCTCTCATTCCTTCTCAACAGTTATGGCTACTCTGAAAGTGTAGTCATGTTGCTCTGGATACAGAAGGAATCAAACACCAAAATCCACCACTGTCCCCCCGCCACCCCGCTCTACCCCTTTTGCCATCGCAGACCCAGTGTTGTTCCCAGTGTTGTTTTGTTTGTGTATGAGACTTATCTTGTTACTTATGTTCTTTTCCCACCCTGTATTGTCAGTGTTTGTGCTAGCGGTCACTGCCATTTCCTCTGTCTGCTTCCAGGGATTTAACTGTTTCTTAGTGTCTTCAGTGACAACTAGTATGTACATTCAATCCAGAGTATATACACATATAAATTGCCAGTCCTTGTCTATGTGGTCATGAGATCCCTGGGACCTTGAATTATGTTGCATGTGTGGAATAGGCAGCACCAATATGAAGGACCCTAGGTATGGTCTAACACTGAGGGTTACTAGGATGATTTGCTGCTTCAGGTGTTCCAGGTTAAAATGTCAAGCAGAGAAAATAAAGTATTCCAGCACTGACCAAGCTTTCTCAAATTGGAACACATGCTACAAATACTAATTGCTCTCAAAGGCATGTTCTGTCACTATTTGCCTCAAGCCATCATTTATATGCAGAAGCATCCAGCTGCGTTTACATGTTAGCTAAAGGAGAATCAGGGGGGTTACACAGCACACAAAACTTTTGTAAAATACCTATAAAAATGTATCATTAACATGACCTATTTCCTTCTCTGTGATCCTTATGCATGGAGAGTTTATTAGTTTTGGTGAGGAGCACAGCAGAAATACAGCTATAAGGTATTTAAAAGATGCTATGAGAATTAGATACAAGTTTCACAGTGAAAGTGCCCAGAAATAATTCAAATGCCTTTGATGAAATTTGGCTTTTTGTCCAGCAGAATGTATTTAGGAACTGTGATTTAAATTAAAAATAATGAAACAGCTAAAATACACAATAGTGTAAGAATAGATTCATTTGTCTTCTTGTTCTTATTCAATAAATCCCAATTTACGGGCTTTCCCTGCACTTGCCCACAGCCCTAAATTCTGAAGCAGAGATTGTCTTCTTACTGTATGTTTGTTTAGTGCTTAACATAGTGGGCCCATGGGCTAAGATCAGGAGTCCCTAGGAATGCCAGCAATACAAACAATTAATATTTTAACTAAATAGGGAGAAGAGAGGCAAGTGGCATAATACTTTTTTTCGTTATATTTTATTCTCTTTGAGCAAGGAGTTTTTATGTATGAATTACTGTAATGTCCATTACAAATGGGTATACAAAACATATACCAAGCTATAACAAAAGAAAGGCCCTTTCACTGAAGTGCTCACTTGTCTAAGCTGGGACAATGTGTATATCTAAGAAAGAGAGAGTGAAAACAAAATAAAAATAAAACTCTTGGATTAACATGGTAATCATAGCACATCCTTTGCTTATTTTTGGTTTGTATGTATTTCTACTAAATGGAGATGAACAAGTCCAACCAGGGATTAAATGAAACCCAGCAGAACATCCAACAATTGCTTTTGAACTACGCAGTGTTCTAAAAACTTGAGGCTTCCTGATTGGAAAAATGTCAGGAATTATTACAAATCAGCTAATGTCCTGGTTACTGTATTTTTCATTATAATATTTCGAGTGACATTAAAACTAAAAATGTTAGTTTGCTCTGTCAAATGTTCTTTGAAGCCAGAAACCTTGTTATTTAAACGTTTCAAAGTACTGTCAATTAAAATTTCATCAAAATGTCTCATCTCATCAAATCCAAGCTTTTTTAGGAGATTAATCTTTTCAACATCAATCAGTTTTTTGTGGTAACTTTGGCATTAGGAAAAAGGCCATCAGTGCTGCCTCTCTTTCCATTATGTCCAGTATAATTGCTGTGCTGTTTGTAATCTGTTACAATATCCTGCATGTTTCTACTTAGCTGTTTAGCTAACAGATGTATTTTCTGCATATATTTTGGCTTCAGCCAGAGAAGTTTCTTTGAATCTCTAACACATTTTGATTTGTCTCTACCCTCCTGGCACCTTTGCTTGATGGGCATTCCTGTGGATATTCCACAGCTACAGTGCTAAAGAGAAGGCACAATCTTACATTAGTGTTCTCATTTCAATGAACTTTCTTTGCCAAGGATTCTTAGATAGATTGATGTATTCAAGATCGCTCCTGGCCTGAAAGAGTTCACCACAAAATCTTATGTAGGGCATAAAGCACTGCAAAAGTGAAAAGAAACTCTCTCAAATGAGCATTTACCAGGCATCACTAAGAGGCAAAGGATCCACACCATCCTCCCGGTTTGGAATACAGAATCACACTGAGCAAATTACTCTCCAAGAGAGAGCAGAGGATAGGGTTGGTTTTTGTCGGACTGGGAAAGAAGCTGTCAGCACATCCTTCAAGAATAAAAAAAAAAACCCAAAACAAAAACAAAAACCCAACCCTGCCGCCTTTCACTAAAACCCTGTACATAAGAGGGAAAAAAAAGGCAACAGGAATATGAGGGTTCCCCCTGTACAAAATAGATGCCAAAGCACTGCTAGAACAGAGGACCATCCCCGTAGGCACTGGACTGTAGCTTCCAACCAGGATTTCAGCTACTGGCTTCCAAGCAGGCTGCTGAGACTAGATCAGCTGAGACTGTCCAGTTAACCTAGTCAGGATGAAAGCAGAAACTTAATTTGAAGATAGACCCTGAGAAAGGAAGGAGAAATAAAATAAAACAGTTCTTAAAAAAACCACCAACTGAAAAATGCTTAGTCCAGCTGAGCACATACAAGGATTTAATGAGCATCCTAAATGCAATGGCAGAATAAAGCAAATTCAGATTTGCCAGACTAGAAGGCCTCTAAAGGAAGGAATAGGAGTCAAAGTCTTTCTCCTATTTGCATGACAAAGAAGAGAGTGCACAGTAACCTCAGTATTTGTGGGAATTTGCGAGTATTTGTGACTACAACAGTGAAAAGTCATGCACTTCTCAAACAGGTCAAGGACAGTGCCTTCGTAATGAAACGTAGTGTGAGTCAAGACACAACAAAGAGTAATTCTAAGAAATGTGGCTGACATGATTCTAATCCTGACTGGAAAATGCTGGGGTGTGACTGAAGATCAAAACCAGCCCACTCCACAACCTTCAGACGGTGAGACAACTGACAAAAATGACACATCTCCTGAAGAAAATCCGAGAAGGAACTAGTATTATCTCTTCAGATAGCTCAGAAGCCCACCTTCTTTCATTATTGTATGCTTTTAAACTGCAAACCATGCCTCTCTTCCTCATCCCAGAAGTATCGAGTTGCAAATGCTGAGTGGCAGTGAAGGAATAGTGTTTTGGCTAAAGATGAGAAAGTTACAATAAAAAAATTCTTCCTTGTTAATATTGTCACGAATAAAAAGCAGCAGCACCATTTGCTTTTATTTATGGTGCCATACTGAGATTTGTGAGTAATAAGAAAACTGCTACAACCCCACAAAACTTTTCTTAATCCTACAAGTTCCTTTAAATTTTACCCCACCTGTTTATTCACTTCGCAGTTCCCATCCAGAATATATGTTACTTTGTTCAGCCAGAAAAAATGGTCTTTCATGAATTAGGTGACCAGCTACACAACACAAAAGAGACTACTGAGCCATCAGGGCAAATAACAGCAGATTAGAAATTCTCCCAGATAATTATCCAGGCAAATATTGAAAAATGTCAAAACCATTGAAGAAATCAAGATCAGCTCGTAAGTGATTTGCTAAACAGCAGGGGAGAGTAATTCACAACAAACACTGATGTCTTTTTTTCTGACATCAGCATCACTCCTCTGCTGAGCTCCACCATGTGTTCAGGACCTTGTGAGGGGAGGCAGAAAGAAGGAATAGAAATCTTGGTAAGCTTTTAATGCCATTTCTTTTGCTTACAGCAAACACCATATGAGGAAGAAAGCAAAAGACCTGCTGCTTGCCAGGATCCCTTTGCAGAGGGGCCCAAAAGAAACAGTATGGTTGGAATTCACTCATGCTGAGCTTGTCCACACAGTCAGAGAAGGAGCCGGGGTGAGTTCATTGAAACCATGAAGGCTGGTAATGTAGAGTATGCAAAAATGACAGTCTCAAAAGCTGTAATTTTTTTTCACAGAAATATATTGTTGAAAGAATTCCTATTTCGTTCTTATGGCAATGAAGGTACAGCTATATAAAGCTGGAATGTCTGAATAGTTTTCTTCTGCTCCTGTTTTCTTTTGGACTAACAAACGAGTGAATAAGTAGCAGAGAGAATCAGTGACTGGCAGGCAAGCAGTTAACACTGTAAACAAACACAGTAATACTTCATCTCTGTTTGTGGCCATAATCAATAAAGTGTCAATAAACTGGGCATGCAAAAACTGTTATTGTGCTTTTCCTGTTTGTCTTTTTCTGTAGCAACTCTACCAAAGAATTAAGGAAGACAAGCAATGAGCTTATAGGTCAAGGCTCTCCAACAATCTGAAAACTTGTGACAGTCCTGAAAGAAGATGACACAAGAGAGATTTTAAATGAATAAAAAACTGATGTGAAATGTTTTACCACCATATTAACCTGATTTAATTGTTATCCCATACCCTCCATAAAAGCAATTTGCCCACAGTTCAGTATGATGTTACTGATGCAGAACGTGGGCAGATTACCTTCAGCAACGGATGTCTTTCTCCCCATCCCCCATTGCATTCTATGGGAAAACTGACAATAGGTAACATGCTGATGGGAAGCTCTTGCAGGGGGTACTGAGGGGTGAATAATGAAAAGTTCCTGCAGGAGGCACCTTCCAATAATGAAATCCATAGAGCGGAAATCCTTTTAGTGATGAGAAGAAACTTCAAAGATACTTTCCCTTAAAGAGTGAATCATTTCACAGAATCTGATTCATAGATCCAGATAATGCTTGCTATCAGTACTGAAGATGACCAAAAAAACCTTATACACACCTGATGTTGCCTGTTCTTCTTAAGGTACTATTTTAATTTTTTATCTCTATCCATCTACAGGAATTCATTGCTATACTTTTTTCAGGCTTGTCTGTGGCTGTGTACAAATTTGTTAGGAGACAGCTGCTTGTCATTAGGCATCTGTCCAGGCTGCAGTGTCTGCAGTGCCTGAGCCAGGCATGCTAATAAGCTCATGGTAATTATTTTATACTAATACCAGACATTTTTACAGAGCAAGATGAAAATAATCCTGTCAGATGTGAGCTGTCTACCTAGCAGGATTCTGGGGAAAAAAAAGAAAGGCACACTTCTTTTTCAAGAATTGCAATACAGACAGGACTACTATAGTGCTGCTCGGGGGGACAAATCTGTAGCAGCAAAACTTTGATATGTGTGGCTGAAACTGGAATTGTACCTTTTAAGTAGATTTATTCCCAAGGTTGATGCAACTTTAATTAAAAAAAATCCTTAGATCATACAAAACTCTTTATATTCCATTTTGGAAAGGTAAAACCAGGAAACTTGTGCAAAAAAAAGAGAGAAAAAATATTTCAAATGAGCATGACTGCAATCTTAAATCAGTCTGTGCTGCAATTTGACAGATCACAGGGTAGCTTATGGCTTGTGTGAAATAAGTTTGACTCCAAATACATGCCAAATGCAGAGTTACTGCTAAATTCTTAAACAAGTCTGAACAGAAGCTGTTTAGACCTGGACAAATCTTTCCTTGTCTCACTGATTTTTAAAAGTTGTTTTTTAATGATATGCATGAAGATAGGTGCATAGTATAGTTTGTCAAAGAAATAAAATCCCTTCGCTGATTTTAAATAGTTAAAATTACTATTTTAAATAATCATGATCAGCTATGTTTCATATAAAGTAAGTATATAGGGAAGGTCTTTCTTGTTCCAGAAACATCACTAATTCTCATGGCCATCACATTTAAGTAGGAAAAACATTTCTGTGCACCACAGTTCTATTCCTCAGACCATCATCTTCTGCAGCTTACTTTAGCTGTCTGAACCATATATTGCAGAGTGCCAGACAGTGGACAACATCTGTGTGAATAGAGGAGCTTTCTCTTCCCATAACCTACTCTGCACTGGTATTTACATTCTGTGGATGGAATGTGGAGAGCCAGAGATAATACATCAAAAAGGCAGGTCAATAATCGAGACTAAAGAGCTCTTAAATATAGTAGTCAAAGGCGTATCAAAGCCCAATGGCTGGCAGCTGAAGCAAGGTTCAACTTGGAAATAGGACGGAAGTTTTAACAGCAAACACAACTGGCCACAGCTCTGCTAACCATCAGCTGGAGTCTTCTATGCAAGATGTCCTGCCCTTGAGAAAGATAGGCTCTAATTCAACTGTGGGTTTTTGGGGTTGATGCAGAAGTGACTGGGTGAAACTGTATGGCCTCAGTTATGCAGGAGGTCAGACATGCTGTCCAGAACAGACTCTTCTGGAAAGGAAATGTATAAAAATAGTAACAGAAATATGTAACCCAGTGAGTGTATCAAGCATTTATTTAGGACTTGGGTTCAACACCTCGAATGTAATGTACTTTTCCCCCTCAGATTCCTAAAGCCATTTATATCAGGCCAGCTTCTCATGACTACTTATATTTATAGTTTGTCTGCCTGGTTGTCACTGGTCACATTTTTAGGCTTTGCATTGAATTTTAAATCCCCTGAGTCATTTCATGTTCATGTTTACCACTCTTTTCCTTCTTTTATAGGATTTTTCCATGAACCTGAAATTAAAAACATCCTTTCGTCCTCTCTGCTGAAAAGTCACAACCACAAGTCATCCATCACAGCTCCAATCTGTTCCTTAAAATTTTCTCGGATCCCTCACAGAAGAGGCATTTCCAAGCAAAGAAGTTCAAGCTCCATTTGTCGCTATTTCTCAGGAGAGCTGAAAAGAACTTGCCTTTCTTCCAAATATTTAGTTTCCATATTTTTCTTCAAATTCTGTGTAGAAAATGAATTCAATGAAAAACTGGTCTTTTCACTCCCTGGCACCTCAAGCACTTGCAGTTCCTTTTCATTTTTTTTGGAGTGGTTTTTAAGCTGGAGGGAGAGGACTGAGAGGAACAGGCTATGCTGTGGTTGTGTCCATCATGTCTCTCCCTCACGCATAGTTCACCTGTTTCAAGCTTCACAAACTCATTGCTTACTTCCCTTTGTCCCTTGAAAATGAAGAAATAACTCATGCACAGAGTGGAAGAAAAGAGTATCAAACAGTATGTCCAGATAACACTGCATAGCAGCCTTTTCTTTAAAGGGCTCAGCACATTCAGCTCTATGTTGTACTACAGGCACAACTTGCTGATGCCAGGGATACAGCTAATACCATCCTGCATTTTACTCTGAATTGTGAACAATGTCAGGACTGAATGAGATTTGTCACCTAAAACATCACTCTTCCCACATGTAATAAACTTTCTTCCTACAGCTTTCTGCAGATAGGAATAGTTTAGCAGTGCCAGGTTATTACATACATGTACGATACCTGGACAGCCACAGGGTCGCGTACAGGGGACCTCAGCGAGGCACCTGTGCCTCCAGCTCCCTGGCACTTCGGCAGCGCTGTGGCCCTCACATCCAGGATAGTAAGTACATGAGTAAGGTTTGCAGTTGACTCTGTTGGTTTCTATATCTTCACATTTAGTTATTGGTTTAAGAGATGACACAATACAGAGGGAAAAGTAACGTGATGTGTGGGAGCTGGCAGTAGGGATTTTTCCCAGATGCTTGGGATGATCCCATTTCTCACAGATGGTGCTGCCAAGAAACAGCCTACTTTTCTTTCAGAAAATAAGAATTGTTAGCAATAATCTTCTGCCTAAAGTATTTCTGTAGTCCAAATGCTAACCCTACTGTAAAACAAGAAAGCCTTATTCAAAGATACTTATCAAGTAGGAGAAGAAAGCAAAGAGGATCAACAGGTAGAGGTGAAAGGATTAATCTAACAGCAACAGAGGTAACTACAAAACTACCTTGCAAAAGACCTTGAAGGAGTGGAAGGGAGGAGAGAGAACAGACTCATTCCCAAGCAGGAGGTCCATTGCCTATCACCCTCAGCCGCAATGTTGGGAAATTTTAAAGCTGTGTGTGTCCAAGATCAAAGCCTGACCCTTTAGAAAGGAGTCAATATAATATTAGTACATTTACTTTCACAGATCCATAAATGGTTGTGTCATGCCTACTCTGTTTTATTTGTTGTTCTTTCATATTATCTCTCTTTTTACTTGATTGATAGGCAGAAAAAGCATTTCCTTACCTTAAGGAAAGATCAGGCAGAATGGCGAGCCATACACTTTTATTCTTCTGGCTGCTATTCAGTGCATTAATAAACAAGGAATGTAAATATCTGTATACGGCTGGGGGAGAAGTCCTGTGCTGTAACTACTGAACAGAGCTTCTGACAGTGAAACCCATGCAGGTCACTGTGCAGGCCCTGGCATTAGGAGTAGGAGGGAGACAGACACTCAGCAGAGCCTGCTACCACCAGGTTGAAAGGACAAAGTACGTTTCCTCCTGACTGAATAACTGTCAGCGATCACTCCCAGTGAAGGAAAGTCAGAAATCAGAGCAGCATGACCTGTTTGACTTAAATACAAAAATCTAATTCAGAAGCCCCTGATCCTGCCAAAATTATGAGGACAAAGAGTTTGGCTTAAAGACACTTTCTCTCTCTTTCTTTGTAACCAAATAACTCCAAGGTGGTATAGAACATAAACCTGCTAGAGAAATACGGAAGTCTGCAGGTTGTTTGTCATAACTATATCTGATATAATTATTGGTAGCAGAGATGAACTTTAGTTGGAAGCTATGAATCCCCAGTCAAACCTCCTGAAAATTTAGCGTGTGTTTGGGAGCGAAGGTTTGGGTTGGACTTCTCCCTCATGGGCAGACAGAATGTACTAATTCTGAGTCCAATTCCATGTTTTTCTTTGTTTTGGTTGTTATGATAGTCATGGCTACTACTGCAAAATTAGGCCATTAAAAAAAAGGCAAGCAGTCCAATCCAAATGGTTCCCATTTGAGCTAAACTCCTTGGGCTCGGCAATAGACAGAGAGGTACCTATTTAGGACATGTGTTTTCTACTTATTTCTGCCCTTGACTAGTTTTGGATGGTACAGCTAGTTGACAGATGAAATTTCCTTCCTAGGGAAAAAGGCTGATATTTTCAAAACTATTTTCATCCCAAATTGGCATTTTCAGAGACCAATATGTTTAGAAAAAAAATCAGTTCAGAAATGTAAAAATATTTTTTTAAAATCAAACCCAAATATTCAACATTTCCTAACCTGTTTTAAGCTTGCTCCCACATAAGCTGGTGTGTGCTCTTAGGCTGGAGTCATGTTGCTTTCCCAGGGCGTGGCAAGTGCATTATGCTTACATTTACACCTCTGGACTACAGTCAATATCCCATCAAATTTTGAGCTGATGGAAAGCCACTCAGAAACTAGAATCAGTATGGGAGACTTACACTTGTGCAATGCAACATATTGCTAAATATGGTAAGGACTGGCAGAGATGAACACCCTGGTCCAGCACTGATAGATCTTCACAATGCGGAGAGAGTATTGGATCCAAAAAGCAACCTAGCCATATTATCATGGCACAGAACCCAGAAATGCTTCACTCCATTTCTCAGCCAAACAGTGTAAAAATTCCCTGTGTCTTTGCTGCAAAGCTTCTATAGTGCACAAGACACCATATTTTGATCATAATCAAAAAGTTAGCAGCTGGTCAACCTTACCATAGACCTAATAAAAGTTGTTCCGGCACTTGCAGAACTAAAGGGTGGGAATGGAATGGTCTCTTAGGATCTGCAGAAATGAGGGATGGTATTATCTGAAGGGGAAAAAAGGAAAAATATTCAGATCCCGCCTTCAGAAGAATTAGTGGTATTTTCTACAGGTTTCATATTTGTTCTTTAGCCTAGGCTGTGCTTTGAGGTAGTTCTTATATCTTGAGTAAAACATTAAAAATGTTCCTTTCTTGCTGATTTCCCCACCTTTTAAAAGATATTGTGAAAGTACAGTATTCTCATAAGACCATTTTAACGAGAGAGAAGTGCAGCTATGTCATCTTACAGACTTTATTAACTTGTGCTTAGAACTTACTTTGTTGACTGAAATTATGGAAGCAATTCTTATTATAGGATTGTTTATATGTCCCAGAGCATTCATAACTCACTAAGTTCAGCCATCTACAAGTGTTTAATTACAGACTGTCTGTTTCTTGTAAAAAAATGTTTGCCAGCAGTCTTTTGGCAGAGTAAGGAATGAACTTTGTAGAGGAAAACTGGGTTGCTCATGAGTGGCGGCAACAGAAATAGGGAAAAGAACTTCCCCAGAGTTCCTTGAAGATTCAGGTTGCTGGATCCTGGCATGATTTGATCTCTGATATAAATCTTGCTGGAATTGTTCTAGATTTTGCATTGAACTTTCTTTGGGGGGGGGCGGAATTGTTATATATTTTGCATTGAAATTTATTCCCCCCCCCCCCCCCCAGCTGTAAATGTATGTACATTTAAGCATAGCATGTGAAAATTAAACTCACAGGACATCATTGCACTAGATGTGAGCTCAACATTTGTCCAGAAAGAGAGAGAGCACCTAGTCTTTGAAAATAATATTTCTTTGTTCTTTTTGAAAATATAAACACAGGTCATCAATACGTTACTAAAGGGAGGCTGCATTACACAGGCTCAAAACATAAAAATGTCCTGTATTATTTAATCCCTGAACTGACTATTTTGAATATTTGAACTGAATAGAGAATGGAGGTTTCTCTACCTCCATATTTCTAAACTGATTTTTTTTCATGGTAGATTTCTATGAAAAATGTTGTCTCGCTGTGAAATGCTGAATTTATCTGATGGAGTGCTTTTAAAGCTAAACCTGAAGATTCGGGTTGAAAAAGACTGTTTGGGTTTTTTTAATTTGGAAATGCCATTATCTTGACTCCAGGGAGGTTTCATGCGAATACCTTATCTCCCCTCCCTCTGCCTTTGGTTTAAGATTCATGGCTGCAGGTGCTGAGCAAAGCAAAGTTTCCATTGAACATCCATTTCTGAAGCACAATTTCTGCCATTTTTAACTGCTGAAGTTCAAGAACCTGTATTGGGCCAGCAATCGCAACCTCAGCCGCCTCTACCTGAGATGCTGCTGCCTCACCTTAGTGAAGAAACGTGTGTAATCCTTTGTTGGCAGACATTAGATGATACACCAAAATATGTGGGACTTATTTGGAGAGTGATGTTGTCTCACCTCTGTCCAGAAGACAGAATACAAAATTGAAACAGGCAGGGCTTAAAGAAAAAAATCAAGTTATTTCAGTGTTTAGTATCTGAGGACTAGCTGAGCAAGTTTGTCATACTGCAAGTGGAATTTTTATTGGAAAGGTGAGGAGAAGGGTTTCCGAAAGCTACAAAGGTAAGTGCAGTAAGTCTGAACATAGGAGAAGGTGCCGTTTCCACCATGTCTTCATTTCAGCATATGCCAATATGGAATCATTGTGGCCTTCCCATTTGTATTTTGGGCTCCTGGATCCTGCTCCTGACCTACCACGTGAGGGGCCATGTTGTGCCTGCAGGTGGTGCCGGCAGGGAGGCCAAATGCCCAGAAGGCCCAGAGGTGGCAGGAGCTCTGGGGAGAAGGCCCTGCTTCATTGCTGAGAGCAAGGGGCAGCCCTGGGGCTCCTGGCCTTCCCCCTCCACCCTCCTCTGACAGCCGGGTGCCCACAATGTGCTGGACCAAAACCCTTGGGCAGCAATCAGCCACAGGGCTCTGGGTGATGTGTGCCAGGGGACGGCCCAGGCCGAGGGAGCCAGCTTCCCGTCCCTGGTCCCTGGCAGAAATGCAGGAAAGTTCTCCTTAAAAAGCAGTGAGTTACACAGTTTCGCACCTGAGTCCTCAGCTGAGAGGTTGGAAATTACCTTTTCAGGCTCTCAGCAGCCAACCAGCCAGAAAGCCAAGGGTCAGTTAAGAGAGAGGATGAGGGTAAGTTATTCCCCTCTGACGGCTCCCGTTGTGGGCTCGGTCCGCTCCCCTCCAGAGCCTGGCTGTGCTCCGAGGTACCGTGAGGTACTCGAGTCCTTGCAGTGTGAGCTCATCTGTTGTCATTTCCACTTCTGGGAAGAAAAGGGTCATAAGAAGAGATCAGTAAATGCACAGCATTCATAAAACATGGCCTCTAACAAAACAGACATATTGCAGTGTTATCACATCCAGGAAAACAGCAGCAGACAGCATAACTTTAAAATACCACCCAGAAACTTTGTTTGGAAAGGACAACTCATAGCATCAAAGCCTAAATAGATTTGCCAAACCATACTTTAGCTTACTGCCAAGACACCAAATTTATCCCCTTAATAGCAATGATCCACTAGGTAACATGGTGATTGCTACAGCAAAGTGGACATGGGTTTGTTTCACAGAGGTCAGGGTAAAGGAAAGAGCCCTTATGAATTTTAATATTAATACTTGGTGAGAAAGGTAGGGTGGTTCCATATGAAATTAGTCTGGTGCTAGTTTGTTATTCATAGGAAGAATACAACAGTATCAATATAACAGCTAGCTGTCAGTTCTAAGGAAAAATATTTATGAAAATTTCAAATGTTTAGATGAATAGTTTCAGACCAAAAATAAATGAGAAATAAATGTCTAATAAAAATTGCATTTAGGAAGGGTAAAATTACAACACAAGGTATATATAACCATACACAAAAAAGGAAGGGAATGCCCTGGTTTCTATCTTGCTTTTTCAGACTGTCCTCATCTGCAGGCATTTATATGGCAGCATATCTGGAACAGCTTCCTCCTGTAGCAGCAAAGACTGGCTCCTTCTTCCCTTACTGTTCCCCTCAGCATGCTGAACCAGCCAGAAAGCAGTCACCTCTTCATCTGCTGTAGCCTGATTAACACCCAAAAATCCTGCAACAGTGCGCTTCACATACTGAAACACAGCTCTGCAAGCCACAGCCTGGCCCCTGTAACTTCTCAGACAGAGTGCATCCAAGTCAGGGCTTGCGCTAATTGTAATCATGGTATCAACTGACATTCTGATTGTGTGGCACGGGTGTGTGTATGCATAGCTCCAGAAGGAAAATTCTGAAAACTGATATGCCTGATTGCCTTATGACATTTGTGTATGATGAACTTGTGCATTGTGGTACATTTCTCACTCTGATTGCCAGGAACTCTTTGGGGGAAATGGAGGGACAAGTGGTGGAGGCAGTTTGCTTTTGTAACGTTGCTTTTCTTCTTATCTTTCTTCCTAGAAATGCATTTTGTACTCTGCATGCATCTCTCAGTCCTGGTCCTTGGACTCCTGAAGACAAAAATATGGGTGTCATAGCCAGCTGGAATGGAAAAAGCTGATAAGGGGTTTAAACAAAAAAAAAAAACACCAACCAAAACCAAAACCACCACAAACTCTATGAAAAATAGATACTGCAAATATACATATCACATACATTTTGTATACACACGCATTGGTGTGTGCATGCATATTTGTCACGTGCAAATATACACGTACACACAAAGACATGGCATTTATAATGTGCATATACACAGGCAAAAATCTTCCTGAACTACACTGAAGTGCTAGTCTTGGTCAGTTGGGAGTAGACTGGTTTTGCTGTTTAATATTTTACCATCTGAACTCAGGAGATAACAGTAAGCATATGTAATTTTGAAACTGAGGTTGGTCATCTAATACTTTCCTGCAAGTGCTTGGTCTCTTCGTATCTTTTGGGGTGTGTTTGTAAATGTCCACATATATTCTAGTAAATAAATATATGGGAGCTCAGGGGATCAGTCTCTTCTAGGTGTAATTCAAATTGTTGATACTGATCAGCAGGACCTAAAGTGGAGCTCACTGGCTTTTTTCCTTTGACTTCCTTTATTCTGATACAAGGTCTTAAATACCATGTTTAGATTCTAATAAACTGAAAGGGCATTTCTTAGCATAAAGTTGAAATCAGGTGATTTTTTTTTTATGGCTATTATTGACTTTAATATCGGACCAAAATATTCTGTGTAGAGAACTGATGAAATTTATGTCCCCTTTAATTATAGTCTGTACATGCTCACTTGCAGGACATAGGATTCAGATTTATGAGGAGCAGGAAGGAGAGGGTGGTAGTTGCTACTTTTTTTTGCTTTCTAATATTTCTGCATCTGTGCTTAAAAAGAGACAGCTATGTTTTAAATCTTTTTCAGCTCATAAACACATAGACTTTAAGGAGACTTATCTCAATCACACTACAATTTTCTGAGCCTGGCAAGTCTTACAAATCCCTAATCACAGTTGCATGTATTCAATAACGCAGAAAAGTCCAAATTTAAGAAGTAACAGTCAAAATGTATGTATATGGGGCTAATTGGTTTCAGCAGGTATAATAAGGTGCTGGGCTGGTTGCAAGGACACCTGGCACCTGTTTCTAGCTCAGCCATGACTTGCCATGTTAGTGATGGTAGTCCGCCACTCCTGGTCCCTGCTTTCCTTGCCTTGGTTTGGCTGTCCCATCAGACTGTAAGCATTTGAGAACAGGTACCTCACTGCCTGTGGAGGTTGAGGGTGCAGGGTGGTGTGGTTGTGAGTGGCACTTCCATTCTTACAATGCTCATACTAGCAATTGTAACAGCTTATACTTGTCATCAGTGAAGTAATCCGACAGAAAACTAAGACTCTTCTATGGTAGGGAGATAACGATAAATCTATTTTAACAACACGTTGGTTGAACCCCAATTTAAAAGTCCTAAGACGTACTGTCTGATTGATGCATTTATACACCATCAGATGCAAATTCTTAGAAAATGAATCTTGTCTTATGGGAATTCTTTTGCTGATGAGGTAAGTTTGTGGTATCTGAGCTACAATGTGTTTTTGGCTGGCCATGTCTTTAATTTGGAGCAATTCCACTTGTATCATTATATTTATGTGACTGTGCAGTCACTGACAGAGGCCCTTAAACACAAACATGGATGAGTTCCATCAGCATGGAATGATAGCTGCCCTTAGTGCAGCATGTAAAATTACTTGATAATATATGGCATAGTATTGAACAACTTTCTGGAAACCTTAGCAGTACAGAGGTTTGAAAGAAATAGAATGGCCTGCAGTTCATAAACAACACAGGCTGAATAAGTTGCTCCTAACTGCATGAGAAACTTTTGCTCATAGATTTATCCTTTACTTCTAGAACTAAAAGTGCTAAAAAGTGGCACAACTAAAAAGGCAATGCAGCAATAAAAATTCCAGTTTGACTCTAGGGATAGCTTCAGAGACATTGTGGTCAGAATTTTCTCCATTATTTGCAAGTTGCCAAAGAAGAATGTTCTTTACTCTGGATTGGCTTTGGGAAACCTATTAAGATTTTTAATTGCATTCAGAAATATTCTTATGTTTTGAAACCCAGTCTGCAGGAAGTTTAACCAGCCCTTCATTAAGGTCTCTGAGTGTGGCTGAGACCTGTGTATTAGCAAGGTGCTTTGCTTGTCTCTGCCCAATAAAAATACAAGGAATAATGCCAGTTTGGGGAATGAATAGAGCAGAAGGCAAGCAGGGCAAGGGGGGTGGGGGGGAGGAGGAACAAGTTATGAGCTGCTTTGGTCTTCATACTCAGGAAGTACTTACCAACTTCCATTGCCTCATCCCATCTCTTCCATTAGAAGGCCTTTATAAATTACAGGAATAAGTGGCCCTTAGCAAATAACTTCACAACAGAGAGCAACCAAATGGGACTGAAGCAGAACAGGAAACTCCCTTCTGCTATTGCAGATAGTTCTGAGCTGCTAGCATTTTTTCCTCTCGGATCAGGATGAAAGGCAAAAATCTCAATAATTTCCACAAATTGAAAATCTGAAAAATGTGTGAGCTGAGTGAGTGCAGACAAAGCATTTCATTTCAATAATTTTGTAAAATCTTGTCACAATGCTGATCTGTCTTTAATAATTTCATGTCTAAATTTGCTAAGATTTCAAAGATTTTACTTTTGTTAAAAGTTCCAGCTTAAAGGAAACAAAAGCTTTCTGATTCAAGAAGTTGAAACAGGGCTATTTTTAGTGTTTCTTATAAAAAATAATAATTAAAGAGCAATGGGAAATGGAGCCTTTTCTTAGCCATTGGTCTGAGTCGTAACTCAGATCAGTAACAAATGCTATGTGTTTTAGCATGATGGCTCTTCAGTGACTAACTCATTTTTCCTATATCTGGTTGACTGCAGTAGCATTTGGATCAGGCCTAGTAAGATGGTTCTCTTAACTCTGTGCCAATACTGGAAGAAGGTTTTGCTCATATGCTAATAAGTCAATGGAACATCAAGAAGAAATATTTTTTTAGCCAAGAACAGTGGAGCTGATCACAAATGGTGTGTATCTTGTGGCAATAAAAATTTTCCTTTACAGTCCATTCCATGATTAAGTCAAAGCCACTGCTTTGTTCCTCCACCTGTCTCTGTGAGTCAGCAATAGTTTCCTTTTGCTTTCCCTCCAAGTGGGATGCCAATCCCTTGCCTGGACTGCAGAGGCACAGGTGGTGTGCCCACATTCGTGAATTGTTTAGCTTTTGCAATCTTGGCAGCCTGTCTGAGCTCTGGCAAGCTTTTTACTAAATGAGATAGAGAATGGAGGGGACAATCCACTTTTCATGCTGCTTACAGGTTTTTTTACTCTAAAAATAAGGAGTTTGAAAAATCTCATCAGAACCATCTGTAATTTGTTTAGAACTGTGACTAACAAAAATGTTGACTTTTGTTCATTAACAGAAGTACTGAAATGTTTTAGAGTTTAATTCCGTGGGATTCTAAAAGTCAGAGATGAGATATACACATCTGGGCCAAATTTTCATATTCAGTTTGTGCTGTACATGCAACTCCAACGACTTCACAAGCATGTCGAATAGATAGTTTCATACCTGTGAGTTATGCTGCTGTAACGCATTTACTATATACACTTTAGCTTATCTCATAGCTGCATTTTGCACCCAGTTCTCTCCAGTAAGGTACATATTTGATGGCTTTTGCTGAATGTTCTTCTAGAGCCAATATGAGTATGAATAACATGAAGTAAGAAGTGCCACCCGTACAAGGATCATACCAGCCCAGGCAGAGTGCTTCCCACCTAGTAACAGTGAGAAAGAATCTGTGTGACTCAGAGGCAGGGAAAGAAAAATAAGTGTCAGACCTCTGGACTGAGTGGTCACCTTGCAAGGGAGAAGGGCTATCAGAGCCGGTGAACTGTCCACTGCCTTATTTAATGGATTGTAGATCCATGTGGCCTCCTATGCCTGTCCCTGGGGCATCCAACTCCCCCCCCCCCCCCCCAACCAAAATTCTGTACCTGATTATCATTGGTTCAGTGATAGCAACTGTTCCAGACACTTTGAGTGTGGTGTTGCTATTGCAGCCAGTAAGCATGTCTGCAAACAAGTCAACCCCAAAACACAGAATATCCATGTGTCCGGTGTGTGCGTGCACGAACTTTAAACTGAATTGGCTCATGCCATACTGATGAGCAACATATTCTGGCCTTTCCTTTCCCATGCAGGCTTAGCATGGCTGATTTGTGTACTCAGCACTGAAACCTACACTTTTCCCAGGACCCATCAGGTCAGATTGCCCATAACCTATTTCTCCTTTGATGGCTCTCATCCTGCTTTCAATTGATGTGGCAGTGCATGAATACATATGACCAAAAGCTTGATATAAAATTCGTTTGTCTAAACACTGGCTATTTATGTTTGATGGCCTGAACAATTATTAATCCTGATTGGAAATATAAGTCATTGTGTCTACAGTGTCCTGTCACAGCATCCCTGTTAGCTCCCCTGAGGCCAAATTCTCTGACAATGCACACAGTGTCCGGTTCTTTCTGCACACAGTACCGTGCCCTAGCTGAAATCCCAGGGGAGGAAACCTCTTTTTCTGTATGCTCACCAGTGTGGATGATCCCCAGGAATTTTCCTGGTCTGCCAGCGTATACCCAATAAGACAGGAGACAGACCCTGCACCACTGCGTACAATAATTTCCATGCTCTCGCATACTGTTCAAAAATGCCATAGCACATGCACTCCTCATCCTCAGTGGGCACAACATGCATCCTTCCTGCCAGGACATGAGCTCCCCCACTAGCCCTGTGTCTGGGGAGAGCCCTGAAGGAACTGGAGCCTCCCTTAACCTACAAAGAGAGTGGAAAGCTCCAGAGCAGCAGCAGGTCTTCTCTTTGTGTTAAAAAAAGCAATATATCCCTCCTCGTTTCCCTCTAATCTCTGAATTTTCACCCTTACTTGAAGAATCTGCTCCACCACTGCCAATGCAATACCAAGTCCAAGGTTGTCAGATGACCTACATCTGCCCAGCAAACAGTCACATACGGCAGTCACTGATCACCCTATGTCTTGCTGGCCTGCACCTAGCACACACATTCACCCAAAGCTATTTTGTCAGTAGTTATTCTACACAGCCACCATGTGCCAGCCTGTGCACAGCCCGGCAAAACACAGAGGCTGCCCCGGGCAGTGGTACCTGTTACTGCTGTGGCGGGGCTAGTCCCTACTAGGTGCAAAGGATTCCCAGCACGGCGTGGCCCCACGGCTCCTCTCTCTCCCTGCGGCACCAAGCTGCAATGCTGCAGTGTGGTAGGGGAGCTCCATGGCAAATAACCCCACACAAACCCACAGATATGTCTCTCTCCCAGGCCAGGAAATGGCTAACAAAGCCAGGGGAAGCAGTTCAGACACACATAGCTCAGCTGCTGTGGAATATCATGGTTTGGTTTCTGTCCCCAAATACCCCAGGACTGTTGAGCATTTCCTTGGTCTGATGTGACGGGAGGCTTCTAGGCAGCCATGGGAAATGTGGACCTGCATGGGGGCTGGCACTAGGGGTTCGCTCTTTGCACACAAATGAGGGAAGCAAAGGTACTTACTTCATCTGTCACAGCATTTTTTTTTCCTGATTCTTACAAGAAATATGTGTCTGTTCTTGACTTGCTTTGTCTCCCAGCACAGTGCCCTGGAGAGGTTCTCAGCTCCCACATGCACACACACTGCAGGGCTCTCGCCTCCCAGATTTCCAGCAGGCTGAACCATGCCACACCACATTGCTGATCTCCAGGATTTCTGGACCAAGTTCCTAGCTCCCTCCAGGGAGAGCATGATAAGTGGCAAGGCATGAATGACGCAGTCAAGTCAGGCAGGGCTGTTACTAGAAGTCTCTTGCCGGTTGAATGAGAGGGGAAAGGATAGAAGAGAAATGTAGAGCAGATACTGTCCAAAGGCACACCAGGCAGAATGCAGCGTAGACACCCCTGGAAAAGTGCAGAGATGATTTATGGATGTGCAAGGTAGATTGAAACAGGCTGTTTCTCCATTCTCTATTGCACTTACTGGGATAATTTTCAGGAACACTCTAGCAGGGATTGCAGTAATGCTGTGAGAGACTGAAGGAGTTAATGTCTCAAACTTTGTGGTGGGGCAAGTTCTGCTTAACAGCGAACTCTGCATAACAAGGAACACTGCCTAGCCAGGAACCCCAGGTGAAAAGCAGCCCATCAGCAACAGGAGGGGAGGCCTCAGGAGGGTGCACAGCTCCTGGGTCTGGCGTGCTGTTCTGATGTGCTGAGCAGGGCAGCTCCCCGTGTATGGCGAAAGATCACATCTGCAGGGAAGGGGAAGTTACTCCCCAAACAAACCCCAAGCCCACAGACCTATTTCTCAAAGGCTACCTAATTAGCCTAACGAGTTTGAGTGCCTGCCCGGAGGAGGGGCAAGGATGATAAAAGGGCAGGAACCGAAGACCCAGGGGTGCAAGCCCAGCAGAAGGACCCCTCAGCTGACTGGACCAACGCTGGACCCAGGACCAGTGAAATCTTCATTGACCAGGTCTGGGACCGGGAGCGGATCCAGCCGCCCCTAGGCCCTTCTCTGAGAAGGAGTCTAGAAGGCGAGGGGGTCTGCTTTGAACCTCCTGACTCAACAGCAGGGATCTCCTCATTGTCTTCCCTGAGCTGAGTCCCAGATAAGCAAGGCCTGTAGTATATGTTTGGTGATGCATGGTTAGCACATGTTACACAGTTTACTGACATAGTTTCATGCCACTTTTTGTTGTGAGCATGCCAATTCTTGTTGTGAGCGAATAAAAGTTGAGTTTTGTGAGTTAAAGGATCCCTGGTGTGTCATTTCACCTTAATCCTAACCTGGGAATCAGCAAACCAGAGTCATCGTCCTGAGAAATTGGGACATGATAATTGTGTAAGAGAAATACTGCTTTTGAATGTTCAATCTTGTAGAAGAATCTTCAGCTTGAGTACATCATTGTAACTTCATTTTGATGACAGTGGGGTATTCCATTTTCCATCAGAAGAAAAGATTGCCCTACATATAGAAATACCAAGGCTGCTTGTTTTGTGTTTTGGTTTGGTTTGGTTTTAATACTGGGTGAATTAGAAACCCACTGTAAGACTATAAATAATATTTTATTGCTAGCAGCTAAAATTCCTGGATCTTAATCCGAAAGGGACTATAATAACCATTTAGTCAGACCTCCTGCCTGAAAATGGGCACAGACTGAATGAAGGAGCATTGTACCTCTGGGTATATATTTCTATATTTCCTATTTCAGTGACACAGAATTGAGAACATGGGAGGTTAGTTGTGCAGCAAAAGCCAAATGTGCTGTCAGTTGATACTCTTGCATTTCATATAAACTTTCTTGAAATGCCACATTTCCTTTGCTTACAGTGAATCAATACAAGGATATAATCTGCTATAAGGAACACAGTTCTGGAGAATCCAGAAAGCCCTTTAGTCAAAGAGTAAGTTAAGCTTCCTTAAAGTCTGAATGAAAATACTTACAGAGTTTTTGTTGTTTTTTCCATATGCATCATACACTTATTTGCTAATTTTACTTATGTTTTCTCTAAACAAAATGAAAATCATTTAGTGCATTCCTAAAAGCTAATAACGAATCTATCAGAAACACCACAAATATTTTTTGATTCTGCCAGTTATTTTTTCAGATTACTGTCAAAAAAGTGGTAAAATATTCTATCCAGAAGCTTACACTGTGTAGATGATTATTATTAGCTAAAACTGCACACTAAATAAAATCGGACAATTTCGAGCTGAATCTATAGTGCGGTAGAAGAGGTTTGATTTGGGGGCTTTTATGTTTTGGTTTTGTGGTTTGGGGAGTGGTGTTGGTGTTGGTGTTTGGTTTTTTATTTATGAAATGGAATATTCTGTTTGGTGAACTGATTCAATGATGGAGTTGCTCCCGAAAGTCATTTGTCAGTGAAAGGAGTAATGAGAACATAATAGCTAATCCCTCAAAAGTTCAGCTGGATTAAAAGCAATTTGAATTCTTTTTTGGAACCAAAAATAAAGCTGTTTGCAGATGGTCTTCATTAGAAATACTGGTGACAAGAATTATTTCACAGCTCTAATAGTGTGTCTAGCCAATATCCCTTAGGCCTTAATATTTTCAGTATCAGAGATGAACATTCTGTACTCACCTGCTTGCATTGAAGAAATATACTTAGCATACACACATACAGATATGAGATACATATATATACACACATAGGTGCACACACAAAATATTTCTTTAATACAAGTAGATAACTATATGTATTAAAAAGATGTTCATCTATTTATATTACAAGAAAAAAGAGAGAGCTACACTTGTTGCTGAGAAACATACTGGTTTAGACTAATTTTTCTTTTTTTGAATCTGAAACTCAGAAGGTTAACAACTTATTTTATACTATACTGATAACGTAAATTATGCGTTACTATTGCAAAAACAATTTCCTGCTATGGACAAAATGGATGTACCCTGGAGAACATATCAACCTCCATGTCACCCCACTGCCTTCACTTAGCTACAGTACCACACACAGGCAGGTAGTTAGATATATAGTTATCCAACCTGCATATATTATCTGATTGGCATGTTCACTTGCTCCTTGACTGCCATAAATGAGTGGCTGTGCAGGTGCCATTAGCACATGCATCTTTTTCTGAATGCACCATTGTAGGAGTAGCTGAAAAGCTGTTTGTACTACAGAGTCAGAAAGTTGGCAGCAATGCTGGGTGAAAAATGGCAAGTATGTTTCAAGAAAAATTCAAAAAACTTCATGTTTACTCTACATTTTTTAACATCTCAATGAGAAATTCAAAATACCTGAAAGTATTGAAATGAAATACTTTTCAGGTTTTGATTTAACAATTATTGCATTTTCTTCTTCTTGCCTTTCTTCCTTTCTCCTCCCATTTTCTTTTGCTATTTTCATTTCTTGCCCTTTGTTTTTAATGATCTAGTAGAAGACAATGATGATAAAGGAACAGAAGGAATGAGAGGGAGGAGGAAACAATACCTGGGAAGCTGTAACACTTTTAGCAGGTTAGTTTAATAGAGAGGCCTTTGTATGCCTGTGTTAAGGTAATAAATGTGCCAGTAGGTGAGTCCTAACGATACACAAGATAGTTTACATCTGCCCAATTTGACAGAAAACTATTTAGCTTGCTCAGGATGTGTCCATTCAGCTGGTTGTAGGTTTTGCTGCCATCCTTTCACTCTCTTAAAAATGGAATAGTGCTTTGTTAGGCAACACTGTAAATGTTACTGCCTCCTTTGGCTTCATGGCTTGGGGTGTTTACAATTTATGACCTGAATCAGTAGACATATGTATGTTTCATGCATATGTATAACATTTATGAAAAGTGGGCGAGATACATCTTTGAATTAGCAAGGAAAAGAAACAAAATGGTCACAAATTTGGGCTTAAGCTATTCCTCCATTTCAAGCTTCATTTGTTTTCCTTCTATTTCAGCAGCTGCTGGAAACACTTTTCAATAGGAACCAAATAAATCCATACCACCTGTCCTAATCTGAATTGGAGGCCAAATCTTTCTGTTAGCTATCTCAACATTTAAGAATTAAAAGAGCATCTCAACCTCAATTTCCATGCCATGAAAAAAACATGGAAGAGGAATAGTAAAAGCTTTGTTAGGCAATTTGCAAGCATGTGACTTGCAATTACAGTAAAATCTTCACCATTCTCCCCAAAAAATTGTCTGCAATCTGAAGTACAGTGTCTTCCTCTCCAAATTTTGTAAATGCCAATATGTTTTGGCTGGAATTTAATGCTGACATATATCTATTTTATTACAGCTTAAATTTTTAGGTCTTTTGATATTTAGCCTCTCCCCCTGATATGTCTCATGGCAAGGCAGCTGTGAAGCAACATACGGATTTGTGGGTATAGAAATAGTTATCCGAGAAAACCATCAGGATTCTCCCAGAACCACACAGCACGTTTATCCCTACAGGCTTGAAAGTTATTCTGCTCTAAACTTGCAGGTCTCCCACACAATGTTCATAAATAAAAGCAGATTTTGAATCCCTGCTTTTAGTCCTAAATCCCAAGGTAAGGATTGACTGGAATATATTGGAACAGATCTTTAGGTTTGGACTAAATGCTAGTCTTAGGTCATCACCATGCCTTTCAAGCAATCGAAAAAACTACTGTAATATGTTATTCTGGTACCGGGCCATGCAAATCTTGCCCAAATTTTGAGTGTGTGAGCTGTCAGCAAAGAGCTGTATAGTTGTGAGCAGGAGACAGTTCAATGCAATTCAAGTGAAACTTGTCCCCCCATTTCATTTCAAATCAGCTGATTAGAAAAAATGGCTTATTGTGCCAAGATAAAAATAGATAAGCCAAACTACTGATTTGTTTTTCCAGGGAGAGTTTCATACAGCTTATTAAATAGAGAATCCAGAGCAGTAATCAGCACATTCACTGGGATGTTAATGGAGATATGGTAAAGCGTTGTATGACGGCCAAGGGACAGAGAGCACTTCTTACTCACTCTCTCCAGCCATGAAATCAGTAACTCAGATCATTTGTCTAAGTCATCTACTGTTACTTTGGAGTGAATCAGTGCACAGGGGTTTAAGGACATCCCAAGCAGATTTGTTCATTTAATAGGGAAAAAAACAAAACAAAAATAACAACTGCTTTATTTGAAAGCCAGGACCAAGGGAGATTTAGTTTAGCTAAAGCAAGGTTTGACTCCAGTTCAAGTTGGGCAGGAGTTCAGCCAGAAGTTATCATATGATTGGGTTTTGGGGATTCTATTTTTTTTTGGAAGTCTGAAATGATCCAGTAGTGGTCTCAGTCCAAATTGCAATCCACAAGTGCCTCTGTTCCTCGCAAAACCCCACAATTTGCACCATTGTTAAGATGTTCAGAATAGAAGGCAAGAACTAGAACCCATAGTGTGCCTGGGGTCTGCCCTGCACATCTGAAATAAGGAAAGGGGGGGGGGGGGCAGCATGAAATTACACCATTACCTTTGCTTTTTTGATTCTCCTCCATTAAAAAGCAAAAAACACTGCTGAAGAAAAAAGAAGTACCAGCTACACCAACTACTCCATTCATATTTTTGTCCTTGCCCTGACTCTTTTCTTAATTTTAGCATAAGCTAAAGTTGACAGGAGGATCTCAGTAAGCACTTTCTGGCATTGCCACACTGTTATTGAGCCTGGTTAAGAGTCAGCAGGATCTACACTGTGAAGATGAAAAAATTTGCTTTGACTTATTTTTGAGCCATTTGAAGAGCATGTGCCCCAAAGTTGGTTCAATGTTAACTTTTCAGTCATTTGCCTTCTATGCGATGTAAAATAAAAACATAAAAAAATACAGAGATTAAGTAGAAAATATAATGAAAAACACTGGTGTGTTTCAAATATATAAATTTATGCAGTTTTAAGGATTTTTTTTAATGTCTTATACACTCTAGACTTCACTGCAAGCAATGAAACATATTTAATCTGTATTTAATGTAAATATCCCATGGAATAGCACATGTTCGAAGTACAGAAAAAGCTTTCACTAATCTCTGACCCACAATGCAGCCTTGAACTACATCATTTGCCTACTCCTTGTAGAGTTTTTTAGACAGTGCTTCTCAGAGCACTGTAATTAAGAATGACATTTTCTCAGTCCTATTGTTGCTGGCCTCCTCAAAGAATAAAGTATATATTCCTAAGAGTATATCAGGACAATTCAGCACTTAAGAATACTTGCAAGCCAAACTCCAGTAGGCTAGAGAGTAATGCAAAATGCATGAAGTCATTGGATATGTTCTTTGCCAACACCAGACATAACATGCCAATAATGATTCCATACCATTTCCTCATCTGTTCGTTGAATTGTTTAATCTCTCTACCTCCTTCTACACCTCCCCTCCACCTTTCCAAATGAAATTATGCTCTTAAAAATGATGTTTGTGACTCAGGGTATCAGCTGAAAATGAAATTTCAAACTGCAGAACATGCCCTCAACTGCAGATAAATGGATAAAGTACCATTAAAACAGATGTTGAAATCAACAGTAATATTCTATATTTATGTAGTTATACGTGATCAAACTTTGGAGTAGTTGAGAATGTCTTCTCTCTTCAATAAGCTTTACCAAATCACGCACAACCAGATACTAAAATGAAAAAGAACTGAAAATTATTTCTTCGCTGCAGTTTCATTTTACTCTTTCTTATCCTTGAACCATATTGAAAACAATAGATTGTACTGAAAAGATTTTAATCTTATTTTATGTCTGTTCTATTGAAATGTGGCATGCAGACTATGTGGCTTCAGACTATTTCTGATTCATATAACTTAAACAGGAGTAGAATCAGGCCCATGTAATCCTGCAAGAATTGCAGATATATGGTTTCCTTGGCATTAATCAGAACTGTTGGATAATGGCTCCCCTCAGAGGTAGTATAGGAAGCATGCACCAGACCAGTATGTCTCCTTGCTACAAGCTGCCAGGAGGAAAGAGATTGTGCATTATGCATGGTGAAAATGCACTGCAAGCTCCCTCCTACCAAGCACTTGAGATTGCCAGTTTAGTTCTTGTCTTTTATGGGAAATGACCGTAGCTAATGAATACAATCTGTTATAATTAACGATGCAAAAATATATAAGAATTTAGAAACGAAAAATTGCTATCAAGGATTAAACTTCATTTTACAAAATATAACCAGTTTTGAGGTTGTATTAGTAGCATGCAAAAGAGAAACTTACTTGATTGCATTCTAATACTTCAGCTTCACAAAACTAAAATGAAGGCAAAATAACGAAGAAAAGATTTCTATTGATTTAAAAGTCAATTACCTGCAAGCTAGAAATTTTAACATTTGTCCAACCAGATGTTTAGAGTGGCTCTGTGCCAGGATCAGCTATGTTTGGGAGAATTCTTTCTCTCAGTAGTGTCCCATTCAGTCCTTTAAAGCGTGCAAGCAAATTCTCTTGCCTCAAAGCTGTTAATTTAGGATAACACATCAGCATGTACTCTATCCTATACCTGTTTGAGGGATTTTATTAAGGAGCACGGAGATGATTTCTTCCAATGTTATCTCCTGCTACTTTTATGAGATGCATAAAAATGTTCTTGAACTGACTTTTTAAAAAATATCCTAAAAGACTTCTAAAAATTACTCACAGTTTGACCGCCAGATCATTGTAGAATGTACTATTTTGACTTGTTTCTTAAACAAAGCAGTAGAGAAAAAGGATAAGTTAATAAATGCAACATTTTTTGAGAGGTCTACTAGTTCTTCAGATTTCTCCAATACAAGAAATAGAGGATATCATCAGATGAAATAAGCATGTGGCAGATTCAAAATAGCCAAGAGTAAGTCATTGTCATAAATGAGGGGAAAAAAAATCCAAGTATATAAAATGAGAGTTTCTGAGATGACCACCATCACCACAGGAAAAATCTGGAAGTTATAACAGGTGTGAGAACTAGGAAAACATCAGGTCAGTTCTCAGTAGCAGTTGAAATAGCAAATAACATTATAGGAATTTTTAGGTAGGGAACAAAGATTAGGAAAAGCACAGAGCTTTGCCACAGTGTAAACCCACACGGCATCTTGAATTCTATGTGCGGGTGAGTCCCTAGTCTCAAGAAGAGACACAATGCAGTTGGGAGAGGTACGGAGAGGGGCAGCAGTTAACGCGAGCGTTGTGCGCCCGCTGCCATACATGGAGGAGCCAAGTAGCTAGGGCTCTCGTGCCTGGAAAGGACTCAGCTGGGCAGAAGTATGACAAAGCTTTATAAAACCATGAGAAGCAAATCAAAGGTGGATTGGGACTGATTGCTCATCACCTCTTCAAATATAAGAAGTACAGACCATGAACAGAACCTAATGGATGGCAGGTTCAAAGCAAGCAGCAGCAGGCATGTCTTCAGTGAACAGCAGGTGTGAAGCTTAAGTGAGTTAAAAAGGAGACTGGAGAATTTCATGGAATAAACAGCTGTTAAATGTCTAGCTCAGGAAATCCTTCAGTGACAAATTGCTGGAGTCAGAGGGAGAGTATTTTATTTTAAAAGTTTATTGTTATTCTGTAGATAAAGCAAGGGTCCAACTACATTTTTGATCTCTAAAGGAATTTCAGATTTAAACATAATCCATAATGGGCAAAACCACACACAGAGAAATTTTACATTCTCTTAGAGCTTCTGAAATGGCAAACATCACCTGGAAAATAGCAAACCAAGATTAAGAATAATTTCCCTTTCATCAATCTTTGCATTGAAAGTTCTAAAACACTTTTGCTCACATACACTGTTTCTCACACTGTTATGAGGTGAGCCACTAGTATTTTGCATTTGTTTTTAAAATGACTGAATAAGATAAGGAAAGACTGATATGTTCTCATTTTCAAAGGTTTGGTCCATCCCTGTCTCTCACTGAAAGGGAAACCCGTCACTATAGTTGTCAGGTAACAATGGATGGCAAGATGATAGTAAGAGTCTTAATCAGTACATCTGAACATAAACCAATGAAAAAGTTGTGCACAGTCCCAGAAAAATAAAAATCTATTTTCTCCCAAACAAGCAAATATAAGTGATAAGATGTGTGTAAATTGCTTTGTGCATCTTTCCTCATTCAAACCATACACTAATTAATTTCCTGGCCATAGAACCTGGAATAAACTAACACTAATTAGTCCACTACAAATTTTAAGGGCCTAATACACAGCAACAGCACAACATTTCATATTTCTTCATTTATTCATGTCCCTTTGCTGAATGGAAACTGGAATGGAAAGATGGAACAATTCCAGAGGTTGTTCTCTTCAATAACATTTATAATGCTAATTAAGATTAAACATAAGATCTGAAATACCAGGAGTAGGGTTCCTCAAGCACTTTCCAGAAAGAAAACAAAACTGGTGTTTTCGTAACGCAGTGAATTTCTTTAATAAAAAACGCAAACCCCCAAATGTCAGTATAATCTTAGGACAGATATTTAGCTAAGAATATTACTGCTAGAATATATGTAACAGAACTGCTATACTGTTCAGATGCTCTAAATGTCAGGATATTAATAGGATTATCTGAAAGAATCAAGATATCTTTGTAGATTCTGAGTTCAAGAAGGATGCTTAATAATTCCTGAAAATCAGGATCCTCTACTGTATTTCAAACAATGGCCTATTAACTCACAGCTCTGAAAATCACCAGTCCTTTTCAAAAGCCTTAATCTGTGTTTTGAGAAAGTTAAAAATTCACAAAAGTTGCCAATACAATCCAGACAATGCACCTCAATGACAGAGTGATAGAATCTTTCTCTCAAGGAGTGAAAGAACAGTTTCTTCTCAATCACGCACATGAGTGAATGAATTAGTGCCATATGATCTTCTGGCATTTAGTGATCTATCCAGTATAAAGAGAATTAAGACCATTATCTAGTGAGTATTCTTACAGCATCATCTGTTCATCACTTTCTGTCAGCTTTCAGTTCATACCTATGTAGTTTAACCTCTATTTTTGTATAATCCAGGACATAGAACCTGAAGTAGAAAAAAGTCTACCTGAGCAATTTTGTTTTACAGTTTAACTGTGAAAAACTGTGCTTACATTGAACATTACGTTTCTTTGTCCTACAGCTAAAAAAATAGCATATACCAAGGAGCAAGGGGAGAACCTGGAATGCAAGCGAGGGCCATGCTCTTTCAAAGGCATGGCTGTGGTATTAATCGCTGTGAACATGATGGTGCCATGCAGTGCTTGGCTATGCAATGTATGTGCCTTTGTGCAAGCAGTGCCAAAGCAAGTCTCAGAGATATTCTGCCTCAGTGAGGAGGAACGAACGTCTCTTGCTGCTACCAGTGTGCTACAGCTAACACTGTTCTTTCGAATGACATATGGAAGCAGTATGGGGCTGTCTCTGGCCAGATTTTTCCTGCCTGCTCTGGATGTGCTGTGAGGTGCCCTCTCTTTCCAGAAGTCTAGGGATGGAGCAGTCCAGTAGTGCTTCATCTCACTACTAAATGTTCTCACATGGCTGTTGCCGAATATGGCCATTACTGGCTTCAGAAATAATGGCTTCATGTACCACATTATAAAAATAGAAATTAGTCAGTTTTCCAATTCAGCTGGCAGTTTTTGTTTTTAATATTTTTATTACTGCAGACATCATCGTCCAGCCATCTGCTAAAGATGAGGCAGACAATAACTGAGCAGAACTGGAATAGATTTTGCTGCATCTGCAGCTGGGCATATCATTACTGTACTCTGATGGGGAATTGATGGGGGAGATATTTTGTTCTTTTTATAGAGACAAGCAAAATGTGATGCACAGCAACACTTCACTGTGAAAAAGGTTGCTGTTGTTTACAGGAAGACTGAATGACCCATACTGACCTTTGCTCACCACTGTCCTATCACTGTTATGAGGGGAGAAGCAGCAAGTCTGTCTCAGTTCCTCCTCCTGTCATTCCTGAGGCTCTTCTGATCACTGAATTGTCGAGATTTTTTTGCAAATCTGAGAGAGAAGGCAGGCTAACCCACTCCAGATGCCATAACTGTCCTGTATCTTGCTCAAGCTCCCCATGCTGCTTCCTTTCCCTCACCTCCCCTTTTTTAGTTTCGCAGATGAGATCCTCCAGAGGAACAACTGAACCATCCTCCCTTTCAGAAACTAGCAGTCTCCAGGCTCTTCCTTGCTTAAATCCAAAATTACTCCAGAAGAGACAATTAAGATGGGTAGCTTTGGCCAGCTGTAGGCCATTTTGATTTTAGAAAGGGCAGAACACTTACACTGAGATAAGCATGCTTTTCTATGAAACAAAAATCTCTAAGAAAAACACCTATTATTCCTTTTTTGGTTTTAGTTTGGCAAAAATCAAATAAAACAGTGCCTATTGGTATTAATATTAAATCCAAGGTGGAGGGTGGGGGGCACCCTGAAGATATGCAAGGACACAGAGCATTGTTCTGCACACAGAGGTTGAAACTGAAACCTTGAAGTCCTGTGGCAGCTTTTACATAAGTTTCTTTGGTTTGGTGGTCTTTAGCCAAAACTGCTCCTACATAGTTGTCCTGCCCACCTATGCCCTCTCAGCACATATACAGTTCTTTTTGTTGGCTCTTTCTATGAGATCTTTAAGCAACTGGTAAAATTTACTGGACTAAAAGATACTTATAAACACGAAATTTGCCACTTGTGTAGAATTACAAAAAGATGCAAGAATTGTCTCTATCAACTTCAACAAATCTCAGCATGAAAACACTGCAGAACTAAAGAATGGAGAAATCACAGCTAGAAGTAGCACATAAATGAGCCCTGATCCACTGCCCATTGATGTCAGTGGAAAGACTTGCACTGACTTCACCAGATCAGGCCTGTCGTGAAGGTCTGAAAAATGCTAATGGTATCTTTACGCAGGGTATTTTCAAAACCAAATGGGATGCTTTGTTTTTTATCAATTGCTTATATAGTATGACATTGCTGCACAGAGTGTCCCTGTCCATAAGAACCTGTTGCAAGGAAAGCAGAAGATGGAAAATCTCTTTAATTAGCCTTCAATTAGCTGGAAACTTATCTATGCCAAGAAGAAATATAATTGAGAACAATATGAGGTAACATATTACAGTTTTCATTTTAGAAGACATAAATAAAATAATTTCATTGTTGCCTTTTTATATTTTTACTTCCCCCCACCCCATACCACATTTCCTTTTAAGAAATCCCTTAGCACAGTTAAATTGGAAGGCTATACAGGAATTCTTATGTCTTTTTATTATTTTACCAGATGAGGGTTCAGGCATGTTGTCAGGTCATTTGACCTCCTTAAATGCATTGGCAGAACTCTCATATTCATGGCCAAGAAATTGTTCTTGCTTCCTTTTCTTAAAGTTGTTTAAGTAATAATTTGTATTAATTACAGAAAGTACATTCTTAATTAACTGAGGAAAGACTTGTTTTTTTCCCCAGGCGTCTCTCACATTTAGCTGATGATTCCAATGATTAGAGATGGAAGCTGATTTGTGAGCCTGTTATTTTGTCTCATTGGTAAAAGGAATGGGAGTGATGAAGGAAAAGGTGATCAATACACAGAGAGAAGATCACATATGCGTTTGCAATTTGAGTCCAAAAATACATATGTTAGTAGGAGAAACCTTTTACCTTTCCTAAAAAGTTGTTTCATACTTACAAATTTATTTACTAAATAAGTTCATCACCTCCAGAAATAACTTCCTAGGCTAGATCCTATCTATCATTTCTTTCAGATAGTTGACCATTTTCTTTCTAATTATTCAAAGATGGCCTTGTCTAATGTCCTGGCTGCCCAAGTAGGAGGCTCTACAGAGAGATCTGAGGCTCAACAGAGAGATCTGGACAGGCTGGATCGATGGGCCGAGGCCAATTATATGAAGTTCAACAAGGCCAAGTGCCGGGTCCTGCACTTGGGTCACAACAACCCCACGCAGCGCTACAGGCTTGGGG
>JAVJGG010000032.1:13415222-13428195 GCA_035590195.1 Aviceda cuculoides | reverse complement strand
TCAAAAAGTGCATAGACGAGGTACTCTGTGCCATGGTCTAGTGGGTAGGGATGACGGTTGGACTTGATGATCTTGAAGGTCTTTTCCAACCTAAATAATTCTATCATTCTATCATTCTATGATTCTATGAATTACACGCTGTCATTGGAAAATATGCTGAACAATCAACTCTGTTCTCCAATATACCGTGATGGTACATCTCAAAACAAAACTTTTGATGGTTTTTTTAGATTACATATAGCACCTGTCATGCGCTGCCAAAGCGTGTACTACACTGGTATTCTCCTTTTGAAGACCATTGCTATTTCATGCTGGAGCAAGAGTCTCAGATATTGAGGGATAAGACTATGTTATGAAACTCTGCATAGAACAAGCCGTCAATGTCTCCTGTGAGCCAGACACAAATGAATTTGCAGGGAAGTTGCCCTTTGGAATTCATGAGAAAATAGAAAACAATTCTAAAAACTAAGCAGGAAACCACAAGTTAAGTAGGGAGATTAAATTAAGCACAAGCTTGCAATATACATACAGTAAAGAATGGAAGAGGAACAAACTGCTTCATTACTAAATGTATCAGCATACAAAAGCACCTGCACAACAGGTGCATTTTTAATCCTTTTCTCTGACTGGAGCAGCAACACCAGGACAAAAGAATTACATTATAGCCCCCCCCTACTTTCATCTTAAGCTTATTGTAGCCCATAGTAATATTTGTAAGACTTATACCCATAAAAAATAATATTGAATTCCATTTTGAATAATACTATTTATAACAGAAGGTGGTTGTTAAACTGAAAAATACCCAGAAATATAAAGGGTGTGCATAAACACTGCCAGGGATGGGAAGCCTGGATAGGTAGAGAAAACTTGAGCATTACCTGCCAGAAACAATGGGAGTGGTAGTCCACAAGGAGAAAAATGTGCTGCAAGCTACTAATTGTGGCACCTGGACCACTTCATCCGGCTTATCACTGAGGCTAAGAATCACTGTGCTTCCCTGGAAAAAGCTGAGGAATCACCCAGGCAGTGAAAGATAAAGCCAGGAAGTTCACAACAACTACTCCCATGAGAAAATGATAGACGATAATCCAGAAGCTTTCTAGGCTGGAACCACGTGCCTTGTCAAATGAAGATAAGGCCTGGGAAAAAGAAGCAGATTAAAAATAGAAGCATCCTGAAGAATTGCTCCTATATTTCTTCTCTGGAGAGCTAATATTTCCAAATCAAACCACCATTCCTCAGTTTAGTGAAGACCAGGAAGGGACTGCATACACTTGTCACCCTAGAAAGGCTGAACACAAAGAGAAAAATCATTGAAAATGACAGGGGAAATCAGAGGGTGCTATATCATCTAAGAATTACAAACGTTCAAGTGTCCTCCATTTGCACTGGGTGTCTCCAGAAGACAAGCTAAAGACAGGGTTCCTAGCACAGCTCCTGGTATAGCACATGTGCTCCCTCTGATATGACTTAAGGGGTCGGAGTATCATTTATGGAAATCAGTCTTTCACTGAACTCAAATCTTCAGTTATGACAAATGTGCTTTTTATAGTTAAATCATTAAAAAAACCCATATATTGGCCAAAATGATTATATAACTGCTCAGGGATGTGCACATTTAAGACAGCTTATAACAATCTGCATCTAATTCGGTTTAAAAAACAAAGAAAATTCTCAGGAAGCTGTAGCAAGTGAATAGATTACAGACGCAACTACAACAAATCAAAGGTATTACTGTCTCTTCTTAGCTCATTAAAATTTATACCTTATGAAATTTAAAAAAATAAATTGACAAACCCTCTTTGGTTCTATATCTATATCAGAACTTCCCCTGTGTGTCTGAAAGTCAAATACTGCAAGGAGCTTTATGTCTGAGTTTCAAAAGGAAGTTGAAATCATGGAAAATACCTAGAGGTAGAAAAGTACAATGTGTTTTCTAATGGTTACAGGAACAAAAATCTGTGAACTAGGATTCTTGGGTTTGATTCCTGATTTTATCAGAGACTGGCTTAAGACACATCCAGCTTAGATGTTTCAACAGCTGAAAGATGCCTGGCCACAGTAAGAGGATTCAGAGTGCCAGTTAGGAACCTGTCTCCTTAGTCATTCAGCAAAGAGATTTTTTTGGGATGCATGTATTGCCAGGATCCCAAGATAGTCAATGGAGACTGATAGGCTGCTTTTAAGAATGAGTCAGGGCAAAAGCATCAGGCAGTTATTCCTGTAATCACACTCTGGAGGAGCCCATCTCGCACTGTCGGTTGGAGAAAAAGTGCATGAGAAGCATCACTGAGTTAGCCTCAGCTCAGTCCCTGGGGAACCGATCCCCCCGTGTCTCACGTGGAGGCTCAGCCAGCCGAGGACATTGTCACGTCAGACGTAGGACTGAGCTCCCAATCACTGAATACACAGCAAAAATCACTGAATACACAGCAGGACCTAATGTAAAAGAACACTTAAATATCAGAATTAATACACGTAATTATTATTTGCTATTGAGATGAAGCTACCATTTCAGCAGACCCTGTGCTTTTAAACTGTAGGTTTAATAGTCTAGATGCTTTCTGAATCAGAATCACTTTTCTAGGCAATGATACTTCTCCATCTCCTCTGAGCTTGTCTCCTGATGTTGTAGATATTCCAGGATAAGGATTTCAGCCTCCTGTCTCTTGTCTAAACTATGCACTTCAATTTCTCAACCACTGCCATATGAGGGGGGTTCAAAAGCAGAATCACTACAGCTGCATCCACACAGACCAAGTAGCACTCCCTTGTGCTGCTCCATGAGCTGTGCTGCCTGAGCTGCACTACACCATGTGGATGGTGGCTTAAGGGCCTCCTCTACTGCACTCTCTTGGTTTCTGTGCAAACAGTCTCTATATCTGAATATAAAGAAGTATGTTTTGTATTGCCACATTGTTCATTTTCAAAGGCTACACTGACCTGCATATGACATATTTTCAGTGCTCTGAATGCATCAGAGGGGCTTAATTCACATATTTTGGTTTCTAGAAGAAACTATTTCACAATCCTATGGATCTCAACATTTAAGAATATTTAGGTTTCCATTTATGAAATCGGTAATCTTTTCTTGTTCTAAAATTTTTACACCCCATAGCTGTACAAGTGATTTTTTTCATTAATTAACACCTTTTGCTGCTAGCAGTTTAAGACTGAATTACAAAACCAAAACCACTTTCTGAGTAGTGAATCCTTCCAGACTGTGAAAAACTGTTGATACCAATACGGCAGCACTGATGTTAGTATGTATCTACTGTATCTTCTGTGCAGTTAGACTACAGTCTGGAAAGCTCTCAACGTAGCCTCTTTCAAAGGTATGTACAAAAAAAAAAAAAAGCCCTTTTGTTATAATTAAGAAAAATAGCTAGAATCCAATATACTATGAATGGCTCTTTTTCAATAAATTAGAAAAAGAAAAAAACAGAATCAGTTAAAAACAAAGAGGCATAAGTTACTCTTGAACTGCTTGAACACCTGAATGTACAAACAAATTATGGAAAATCTGACGGATAAACCTAGGTACAATGGCATAATTTCATTTTTTGCTTCTGGGGGGAGAAGAGGAAAGGGGAAAACTATTGTGGTTTTGAAATCACAGCAGAATGAACTCACTTTCATTCTCTGACCTATTCATTTCTCAATACTTATTTTTATAGCTCATGTTACGAAGTTGTGTAATGATAATTTATAGGTCAGCTTGACAGAACCAGGCAGACAATACTTAACATGATCCTTACTGTTCCGGTCCACAAATCCAACAGCCTATATTGCCTCTTCTCTTCCCCAGACTATTTGAACTTTTCTCACAGAGGTGCGTGATGAAAAGAAACACATGAATAAAAATACGGAAAAAAGGAGAGAAAGGGCAGACTTTTATATAACTCATTCAAAAACATTTCTAAAAGCCCCAAGAAGTAGTAGTCAGCAAGGATGCTGCATTCCAAATGCAATTCAGAGAATGCCTACAGAACTGGTGCCCATAACAGAGATAGATGTCTATTTTTTCTGAGTTTATGTCTAAGATTCTGGGTTCAGCATTTCAGCTGCTCATCGTTAAGCTTCCAAAGCGATGCAAGTGTGTCTTGCCATGAGTGCAGAGCTGATAATTCATCTCTCACCAGTAGTCACATCCAAGCCTGCCCAGACAGAAACACCCACACCAGAGGCAAAATGTGGTTCCTATGTATAGGAAATTCTATTTTCAGCTACTGAGTTACCTAAAAATAAACTCCTACTCAAATGCAAGAGTTTCCTTCAGTCCATTTTATTAGTACTAATAAAACACAAAGTACAATTTTGATTTGCAAGAACTATTCCTACTCTAGCTGTGTCAGGTGGCTGGGTTCCAGTATTCTGTGAATATACTTTACATTCTTCTAAAGAACTGGGCATTTTCAAAAGGACAGTACTTTATATTTTGAAAAATATCTCTCGGTGATTTGCTGCCAGCTGAAGCATCCAAAGAGTCTGCCCTCAAAAAAGATTCAGTGCTTTTGGCAGCTTTTGCAAGCTAGCCTGTTTTTTCCAATCCAGAAACATTTTCTTTGCCAGACAGTCATCTGAAATAATGTTCTTACACAGAAAATACATGTTCAGTATGTTTTGCATTTATACACTGTGAAGAGGCCAGTACGCAAGAAGTTCTGAGGTCCTAGAGGCTGGCACTAGATTACAAGGGCAGTTGCTTTCCTTCCAGATTGAAAGTGAAGACACTGGAAGATGGCAAAGGTGGTAAGAAAGCACTGGGATTTCTAGGACCATGACTAGGACATCACCACTCTCAGGACTGCAGGGTCATGGGGCAGTGATGCTAAAGAGTGATAGAGGGTTACCCTGCAGTGAAGGCTGTGGTAAAACATCAGCCCCTCACTGTGAGGAGGGGAAGAGGCCAGCAGGTTCGTGATGTTCTGCCATGGGGCAGCAGTACCCTGGCTATGTAACCGGCATACCCGCCCAAGTTACTTCCAAGGTGAAAATGCTGAAGGATTGTGAACAGGACAGCAATTCTGATGATGTGACAGAAACCTCCAAATTCTATATGACAAATGTTTTCCTCCCTATTCTATGGGACTTTCCAGAGTGGTTTTTTATTTGAACAATGAGCCAGATTTACTATTCAGATTATAGATTACATTGCTCATTTTATGAACAGAAGTTCCCAAACAAAATAGGATTTGGAATATCCCATGATTACAGATTTTGAGGTATCTGAGTGGACCTCTCAAAAGCCATAGTCTGCATTCCTTTATAAAAAGGAGCAAATGCAAAGAATTTAAGTATGTGAAAAGATTTTCAGATGCAGAAGCAGTGCACAGCACTCTAAAGGTGTGGTCAGACGTAGTCGGTCAGACTGACTGACAAATCTAGCTGCTTCCCTAGCTGCCTGTTCCGTCCTGCTGACAGAGGTTACCACCCTCTTGGCAGAGCAGGAGTGGTAAGCGTTCCTTATCTGCTTCTCTGTGAACACAGATAGCTCTGCTTACTCCACTCATCTTTGACAGGCTTAGCTCAGATTCTGCATTTTGCACTGAAGCGGTTAAAAAACGTGTATTCACTACACACTGCCAGATACCTCTTCTGCCCTTCATTCCAGAGGAATGCATAGCCCAACAACTTGCAGACCAATCTGTCTATGATCTCAAACATCATCACATTCAAATTTAGTAAGAATGTTGCAGCATTATGACAACTCTAATATCCTTCAGAGCTAATATTTTCGGGGGGCAGCCTTTCCTTTTAAGTTTCATTATGACCTTGTTTTAGTCCCTCCCTCTCTCTTTTGGGTAAAAGAAATACAGTTTTCTGGGGATGTACAAACAAACACTACTGAAATTAAATACACACACTTAAATACACGACTTACTGACAGTCGTCTTGAGTTGTTTGTTGATTGTTTTTTTTTTTTCTTTTTGGTTTTTGATGCTGAGGGTTTTTTGCATTAAAATATGATCTCAGAATTTAAAGAACTCATTAATCATGCTCCAAATTCTCACAGGGAGCCTGCCTCTTTTTAAAAAAACAGACTATCTGTTCACAAGGTGTAGTATAAAATGTGACATGAACTTTCAGTGTGTGTCCTTCAAGAAAATCACCCACCCACAGTTATTACAAAAAATATTTTTGAAAAAATCACTTTCTGTATGTATCTTTATGAAGGATGTAAGGCTTTTGCGTTTCTTCTGTGAAAATATGTGTGAAATGCCATGGTGTGTATTACGTGTAAGAGCAGATGCGATAGTCAAATGGTCCCAAACACGCATGCAGTAAAAGTTTTGTCCAGACGACTGTTCACAGAAAGGAGGTGTTTTTCACATATATTTACAAGAAACATTCAACACCTTCTAGGCACGGTCAACCTGTCGTTCCCACAGCCAAGCAGCAGATACAGTGCCTGTGTGAATACAGTTCCACTACACACAGTTACAAAAAGCAGTCTTTGAAGTGACAACAAAGCATCAGCAAGCCATCCCT
Source organism: Aviceda cuculoides (assembly GCA_035590195.1). Classification (NCBI taxonomy): domain Eukaryota; kingdom Metazoa; phylum Chordata; class Aves; order Accipitriformes; family Accipitridae; genus Aviceda; species Aviceda cuculoides. Next base: position 13,421,703 of record JAVJGG010000032.1, on the reverse strand, counting down.
GGGCCACTCAAACACGTTTTTAACATCACACAATCGACAAAAAAAAGACCGGCCTGCGCTGAGCCTGCACAGGCATCATATGAAGGCCAAGGATGGCAATGGGGGCTGCTGGGGCCTCCAGCTGGAGCTGGCCCGCACGGTCAGAGCAGTCTTCAGAGCAGCCAGGAGCCCACAGCCCCAGCAGCAGACATGCTGCAATGACAACCTACGGGTGGCCTGCGCACCAGCTGGGTCATGCTCTGCCATGACTGGGGACAGGGCCAGCATATGCAGGTTAGCTGTCTGCCCAGACAGCAGATATGATGTCCAAGGCAGCCGCAAAAGGCAGTCTGCAAACAGGATGATCTGCTAGAAGCAGATCTGCTACAAGCTGAAGGAGTCGCCTGACGGGAGGCTCGCTACCAGGCGCAGGCCGCCTGGAAAAGCATGAGGTGAAGGGCCTGTGTGAGCACAACCCCTGTTGCCAGTGCACCGGTTATAAGCGCACAAAGCCATGCTGAAGACCTGTGGAGCCCCTCCCAGGCAAGAGATTTTCAGGGTCTTGCAGCCCACCATCCATTTGTGCTTTTATTCTAGTTTCCCATTTTACGTGTCACCCACTGAAAAAATTGAGTATCGTCTTTTCGGTTCCTCAGTTTTCACTTACTTATCACACTTTTAGCAAGTTTTCTCCATTGCCTTCCTTTTGTAGCACATTTCTCCATCTCAAAGGTCCTTTTCACTGCTTTTTCCATCAGATTTTTTGTTCTTGGTCTCAGGTTGCCCTGACTAGGCTCTAAAATAGCCATTTTCAATTCTTTCTCTTCTACCGACCACTAGATCTGAAAGAGTACGTCTGGGACCTCCAGACATTTTCTATCATCTCCTTAGTCCTCCTTCCCTTTCTGAGATCCTGCCAAAGGTGGCAGAGTGGTCACTGGACTTAAAGGCTCAGTAAGAGTGTACAAAGGTTTTGTTAAATAAATTTTCCTTAAAAATAGCCTTCCCAGCTCTATTTGTGACAATGGCCTGATATTTTTAGGCTCTTGATTTAATAATAAGAAAAACAAAACCCAGCTAAATTCTCCATCTGATTGTTAAACCAGCAATCTGAAAGAGCATTTCCTCCTCTAGTGACAGCTGAATTGAGGTCCAACTTTAGTTTAATTTCTCCTTTGGCTTCAATACTTGGATAATGTTTTGTTTGTGTTTTAAAGCTTGCTTACCAGGCAGTTTCTCCAACCACTCATCACTATACTCTTTCTTTCAGCAGTATATACTTCAGATGTCAGATTTACTGACTAACCAGAATATTTAGCATTGGCAAAAAAAAAGATATCCAGTGGGTCTTTTTAACCAAAGAAAGCAGCACAGGAAATAACCTAATGTGATATTAGTTACCAAAGAAGTAATGGTAAAAAAAGGTTTAGCCATTGGGTCATCACATCTCTAGCTGTATGTTTCTGCATAGAAGTCTTCCCTTTGGATTGCTTTACAGTAAAATAATAATGCTTCTTTGACATGCCACACAGCTGACAGTCTTTAAAAAACATAATTTTATCGTAGAACTAATTCTTAACACGACGGACCTTAGTTGCTTAGTTCTCTAATACACTGTCACATACATAGAAGCCCCTGCTGGTCAGATTTAATCACATTTCTGTTGTGACTAGCCCTTGGGAGACCACAGCTAAGATTTTCTTCAGTCCATGTAACCAAGTTTTGTATGACTTTATTCACAAGTGTTGCTCAAAATTAGACAATCTGTCTTTCTCCACATGCTGGAACATTTTAGTAGTAATTCTAAACTGCCTCAAATACATGTTGTAAAATGTTCTGCATCTGTGTGGTTTCTATATTCCAAATATGTGTGTGTGTTTCCATATTACAAATGTGCATGGCAGAATCTAATAAATCTAATGGTTACTGCAGTGTTGCACATTAATATTGTGACGGTAAGTCTACGCAACAGGCAGTATTTTACTAATTTTGAGTGTCACATTATATGCAACCACCATGATTGCAGGAAGAAAAGTAGTGTAAGCAGATCAGTAAATTAACTACTGGACATTGTGACATCTAGGCACAAGGCTATGGACAATCTAGGCAAAGGGCTATGAACCAGCAAAAGGGAGTCACAAGATCTGGGGAAAGACTCCATGCTATTTCTTCCATCATACCCCCATGTTAACAGGCGACAGCACTCAAAGCAATTATACCGAAGTATGCCGTGGTACTGAGGGAAGAGGATATCTGGACAGGTCATGGCAGACTATGCCATGTTAGCAGTGAATGTTGAAACAATTGTCATGGTATATTATTACAGAATGCCAGACTCAGTGAGAGCTTTAACAACTCAAGCATTTAGCAACGAAGGCAGCCAAACAGTCATATTCACCAGCAATATGTAAGTTATACACAGTAAAGGAAGAACAGAAGAAAGAGAAGGCAGGGAGGGAGGGAGAAAGGAAGGAAAGAAAGAAGGAAGGAAGGAGGGAGGGAGGGAGCCACTTTGGAGATAGTTTTGAATTTACAGACAAGAAAACACTAAACAAACAAATAAAAAAGATCAAGCTAAGAAAAGAAGCTTAGAAATCTAAGGCGTAAATTCAGAATATCATGACACATTGTTTCCTGAGAGTTCAGGCTCAGATACCTAATTCACACACACGAAATATGCCTCTGACCAAGTCCTCACATAGTACAGTGCAGTCATTCAACCGAGTGGATTAATGCTTCATGGGAAACCTCATCTAGGGAAAAAAAACACCTCAGAGGGTAGAATGGGACTGCTCCCATTCTCAGGAGGTAATTTGGAGGAGATAATTTACAACTCTAGAAAAGCACAGTTCAGTGTGAAAAAAATAAATATTTCTGGTCAGTTCAACAAACCAAATCAAACCATTTTCATCCTTCAATATTGAAATATGTCATTTTAATTTAAAAACAAAAACATAACAAGATGTGGTTATTTCTGCGTACCCATTTTGGAATGTTTCATTGCAAGCAAAAAGAAAAATTGTATTTCATTTACTTGATCTGATAGGGATTGAAATCAAGCAATGAAATGCTGGAATTTCCTACTGGGTGGACATCCAAATTTGTATCAAGTCTAGAAAACAAGTGTTTCTTTTTAAGGAAATATCTCATTCAAGTAATCAAGGGTTACTGAGGCTATCATCTATGACACAGAGATAACAGCAACTTGGTTTGTGAAAGAAGGAAAAATTCTAAGTGTGCTTACATAAATCAATGAAGTTCAAAAGCCAGAAACTTTGTTGTGCAATTATTCTTCTGCATTGTTCAAAAATAAAAGGTTATTGGCCAGAATTTTGAAAGACTTGTTATCTCAGTGCTTTGAAACACAAATAAGTTACCCTGGAGCATATAAAGCATGGTAACACTCTCCACACTATTTCCCCATGTGACACTGAAGCATAAACATATGGTTATTTATTTCTCTTCTACTAAAGGGTAAAGTCTTTCACATTTACTGTGGAATAACACTGTTTCAAGCAAACAAGCAGAACAGCTGACCCACAGTAATGTTTCCCAACAATACATTTTTCATATGTCGAACCTCTCAATAAGCAATAACTACACAAATAACATTGTTTTTTTTCAGGTGCCACTACCTCAAAGATCATAGCTAATATGCTTTCAATGACTGTTGAAAAATTCCAAGCACAGGCAGCCCTAATAAATAAGAACATAATTTGTTATTGTTTTGTATTAAGAAGAGCATGATGAGGGAAATATTTGGAGACAAGTAAGAGTGCATTGAGATACAAAGTTGCTTCTATTTAACTTGTTTATTAAGACTGGAATTCAGCTCAGCACAAAACTTTCTGTGACTTTCTGGAAAAAGTTTTCAGTCAAATGCAGAACAGCTGTGCTCTCCTGCAGTTGCACTAAACAACAATATCTGTCACAGCGTTCTAGCAAAAAGGGTCTATTCAGTTGAATGCAGTTTTGGGGATAGGAGGAAAAACAGAATGTATCTTAAAATGATGCCATTTTAGCACATTGTCAGCGAGTCAAGAAGGAACTTGTATATCATTCTCCCATGGGTTCAGAAGATCCTACTGCAGTCAAGGTGGTGCTGCCCAGCTGCAGTAACAGAAATAAGCCAGACTGAGTTTTCTTAAGCCATGAAGATGTGCTCACATTTGCATGGTGCAAAGCACTGAGGAATAGAACAGGCATGGTTAAGAGAAACAGCTGCAGAAGCTTTGGGCTGAGTCCCAACCACATGCAACATTAGGCTTAGTAGAACATATCTCAGGATTGTTTGAATGTTAAGAGATGGAGCTACCTAATGTACTCCTTCCCAGGAAATGACAGAGGTTCTGTCCTTACTGGGAAAACAAGAATTCTGATAAGGCATGAGGGGACTGCCATCACTTGAATTTCACAGAGCAGCTCCCATGTTCTAAAGTGGTCAAACTAGCAAGGGATGAATTTTCATTAGAGCAGCTCTAGTGAAGTCAAGCTCTGAATCAGTTCAAAGCTGCTTTGAATTAAACATTTTGCTTCTAGCAATCTGTTGGAATAGGTCCCACGATCAGGACCATTGCTGCTGCTTCTGCCAGGTCCTATCAGCATCCAACCAAAATAAACAAGCAAAGTTTATATGAAACTCTGCATTTCTCCTTATGGTCATCATTAGGTACCAGAGTTTTATAGACCAGACATAAGGTGTTTCATGTTTTATTTTATAGACTGCATGCAAGAAATTAAAAGATAGGTACGATGGTTAAAAAAAATACCAGCACTAGAAATGGATTATCAGTCTAATTCATGTCTTCAAATAGGTTCATTAATACCCTCAAAATATCATCTGATAGATGATTAGCAAATCACAAATCATTAACCTCTTGAAAAGGCACATGCCTGATCCCAGTCTGAGATATTAAAAACCTGCTCAGCTATTATTTAATGTGGCATTTCCCTCACCCCTATCACCCAGATAAATAGCTCAGAGTTTAGCCTCTTCATCTAGAATTTAGAAATGCACACTTGATCCTCTCTTTGTATGAACTGAATCAACTCCTTGAGCCTATCTCTCCTTCCTCCATGTGCATGTTTTAACCGGGATAAGCAGGTGAGCTCTTTAGTTATAGCCATTATGCCTTATTATGAAGCTGTCTGAAGTAGAGAAAAAAAGAACTGAGAATGACTGCATAGTGCCTTGTTGTCTTGCAGGTCCTGGATTCTTTCCTTAGCCCTAATGGGACAGGAAGGCTCTGACAATGTGATGTAATGATTATAAAAGTCTTCTGTTCCTGCGTTTACTACAGTTTGTTATGCTGGCTGCTTGAGGTGAAGCTGCAGAGTGTTCAGTTTTACATTTGTCTATTAAGAAAATTTAAAGAATACCTAAAACAAGGCTGTACGGATTGCTGGAGTATATATATGTGTGAATCTAGATAAATTAGTAAGTTGTGCTCCCCCTCACCACCCCACTCAAACAAAAAAGAGTTACAAGAAAACTGAAGGATAGGGAAAAAATAAAGAAATGCCAGAGAAAAACAGCAAGAGACTGAGAACAATCCTGTGACATCCTATCAAAGAGGTACTTGGACATGGAGTGTGATTATCTGTATTTGAGGAAAACTGTGATTGGAGGTCCTTTAGGGTATAAATATGTACAATAAAGATGAAAAAGTTATCCAGTTACTTGAAACAGAGCTAGAAAATTTAGATTAGAAATAAGATTCACTTCTTATTAACCAATGAGAATAAATACCTAGCAGATTACCTAAGGTTCTAGGTCTGTTTGTTTGCCTGTTTCTAAAATAAATGCTGCAACTCAAATGAGGATTAGTCAGGGTAGTACTTTTGTTTATTTTTTCACTGGAAAATTATATTCACAACAGTGTCCCTAGTTTTACAATCTGTTCATCAGTTAGATATGGCAAGGGCATTAATAACTCATGTTTGGTACATTCATAAAGCAGTTGTTTCAGAAATCAATTGCAGTCCATAATTTTATCACATCTTTGTGTATTTGATAGTATGACTACATTAAGCACTCAATATGGTAGCTATTATTCAGAAAATCCCAAGAAAAATATTTTTAAACCTAAGGATTGTTGTGGAAATGCCAGCTGTTAATATAGCAGTGTTAGCAATTTGCACTGTACTAGGCTGGATGTTGTCATTCAGGAACAAGTTAACATGAGAGGGATGTGAAGATAGTTTCCTACCACATCTCCAGTGTCACTGGGCACAAAGAGTCCTGGTTTCAGCTGGAATAGAGTTAATTGTCTTCCTAGTAGCTGGTACAGTGCTGTGTTTTCGAGTTCAGTATGCAAAGAATGTTGATAACACCCTGATGTTTTCAGTTGTTTCTAAGTAAAGTTTAGACTAAAGTCAAGGATTTTTCAGCTTCTGATGTCCAGCCAGTGAGAAAGCTTGAGGGACACAAGAAGTTGGCACAGGACACAGCCAGGGCAGCTGACCCAAACTGGCCAACGGGGTATTCCATACCATGGGACGT
>JAVJGG010000032.1:13374317-13415069 GCA_035590195.1 Aviceda cuculoides | reverse complement strand
AGTGTTATCATTATCATTATTAGTTTCTTCTTTTCTGTTCTATTAAACCATTCTTATCTCAACCCACGAGTTTTACTCTTTTCCCGATTTTCTCCCCCATCCCACTGGGGGTGGGGGGTGGGGGCAGTGAGTGAGCGGCTGCGTGGTGCTTAGTTGCTGGCTGGGGTTAAACCATTTTGGGTAACAGGCTATGCTTCCCCATAAGATATCTTTGGGGTTAGACAAATTCTTTGGGCACCAACCCAAAGATGGAATCAATCCCAACTCCTCTTTTCACACTGCCTTCTGACCTAGGCAAAACCATCATGGAACTGGTCTAAAAATCAGAAAATGCACTTCTAATTAGTATTTTGAAAGAGGAGTTAGAGACAGAAAACATACATTGTTTTCTTTCTAAATCCAGGCAATGTTTTTTGGGGGGATAGCTGCTTGATTTGTTCCCGAAGATAACCCTCCATATTTTTTTTCTTATGTTAATTCTTTCTCCCTTCTCCTAATGTTTTGCTTAACCATATTCTTATGCATACACACTATGATCGTAAGCACATTATAAGATGGTCACTCTAAAAGCCCATAAAACTTTTCAGTAATAGTACTGAAAGCAAGAAAACAGGGGAATTAAGGACACACCATTAAAAGCAAGATTCCTATAAAGCTCCGTCTTTCCCAGCTAGGTGTGATATTGTTTATGAAGCAGCAGGAGGATACTCATTTTCTGGCTTCCAACACTCTGTCTGCCCTGGGAAATTTAATCTAACTAACAGTAGGCAAAAATATTATACTTTGACCAGACTTCACATACCGTGAGGAGAGAAAGGGTTGGGACATATCTATTTTTAACCAAAAGGTTTCTAAAATTGAATCACTTTTGTGTTCCCGCTCAGTAAAGAAAATAAGAGAGTATTACTTTTTGTGGTAAGCCATACAAAAATAAAAATCTGTTGGACTTTGATTGGAAAGAAAAAAACAACACAGCATTAATACACCCAGTAGCAGATTCAAAACATAATAAATCTTTTTTTCTTTTTTATTTTTCATTTTTGAACAGCAAGGAGTGTCAAATTCTAACCTTTTGCCTGAAGAAGTTCAAAACGACTCATTGCCTTTCTCCCAAGTACAGACATGCAAAGAGAAAGGATTAGCTAACAGAATAAGGGCAGTTTGGCTTTACGCTGCTTTACCTCCTTCCATTAAGAAAGATGATAAAGATGCCATTAGACCCACAGGTTCTCTCTCTAGTTTTTCAGCAGGTTTATGTATGTAAGAAAGACACAGAATATAAGCCACATTTCAGGTCATTCACTGTACGGCTGTCACCACAGAAGGAACTTCCAGAATTGTGCTGCTGATTTAGGATTAGATTTACATGAGTGACTTTTGTTTATTTCATTAATGTGTCCTAATTAGATGGGTTTGGTATGATACCTAGCATGACAGCAGTTAAGTGCCTGTGTGGGGCGCCTGCACATTGCATCGTCTCTTGTCCCTCCTGAGAAACAGAAAGGAAGTATCTTATTTCAATTCTTACTTGAATGCCTTCACAATATTTTCCTTGTATGATCAATCATTTAGAGGCAGTACAGCCTAACAGACTTAACAAAGAACTGAAAAACAAGAACTCATTCTCAATTTGTCACTAAAGGAATACTCAGCCCTTGGCAACACTAATAACTCTTTGTGAACATTTCCCATCTGTGTCAGAGCTGCATCCAACAGTATGAAAATTAAGGTTACTTAATAGGTCTCATTTTCTTTTTCCTCAGCTACATGGCTTATTCAGATAAAACTATAGTGCAATCTCTTAGCTCATACCATCCATATATGTTATAGGTTAAAGCTTAATAAGTTTGTGTGACGGTATGCAGATGTAAAGTGCTAGCTCAGCTCCAAGTGTTTTCACTGCCCTAAGTGGGACTGGCTTTATCTGAAGCATGTGCGGAATTATGCTTGAAGGTCAGAAACATGGCAGATAATTTGGAAGCTTATTCCACAATGGACCTTCCTTGGCAAAGCATTCTATAATTGTCACATACTACAAAAAGTCCAAAGATCATACAGCTTCTATGCTAGATCCTATATCAAGTTATTCTTACTGTCATCAAGAGATCTGTTTTCAAAACTAGGTGTTACATCATATTGTGGCATTTGTGTCATCAACATGAAAGGCATAGCATTTGTTCTTCTGATGTGGTATGTTACCCTACTTGTTCTATAAACATGTGTGTACGAAAACAAAGCCTTAACCATAACCTTTAAGACTTAAGTGACTGTATAACATTCAGCTGTGGAAAGAACCAAAAGAAAAGCAAAGCCTTCAACAGGAAAAAAGTGCAGCTCTCTTCTTGTGACAGGCTGCAATGATTCTGGAGACAAAGTGGCAGAAACTTTGTGTTTTACCTTCTGAAGTTCCTACATTTACGTGAAGTGCTGGTAGCATATGACTTTCAAGAGCAGGATGTAGAATGAAGAGTGATCTATGTTTTACATCATCCAAGAAATTTCAAAATCTGATTGCACAAATGTTATTTTTTTAAAAAAATGCTAAAATTAATTCATTAATTTGGGAATGTTACTTTTTCTACATGTTCTGCTTATCCTTGTGAGAAAAACATCCTGCAATATTTAGATTTCATATATATCTGAAACAGTGCTAGTATGGCATAGCTTTTCAAAATTACTTCAGAAAAAAAAATATATTTCTGCTTAATACTAACTGGTCTACAAATATCTCCCTAAGACAAAAGAAACACTGTCATATTATACATTCAGAAAAAGATGAGTTAATCCTTCTGTAGATTATTAGAGATCAGATTTAATACACTAAACATTCATTTTCTGGCAATACCAACCATATTTTGTCACTTCCAACCAAGTCTGGGGAATGCCTAGGATTTCTCAGTACCTGCGAAATCAAGAACGTGTTTTGTTCAGCTGATCCTAAGACAGAACAGTAATTATATATCAACAGAAGGAAAAGAGAAAAAAAACCTTTACATACCCAGCTGGATGCTAAAAGTACAATGTAACACCTGGATAAAGAAGCAGATTTATTTGTTCAGATACGTTAATAGTTTTTTGGCCGATTACACGTAAAACATAGGATTTAGGAAAAGGTCACTTCATTATGAACACAGATAGGCCTTCTGTTTTCTCTATCAGTTGTACTGAAATACCACCCAAATACTATAACCAGTCTATTGGTATGTGCTGGCTAATATATAGACAGACATGGCTTCTGCTCAAAACCAGACCGCTCAGACTTCCACTCTACCCTATGCTTTGGATGTGACAGATATGATTAATAAAACTTTACAACGTTGCATGCTTTACCATCCATTATTATTTAACCTAAATCAAGCTGCAGGGTTCCATTTTTATAATTAGATTATCTACAAATAGACATCCTCAAATGGAAAAGCTCAGAAGTTCCAAAAAGTTACAATTTAAAAAAAAAAAATCCCTCTATTTTTTTCCTTTCTTCTAGTCCAAACCAGACTTTTTCTATCCTTTAATTCCACTCCCAAGCAAGCCTCCTACTTTAGAGACTCAAGCCCTAAAATGTAACTCTTAGTTGTTTGTATGAGAGGGTTTCACATTCCTCTGTAGGGCCAGACAAATAGTTACAGTCAGACCCAGCAATGAGTGGAACTGTTCCATGCCATAGAAATCCAGAATGAGTCCAACCAATGTGCCTTTTACATGGGATGTGAGTCAATCTGCATCAGAATAGTTGGCAAAGTCTCAGTAACTATTGAAAAATACCATTCACTGAAATGCTACTGGAGCTGAGAGAGATGAAGTTGAGTCTGGCTCAGCTCAAAAGACCAAGATGCATTACAGCTGGAGTCATATCTGCAACTCCTGCCAGATCATGCACTGTATTATACAAAGCCCTTTACTGTGCCTGACTGCATGGAAAGTGGTAATGACAGCTGTTTTTCTGCCTGACTCTGTCTGGGGACCATTTTATATTCTAGTGTCTTAAACAGTGGATGTAGACTTACATATGTCAGCTTTTCTTAGAGGTACGGAGGTCTAAAGCTGACCTCTCATGCACTGTACCCTGCAGTCCATGCATCCCAGCTACTACCCAGCTCAGCCCACTGAGTCAGATCTAGGCTGGATCTAGAAAATCAGAATTTTGAAAGGATGGACTGCTAGGTTTCTCTTGATTCATTCAAGGGGAAAGGTTGTACGTAATTTTGTTTGGAAGAAACGTATTTTGGGGTAAGGCTACCTTTCATTTCCATTTTGCTGCACTATTTCATGCAGTACTGTTATTGAACATAATTCTTCCTTCAGTTATGTTTGTGCATGCTTTATCAACAAGCAGCCTCAGGTTGCCTTGTAACTCAGCAGTGAATCTGGCCCAGTTGTTTTAATTCATACAGGCAATTGACAATTATTTTAAACTTGACTGAGCTACTTTGTGAGTTTAGCTCAGGAATACCACAAAACTATTACCTTTTAGCTTGAAGCAAATAGAGCACAAGAAGTCTTGTAAATTATTTCAATAGGCCACTCAAACCACCCTGGCCAAGGAGCACAGCTGAACAAACTATTGTTTCAGAAAAAGGCTGGTTTTACTGGCACTTGGGCGAAAGAGATGGTACCTGCCTTGTCTTCTGACCTTTAAAACTGTCTGTATCCTATCAATCCCTTTTTACATTTCTGAAATGAAAACAGTAGACTTGCTCTTACCTTCCTTACTAAAGGGAAGTTTTACAGTGTCTGAGTGGGGAAAAAAAGAGAGTGATGTGATTCTGGGTCTGATCCTGATCTTTCTTAGTGCAAATCAGAAGTAATTCCACCAAATATAAACTGGCTTAACACATAAGAGGATTTCAGAATCAAGCTTAATAGGTTATTCATGAAAAACTATAATCATGATGAATAATTGGTAGTAAATTGCTATAAAACTCTCCTATTCTAAGTAACTTCCCCAGCGTATCTGTTAATGTTTTCATAATTATGTTCTGACTTTATTAGAAAGCCAACTAATAGGCAACCTAGCAAGGGAATAACATCCACTGTATGGACTTGTACCAGCCCAACCACAACAGCTGAACAGAAAAATACAACTCTACGCCTGGATGACACACTCTGATGACACTCTTGTCCATTCCCTGGCAGGATCAACTGTCATGGTTCAAGCCCAGCCAGCAACTAAGCACCATGCAGCCTCTTGCTCACTCCTCCCCTGCCCTGGTGGGATGGGGAGGAGAATCGGAAAAAAAGTAAAACTGGTGAGCTGAGATAAGAACAGTTTTCTAACCGAAATAACAACAACAACAACAATAAATTACTAATAATAAATTAATAATAATAAAGTAATAGTAACAGTAATAGCAATAGTAATGAAAAGGAAGATTTTAAAAAGAGAGAAATAAAACCCTAGAAAAGACAAGTGATGCACAGTGCAATTGCTCACCACCCGCTGACTGATGCTCAGCCAGTCCCCAAGCAGCAATTGTCCCCTCCTGGCCAACTGCCCCCAGTTTATATACTGAGCATGACATTCTATGGTATGGAATATTCCTTCAGCTAGTTCGGATCAGCTGTCCTGGCCATGCTCCCTCCCAGCTTCTTGTGCACCTGCTGGCTGGCAGAGCATGGGAAACTGAAAAGTCCTTGACTTAGGATAAGCACTACTTAGCAACAACTAAAACATCACTGTGTTATCAACATTCTTCTCATCCTAAATTCAAAACACAGCACTGTACCAGCTACTAGGAAGAAAATTAACTCTATCCCAGCCAAAACCAGGACATCAACACAAATCAAACACAGTTGAGATGTTGGCAACTGAATCCTGAAATAAAGCATGTAAATAAATTTGGACTTGTTGAGAGAAATGTTATGGCCGGTATGGGACTGCACGAAGTCTTTGTTTCACAAAGCTCTTCCTTTTAATCATCTTGCCCTTCTATTGAATAGGGTTTTGACAACATTTAATAGCATGATAGGTGAAAGTAAGCCTAAGAAGGTTCCAATTAAAGATAATATTGACCCGTTCCAACACAGGCTTAAACTATCCTGCATTTTTCCAACAAGCTTATTTCTAAGTAGTAACACTTTTCTGTTCAATGCAGTCACTTAAAGACAAACTTCAAATCATAATGGAAAGTAAGGTTAAGAGAGCTTTCCCTACCACATGAATAAAGCCCACCAAGCATGATGTGGTTAGGCACAAAATTGGAAGGTTAGTTGCCTCTAGAAAAAAGAAAGTATAATAAATACTATAAATAATATTATAAATATATATTATATATATTATAAATATAATATATATAATAAATAGAACAAAATACAAGAAAGTGGTTGTCAGGCAATATCAGCAACAAACAGCGAGCGATGATTCTGTTCAAGTGCAAATATAAGTCATTTTATAACTGGGTCAGTTTTAGACCTACACAGACATCCATGGTAGAAAGTTTATGATAGAAAGAGACATTACTCAGTCTCCTGTGTTTGGAATCTACTTTACTGAGTCAGAGGATCATTAAAGCCTGCAGAGTTTGAACAACATCCAGATACAGGACTCTGGCTGGGACCTCTGAATGTACACTTGGAGAGCAGTTCCAGTTTTCAAGCCCTTCTGAGAAGGTTTACTGGACACATGTAGTTTCCCAGAAATATCCTTGGTTTTGAATGGGAAATGGCATCCATGACTTCAGACTGTCTCACAGCCCTAAAAAGTCACCTACTTCTCATCCAACTAGAGGGTTTCTGGGTAATTCCAAACTGAAATACGGAATCATTATTTGCGAGGGCCAAGGTCCCAACCTGCCCATGGATTTGTGCAAAAAAGCTGAAATGCACTTTCTCGTAGAGCTCCAGACACACAGTACTTCACCTTGGGATTTTAACTCTTCAAGACATGCAAAGACATAGACAGAAATAGGCACAGGAAGACACTTCACAGGAATCTGAAAAAAGCTAGAGAGAAAAGACTAACTAAAATACATGTACACATCCATGTCCTTTATTCTGCATCAGTTTTCCCACCATTCCAGAGATATATTTAGGCTCTAATCATAGCTAAAATGCCTAGGGTCCCTCTGCACTTTGCTTGTGTTTTTAATTATGACTCTTCCATTCACAGTTCACTTGCTTTCATTTACCTTCCTTGAATCTATAGTTAAACTGTTTCCTTCCTCCTGCCATTACAACTAATCTCTTCCCAAGCCCAAGCTACCTTATATTCCAAGAGACATATGTGCCCACATAGCCTCCTAGGGTTTTAAAGACAAGGATCAACATATGGCTCTTCTGCTGTTTGAGATTTTCCACCTGCAGAGAAATTATGGGTCTATTCCTCACACCTTTATTCATTGCATTGTCCCAATATACTTCTGTCAAAGCAGTTGTCCATTGAGATTTTACCCATGACCTTTTCCTCCATCCAGCAGAGGTGTGAAGCAGCCAAAGTTTTCAACTGACTGACTCCACTTTCACTGAAGACTACTTACTATGATGGTAAGACAACCATAACTTGAACTAAGATTCATAAATAGTGGTTCCTCAAAATCATCATATCCTTGAACCAGACAATGTCAAAAAAGAAGGATATGTGGAACTACTGCTATGGTCATACTAGCCATCTGCTTCTCTCTAGAACGCTTTCTGTGGGCCTAAGTGAGGAGATCATGAAGAGGAATATTTGCTTCCTTTTGGTGTGAGCTATTGTGAGGGGGAGAGAGATGTGTGCATTTCATGATTACTTTATTTCCCTGTATAGGGTTTCCATGGCAAGGTTTTGGTAGCCAAGGGGCTACAGGGGGGGCTTCTGTGAGAAGCTGCTAGAAGCTTCCCCTGGGTCTGATAGAGCAAATGCCAGCCGGCTCCAAGACAGACCTGCTGCTGGCCAAGGCTGCACCATCAGTGGTGGTAGTAGTGCCTCTGTGATAACATATTTAAGAAAGGAGGGAAAAAACCTTGCTGTGGAAAAGCAGCCACAGGGAGGAGTGAGAACACATGAGAGAAACAACCCTGCAGACACCAAGGTCAGTGAAGAAGGAGGGGGAGGACGTGCTCCAGGCATCAGAGCAGAAATTCCCCTGCAGCCTGTGGTGAAGACCATGGTGAGGCAGGCTGTCCCCCTGCAGCTCATGGAGGTCCATGGTAGAGCAAATATCCACCTGCAGCCCCTGGAGGACCCCACGCAGGAGCAGGTGGATGCATCTGAAGGAGACTGTGACCCTGTGGGAAGGCCGTGCTGGAGCAGGTTTGCTGGCAGGACTTGTGACCCCGTGGGGGACCCACACTGGAGCAGTCTGTGCCTGAAGGACTGCAGCCCGCCAAAGGGACCCATGCTGGAGTAATTCATGGAGAACTGTCTCCCATGGAAGGGACCCATGCTGGAGCAGGGGAAGAGTGTGAGGAGTCCTCCCCCTGAGGAGGAAGGAGTGGCAGAGACAACGTGTGATGAACTGACTGCAACCCCCATTCCCCGTTCCCCTGTGCTGCTGCAGGGAGGAGGTACAGAAAATTGGGAGAGAAATGGAGCCTGGAAAGAAGGGAGGGGTGGGATGAAGGTGTTTTAAGATTTAGTTTTTATTTTCTCATTATCCTACTCTGATTTGATTGGCAATAAATCAAATTAATTTTCCCCAAGTTGAGTCTGTTTTGCCTGTGATGGTCATTGGTGAGTGATCTCTCCCTGTCCTTATCTCGACCCATGGGCCTTTCATTATATTTTCCCTCCCCTGTCCAGCTGAGGAGGGGAGTGATAGAGCAGCTTTGGTGGGCACCTGGCATCCAGCCGTGGTCAACCTGCCACATTCCCTTTTTACTGAGATGAAGCAACAGGGTACAGATAACCTAGCTTAAAATAGTCGAAGATGGATTTCAGAGGGAAAATGAACATAACATAGTTTCTGGTAGTTCTAAAAAGAGTCTTTGATTTAAGAGCAAGATGGACTAATTTTAAAAAAAAGCACATTATCTTTAATTACCAAGTCCTTGGCAAGAAATCTGAAAACATCTTCAGTAATCAGTTGGAGAAAATAGTTTCAATACAATAGGAATGATAATAGCAGGGACCCCAAGAAAGGACAGTGGGGAGAAAGGGTAGGAATTACTTTCCAACGAAGGGAAGGGACTGTGGTTGCTTCACACAGGTTTGCCAACCAACACTTAAGGAATCAAGGAAGATCACACCACGGTGCAGCACAATTTGTAGTTTTAAGGAGAGGACTGTGTATAGTGTTCACTACTGCAGCATCCTTTCTTTGAGTATGATTCATTTGAACAAACAGAATAAAATGGTTTTCTGTGTTGGATACTGAAACTGAACAAAACTAAGTAGCTATAGCACTGCTGAGAAATGGTTTTCAGGTTAAGACCTGCAAGAAATATGTCAGACATTGCAG
The DNA here is from genome assembly GCA_035590195.1 of Aviceda cuculoides. Classification (NCBI taxonomy): domain Eukaryota; kingdom Metazoa; phylum Chordata; class Aves; order Accipitriformes; family Accipitridae; genus Aviceda; species Aviceda cuculoides. The sequence goes on along the minus strand of JAVJGG010000032.1, from coordinate 13,405,695 downwards.
TGCAGGCTTTTAATTTTTCCTTATGTTGATAGACTTGCTCCTGGTGAAGTCAGAGCATTCACTCTGTCTCTGTTCTGGTTGGAGAATGATACAAGCTTTCAGGTGAGCTCTTCTGTCAGTAAGGGAGAGATATTTTTAAGAGAAAGGTTGGAATCCTGCAAAATTCACATATGTGAGTAGCTGCATGTTCCTTTTTAATGAAAATATGGAGCAGGCTAGCTTGCTCCTTTTAATTTTATTCTTAATGAATCCATAATAGCTGGAGATATTACAGAATAAATATCTAAAAGGAAGCCATTTCCAGGCTGGGAATAAATACTGATATCTACTACAAACGTCTTTTTTTTTTTTTATTTCTCTGAGCAAATGCTTCAAAAATTTTGGGCTAAAAATATAAATAGAAATCAGCAACATAAAACTCATTAATAAAATTATGATTGTAAACCAGTCTGCATGAACAATCCAACAGAACAAATATTTGGTCCTGAATGTATTTCTGTTCAAAGCATCTGGGAAGATTTTATAAAGAGCCAGGTTAAAGAGACTGTACAAATTATTAGCATATTTTCTAAGTTGAATATGAACTGTTAAGGAATTGTTCATAATATTTCCAGTTATGCATTCCTGAGATACAAATAAAAATTCTTCTGCATATCACTCAATTCATTATGAATGCTTCCCATTGAAGGCAGAGTTAGTTTTCGCCTTTTATGGACAGTTAGGAGCTGCACCTGCTTTATTCTGGTTTATGTTACAAAAGCACATTATCTTTTTTTTTTTCCCTGTAGTGTTTAACAGCCGATTTTTAAAGGCACAGCTTGAATGACAACTAAAAACCAAGCCTGTCTTCCATTTCTGGATTTGCTTTTTTGGTATTTGTTTCATGCAGTAGCCTATTACTGTCAAGGTACAGTAGCAAGTTACACCTGTTAATAGAAAAAGGGAAAACAGTCTAAAGCAGTGATACTCAACTAAATCCAGTTAATCTGAAAAAATGCTGCTCTTTTCACTAGTCAGTAGTCCCAGTTCTTTGCTCATTTATGTCAGCTATGGCATTCAAGCAACTTTTCTGAAGATCTTGCTTGAATCCCTGGTACAGTATTATTCCTGTGTAACATACTCCTAACCAAGGCTATCAAAATATAATTTGTCACATTTGATGAGAACACAGAGAAGACTGAGACCACCAAAGTCAAGACTTTGGGGGATATTTTATTTTTTGTACCCAAATCACTGCACCAGACAAGTATGTTTCTACCACAGTAATCAACAGCATTCCTAATAAGAAAAACAAGCATTACAATATTTTCTAGAGGAAGGATTTTAGTCTTGGGTAATATTAGCAATAATAATACACTTTGATTTGGGGTTATAGTTTGAATGACACTAAGTGTATAAGTCATCAGATTTACTCTTCAGTCCACAAAGTAGTGTGGGAGGCAGCAAAGTCTGAAGGATACTCTCAGTAACCCAGTGAGTTCTGAATGTTGTTCTTTGTCCTCTACTGCAGTTCAGACATCTGGCATACCTCAGGCGAAACTGCTCTGCTGCACAAACTAATCCCTTCCATTGCCTCTTCAGTTGCTCAGTGTTTGTGGAAGGCCATAACGCCCTCTCACACTGCTTTCATTAGCCTTTAACTTCAGCAGTCTGTTACCTTTGCCTTTCACTGCTTACAGCTTTCAGTCATTTAGACAGTGGGCCAGATTCTGGACATTATTAACCTCGTTAAGAGTGCTTTTGAAAACAGAGTAAATTTAGTCAACTGGGAGAATGCACGGTTTGGGTGCATTGCTTTGCAGGCAAGATTTCCCAAAGAAATCAGATTTGCAAAAGTGCTGGTCTACCATCTATGCCTGAAAACACCAGTATGTGGACATTTTTCTGGTTAAATCAGTTCACGGTACAACAGAATATCTCTTTGCATTTGTGGTCCTGTACCAGACTGCAATATACAACATACCTGATCCTACAGAAAACCAGTTGTTGAGGCTGTATTGAGGTTTTGAATGAGTTTAAGGCAGGCTGAGGTAGAACTTGGTGAGTCTGTGTCAGTTTTATACAGATATGTGTCCTTCTGCCTAAAGAATTATGAAACATAACTGTGACCAACCTGTCCATGCACACCTCCCCTCAGCAAGTGTGGGCACTATTCATTTGGACTAATCGGCCGAAGACCAAGAATTTTCTCCCTTCTTCACAGAAGATACGGATGATTCGTCTACCAAATTTCAAGTTATTCTAATTCACAGAAAAGGGATCTGTACAAAAGGCATTTAAGGGAAGAAGGATCCATAGGTTGGAGAAGAAAGGGAAGTATGGAGTCATGCTCCTCAGGGATAAGAGAGGAAAATGAGGGAAGCTGGAAGCATTAATTTCCATCCCGCTGGCTCTGTGACTGCACTGAATCACCAGAGCCTAATTAATTCTCAGAAAATCTGAAGTTTCAGGCCTCAACCCCCTGGTTTTTTTTCTAGCAGAGGAAAAAAATAATCTAATTTTCTTTACTCCCGGACATCATAAGTATGCTGTAAGGTTATATTAGCAAACTATCTGAGATGCTTTCTATAAAAGGGAGTGAGGCAAGTCTGAGTATGGTCAGCCAGTGTTTATGGGGCTATATTGTTTTAAACAATTTTTGGAAAATGTGTTATAGCCAGCATTTCAAACATGTTTCATGCTCAGCGTAAAAGAGGCTTTCCTGTATTAATTCAAAGCACTCTGAAGCCCAGACACAACACAACACTCAGCAGCTCATAAATTTGTCAATGGATGAATTTAGCTTAAGAAAAATAAGCTGCATGAATTATAGGTGTGGCAGGGAGCACCACCTATATTCTTCAAGTTGCTTTGACCCTTTCCAGTTGGTTGTAACTTGTAATAACTTTGCCAAATTTTCACTTCCAGTTCAGAATTATTTCTAATTTTAGCTAGAAACCTTCCATGCAGTTATCTGCTATTTGAGCTATTCGGGGAATTTTCAGTCAAAACAGCTCAGCGATTTCTGAGGGCAACTGAGGGGAGAAAAAAAGAAAAAAGGCTTTTATGTCCAGTGTGATAAATTCCCTTGCTCTTTAAGAAGATGAAGGGGTCCCAAGCCACGGTGCAGGATGTCCCATTCCTAACTCTGTGCAAAATCCACCATACCTTGTCCAAACGACAAACGTTTCAGAAGGCACAATTTGTACACGAAACTGTAGTAGATATTTGCTGATTGGCGAACGTTTACTAAAATCACTGCCTACACTGAACAGGCAGTGCCCCTGAGCTGAGCAAGTCTTAGCCTTTTAAATGGGGTTCCCAGCTCCTATGGGGAGTATCAATGCTGCCGGGGTGCGGGGGCTCCAGCAGCTCCCTGGGGCCAGGAGCGGAGAGTGGCAGGGGCTCCCCATGGTGGCGCTCAGGGCAGGGCCTGGCAGCCAGGGCCCAACTCAACCCCCTGCCAGAAGCAGGGCAGCGGGAGGGCACCAGAATGGCCCCAGCCCTGGGCATCAGGCACCTCTCTGGGGCCAGGACAGGGTGCAGGCCTGCAGATGAGCCCAGCTTAGGGCCCATGGCCAGGCAGAACAGAGCAGTGGGGAGCTGGAGACTGGCCCTGCTGTGGCATTGCTGGGGCAGGGGCTGGTGGCCCCAGGGGCGGACATGGGGCAGGGTAGGGGGAGGCCCAGAGGCTGGTTAGGGGCGGGAAGGTCCATTAGTGCCCTCAGGGCCTGACAAACACAGTGAAAAGGAAGGCAGCCTCTTCTGTACACCCAGGCTATGGGGCGAGTAGGTATGAGCTGATGGGGGAGAGAAGAATTGAAATGGAAAAGACATATGGAAACTGTGAAGGATGGAGGTGGGAAGGGTAAGCATGCAGAAAAGAGTGGAGTCAGAGTGAGAAAAACTGGGGAGTGGGGCAGTAAGATAGAGACAGAGATGAGCCTGTGACACAACCAGGTGGGCAGGCTAGGACATAAGAGCAAGAAAGGTTTGGCTCAGCTAGTTCACATTTCTTTGCAAAACATGGAAATGAATCAAAAATTGCTGAACCTAAATACATTTCAGCTCTCAATAAACAGCTGTAAATTACATGCCTGAAGTGCTACTGCACAAATACAATGACAGCCTACTATTTTAATCAGGATTTCCTTACTAATTTGAGCAGTGTATGTCTATGTAGTGATCTATAGGGTAGGAGACAATCTCTTTGGGGGGTCCTGGATTCCTTCTAAACCATCTGCTCATCCCTAGTAGAATAAGCCCATCTTGGGATTCAAATAAAGCTTTTGTCTGTGCTACTAATAGATTTCATCAGTGCCTACATTTTCCAGATTACACACATCCATTTAAAAATGACATTATGTCAAAGTCGTACTGAGAAGTTTAATATTAATACTTGAGGTGTGGCAACCATGGAAATAGCTGGAAATGTGACTCTGAAAATGAATGGCCAAAGGAAGGAAATAAAACCACAACAAAATTCTGAGGTATATGATCCGGAGACAGTAACAATGAAATTAATGAAAAAAACAACTGGGTATTGGAATCAAATAAGTAATAGGTCCCTCAGAAATTGCTAGATAATAAAAAGGCAGTTGAATCTGTGCCTGTTTTGAGCACTTAGCTCAGCATTAGTTTTAAATTGGTCTATTTTTCTATTATTACTATGTCTATGTGGAGCTGTAATCCAGCTTCACTTTCACCTGAAATACTGCCACTTTTGGTGCAAAAAACCTCCCAAACAGGCTTTCCACAACAGAGAAATTCTTTAATTAAATTAAAAGAAGGAAGTGAGGAAAAATTTTCTCCAATTGAAAACAGGTAAGTAATTTAGGTAGGCTAAATGCAATGACCAGAACTGGAATTTATAAGGCAAACAAGGATTAAACACTGTGCTGTTACCAAAAATTCCTTGGATTCCATTGAAGCCACAGGGGATAGTCAGTTTTATATCTCCTCTGTTTGACTGGGGCCATGTCTACAAGGGAACTTGTTGCTTCCATGTCAGACTAGAAGGACCCAAAAGCCTATCCACTTTTTTCAGCTATAAAAGACAGTGGTTTGGTTCCCACTTTATTTACCAGCATTTTTTCTTTTGGCACCCATGTTTTTCTGGATGTCTCGTCTCCATCATTGTCAATGACCTACTCTAGTAGTATCCTCACACTTTCAGATTTATCATCAGTTTCCTGCCATTTATGCACTCTATTTGAAATACAAGGATTCCTCATCTTGAGTCAGCTCTTGAGTTCTTGTGAACAGAGACTAATTTACCAGAGAAGTAAGATTACTTTTGACTTTACTCATACCAACAAAAATGGAAGAATGTTTCCTGGTTGTGGGGAATGGATCTGGACTAAAAGCCCTCTCTTATATTTCACTTGGTGTTAACTTTAAGAAAAGTCAAACATTCTTGGGCCAGAATATTATAGTTTCTAAGAACATAATAATAGAGGGAATTCCATATTTTGTGACTTAAAATTATAAACATACTAAAATTTGCATCATAAGGCAGTGGACCAGTTATATGGATTGTGTAGCAATGGAAAACTGGTAAGAAGGAGGAGTTGCCCATTGACTGGTATGATCAGATGGGTTCTTCCATTATGCTATTTGCAAAGTGTGACACTCTCTTCTTTGTTGCATTGCCTGATTGCTATGATGATTTTATTAGCAGCGCTCCCTTGTTTTAGGATTTTTGATCTGCACTGTTCAAAGTCACTCACCAGTTGCAGTGGTTCATAGATGAAAATGGCTATTTTCTGTGTAGGTTCATTATACCCAAACTGCTCATGTAGTTCTCAATTAGCCTTTTATGCCAGCTCAGGGTTTTACTTCTCATTATAAAATTAATGAGCAGAACAAGTCACAAGGACAAATGTGGAGATTCAGGTATAATTTACAGAAACAATGCCACAATATTAGTCTTTTTCCTGACATTTTCTGTATCTTAACCTCCTATAGAGGCTCCCTTTGCCTCTGCTGTTACTGGCTCTTGATTATTCCTCATACCATTCCTCTGAATCATGGATCAAATTATTCAGAAACTCTTGATCAGAGTGCTACCATTTATCCTTCTGCTTCCACAACTGAATAACTAAAATTTTGTTAGGGAAAATGAAAGGAACAAAGCAAGTGTTTCATGGATGTGAAAAGAAAGAAGATCCTAATGCTCAGAGCTCCAAATAAATATCATACAGCCTTGTGACACCAAATCAGTAGGCAGAATGAAATTTTCAAATAAGAAAAGGAATATTGTCCTTGAAAGCTCAACATATCAACATGTGTATGTGGTGAAGAGCTATGTCAGATTCCTATATTCTGAATGTCCCATTGAGTACAAATGAAGTGAAACACTCGTACGAAGCATCTGAGAGGCCCACATTTTAGTATCTGTTAATAAAATTCTCCCACAGTGCCTTTTTCATAAACAGAAAATCAAAACTGCACATATGCTTGCACACATGTATGCATTCATGCCTGTGAATTAGTCACAAAAATAGGATATACCCTCATATATATACAAATGTGTGAATTATGTATAAGTTGCAGGCATTCATTATATTTTTGGTTGGATGCTTTTATGCATGTGATAGCAAAAACATTCCTTAAAGCTATACTGCTATGCTAGTAGGCACTGTGTCAAGACCAAACAAAGAGCCAGTTTAGTAGTTCTGCTCTATAAGCTGGAGTGTACAGAAGCTTCCCCATTTTACTCCACAGGTGAATTTTGTGGATCTACCCTCCCTCTGTGTTCTGTGGCTCCTTATTAGTTACAGTATCGAGGACTCAAACTCTTAAATGATTGCCATTTTACCCTAGGAGATCATGGAAACCTGGCAGCAAGATGCTTGGCTGGCTGCACCACAGAAAAAACATACTGCCATGTTTTAGAAACTCAGTGTTACAACACAGCAACTATATCACAGGGCTTTTTCTACATCTTTCCAAATCCTATGTTGTTTATAACATTGGCATGATAAATATGTCTGAAAAAGTAACCTTGGAAAAGTGCTTCCCTGGTGCCAGTTAACTGTTAGAAGGATGCACAGACCACTGTGGGAAGGGATTTAAACACTTAGTGTCCTCTTACTCCAATTTAATTCAGCAAATGGATGTCCCTCTAATTAGTTATAGTTCAGAAACTGTTCCAGCTACATTCAGCCGACAACGTACTCAAGAATGTCCGTGACCAGGATTTGTTCAAGTAGCAAGGCCATGTCTTCATACATATGTTCCTCTAAAGACTACCCTTGGAATAACAACTTGTTTCCATCCTATGTTTCACAGACTAATTACAATGACACTTTATATCCTAAAGGAGATTTCAGGGATGGTTCTACAATGCTGACTACCATACTTATATTTCTGCCACATCTATCTGTATGCATTTGTCAGCTATGATCTTCCTGCTTGAGTGTAAAATCTCCTTTTCACTTTGTAGTAAGACAGAGCAGGAACTGGACCTGTCTGGGGGAGCTTCTGGCTACAATATATAAATAATAGTCATTCTCCATATATTTTCCACTCAGTGAGCAAATACCTAATACACTGACTATTTTCATCCAACATTTAACTGACCAAATTTGAAGTAAGATACTTGAAATTGCAAAGTAATTACTTCATCTGTCAGTCTACCTGATCATCTAGAAATACCATGCTAGAAATTGTCTGTTGTCTGTCCCTTTTTGTGCCAGGTTTGGACTAGCTTTTGTTACTTTTCTCCGAAGCCTCTTTGTTGTACATGTTGGGTATTTTCCTTGTTTAGGCAAAGGTATACAGAGAAGAGGCTGTTCAGTAGTTGCTGTTTTTTTCAATACGGCCACTTCCTTTTCCACAGACACAAAGTAGCTCTGTTTGCTGTAGAGCATTTCTGGTGGACCAAATGATTGCTCTAACAGACCTAGCTTTTGGCAGTAAGTGTATGCTACTCCTAATGCCTGCTCTCCTTTCAAATACAAGTCATACATATAAATATGTATGTATTTTAAATATAATTTCTATATGCAGACTAAGCTCTTGGGAGATGTATTTTCAGTATCTAAATAAAACATTTTTAAATGTAAATATCTTGCTTTAAAACCTAAATTTCAGAGAGCTCCACAAAGCTGTCAACATACTTTAATTTCCACTTCAAAATGCAGTTTGTAAGCCATCATATTCTCCAAATTCAGATTCTTCCTTTGATTTCTTTTGCAAGGACCATGAGGTATCAACACAAATAACAGTTGAATCTGAAGGCCTACTTCAGTAAAGTATTTAAGTGCTAATATTCAGCTGAATACTTAAAGACATGACTAACTTTAAGTGAGGTTTAGAGTTAGCCAGACGCTTACATCCCATGATTAAAGAAAAATGCTTTGCTCTCTGAGCAACATCTCAGAATGGTTGATCCAGCTGGTAGAAAATAAACTTATTAATTCCCGTTGGAATTGTAAATTGTTTGTGACAGAGGATCTTTCTCCTATATAAATCTATGAAGTACTTAAAATGTTGTTAGTGCTCTAAAAATAGAGATTATCATAATTATGAACAACCATAGTGCCAGTTTTCACAAATATGCTATCAGAATATGTTCAGTAGAGACCACACTGAGCATGTATGAGCTTCAAGTTTTGATAAATAGGGACTGAAAACTTCCCCAACAGCACTTACCTTCATATATTCCAAGTGCAGATATTTTTTCACCAAGGTTCAGAAATTTTAGGTTATCTTTTATCTTTCTGTACTTAGGTTCCCTTTAGACCTGATTCTGATTGAAATTTTTTTTTTCACCAGGATTCAGAAATTTTAGGTTATCTTTTATCTTTCCTGTACTTAGGTTCCCTTTAGACCTGATTCTGACTGAAATTGAAAGAATACAATTAACATTAGCAAGGCTTTTCTTTAAATATTCCTGCTGAGATCTGAAAAGGAGATGACAAACCACATGCAACAAAAATTATTCTCATGCTATTGAAAGTCCAGTTTTACTGCCTGGTGAACTTCCATGCTGTTTAATGTACATTTTCTTGGTCTCCTGTAATCCCATAGCAGGAACTTCCTCTCCTAAAACCAAGGGAGACTTGTGCTTTACCAGTGCTAGCCACACACATTAACAGACAATTTTTAATATTTAAATAGAAAAAGGTTACATACTACTCTCAGTCTTTGATTATAGTCTTCCATACCAGGAGCCATAATTTTTTAATTTTTTTTTTAAATCTAGCATCACAGATTGAAAGTCAAGCTAATTTCTAGTTCAGCAACTGCTACTGCAAGACTAGCTAAAGTAACGCAGACTCTATAGTCTGCATACAGTAACAGAGGAAGAGCTGATAACCACAGTTTCCTAGATTAACCGATCACAGGAAAGCAATGCTTTATTTGCATGCATGAGAAAGACTGAGTTTGGGTTTTGTGAATTCATATACAGCCATGTGGGAAGCATGTGGTCATATTTTTTAAGGACTGGTATTTGTTTTCTCATTATTAGGTAAGTTGTTGGACAGTAAAAAGAAGCCCAATAGCAAAGGGGAAATTAAAGAAATCTGTGGAGAAAAGACAACCCTGCCCAGGAAAAGTTGCTGAAAGCATTTATTTTCAATCTCATTCCAATAATGTTCTGTTTAGCTTTTCAAGTGTGCTTTCCATAGCTGTGTATGTTCCTGCCTTCTGTTCAGAGATGAAGTTACTTTTCAGTTTTGTTTTCACTCATCTTTTTTTTAAACAGATGTTACTCTTATGTGAGTGAATTGTGAGTGGCAGAAGTAGAATGGATCAGAAAGGAAGCAGTCTCTTAAGTTGAGATTTCCTGAAATTTTAGTCTCTCTGTTAGTCAGGAATTGTCAACAACATGAAATGCATGTTAACACTTCTATTTTGAGATGGTGCTCATTATTTCTGAGTGTAAATTAAAAATGAAGACCACAACAGAATTCTTACTGCAAAATTTTTCTTCTGTTTTTCCTAGTCTGTCTACTCCTTTCATATGCTGCCTTCATTATACTAAAATGGTTTTCTTGTTCATAGCAAAATGTTCCATCTCTATAGCAAAGTGTAGACAGCAAATTAGCTGATTTTAATTTTACATACCTTGATGAAAAGGAAGAAGAGATGGAAAAACAAGGTAAGTCTTTTGTAACTTTAAATGCACCTATCCTCTATTGCAGATATTATCACTAGTACTTAAAGATAGACAGTTCAGAGCTTCAACATTAAAACAGAAATGTTCAAAGGAATTGTGGAGAATAGTTAATAATTTTCAAAATATTTTTTTCTAAAATAGACAACATTTCAGAAAGATCTGAAAAACCATAAGTTTTGTTTGCAAATACAGGGAGAAAATATCTTCTGTTTTTTTAAAAGAAAAACAAAACACCTCCACAGATTTTATCTGGGCTTTTCTACAGTTTTGGCTAAGCAATAGTGAAAAATCTCTACAATTATGCCTGTAGGGTTAAAAGGAAAGCATATTATGTACCAAATCTATCACAAGAAATGAGACAAACACATTTTTCTCATAAATTTCTTCTGTCCCATCCCTATCCTTATTTTTATGTTGACTTTCCTTCAATTAATAGCTTAAATTGGACTGTAACCGGCTAAAAAATGTCATATTTTAGCTCACTGTTGAAGCTTCCAGAATGATTTGTAATCCTGCAACAATAACAAAGCACTGGATAACTTTTATTTTCTAAAATTTTGTCTGGAAATTTGATGAAAAGAATCTTTTCTGACATTTTTTAAATTCTCAGTTTTAACCAGTGACAATTACTTTGTTCAAGTTTAGTTCTTTTTGCCACTGATATCACAGAAAAAAAACAGATGAATGAAAATGCTGTGGAGAGCAAAAGTAACCAACTGCCAGGGCTTTTTATGAACTCTGCTTGAGTTTTGCATTATGTTTCAGTTCTCTGAATTTTTTCTTACCACTGTATGTGTAATTACTGGTAAGAAGGAACCATAGTACTGTTTATGACAAGTAATGGGTACATCTGAACAAATGCAATATGTTTTCTTTTCAAGACTTTTGGTGTATGTTTTAGTTTTGGTCCACCTATATTTTTATCCCCTTGAGCAAAATCAAAGGTTAAAAGTGGAATTCAGCTGGTACTGTCAAATCAGGTTATATTTGAGTTTCACAAATATTCACCTAAATTCATAAAACTCCAACTTCACCCCCAACCCACTTTTGACTCAATTCAGGTTCTGAAAAGTTTGCAAAACATACCTCTACCAGAGAATACCTGATCCATATTGTCAAATTAAGACATAACTTTGGCTTTGGGCTTTCCTGTGAAGGATGCACCCTGCTCTACTGCTGGGCTTCCTAATTTCAGAGTCCAGTTCTAAACTGGAATCAGACCAAGATCAAATTTACAGGTCTTTGCGACTGAGGAGATTAACCTTCAGTTTTAGAATCTGGCTCAAAATTATAAAAGCATAGATATTAGAGAAGAGAGAGACGTGTTAAGCAATATGCTCCATCTTCTGCCAAAATGTTGTTGTTTCTACACTATATTTTCCAGAGCTCTATGGAAGTTCTTTTTAAATTACTCAGACAATAAGCTTCTTGTTTTCCCCTTGGGAAGCTATTCGATAGTCTAATAGATTGCTGCAATTAAGTGTTGTTTTCCTTATAAGCAGTCTAAATTTGTTTTGCTTTACTTCATCAAGTAGCGCTGGTTACTTGCCCGGTGAATATACATATGAATATATCATGTACAAGGGTCATCATTAAATGTCACCATTCCCCCTGCCTGCTTACTATGTTTTATGTCTGCATGCCAAGAATACAAATAATGAACAGAACAATAGCTGATATTCCCTACAGGTAAGGCTATCCCATATGTCCCCACATTATTCTCATACAAAGTTTTAGCTTTAAGTTTTTCCTAATGAAAGACAAGGGATTTAGTTCTGCACCTCACTAATTTTGAAAACAAAACAAACAAAGAAAGAAAACCAATAAAAGGCAATCTATTACCTTTTGGAGTGAGGAATTAGATCTGACCTACTACTTTTACAGTTTCCCATGGGACTGTGTAGAGTACAACTGCTTATCACACTTAATTCTCTGTGGCCTTTACTAGCCCTCAAATTAAGGACACAGGATATTCCTGGAACAGGGCTTTTCATTAGACTGCTGTTTATATGGATGGAGTCCAGACGTGCTCCAGAATATGACATTCAAGTGGTTTAAGAAGTTACTGTCCTTAATTCTTCAGTGTTACTCTCCTGTGCAACTTGTTGCCCTTTCGGACAACGGACTTGTTAATCAATTTCAGTGCATCCTTCTTTAAAGCACTGCTACCTGACAACACAGCAGGTTACATTCAGGTCAACATGATGGTTTTACAAATAAGTAAGTAACACTGCCTGGAGGAAGCTTTTACGAGCACAAATAGTGGACAAATAATCTCTCAATGTCTGGGAGCAAGTAAATTGTATTATCAGAGATGCATCCTAGGATTAAACACAGAATGACTCGAGGGTTAGTGTTCTTGACTTCAGGTTTGTTAACTATATTAGTACTTACAGTTCCCTCTCGAATTAACAGCGAATTTTGCAGAGTAAACATGCAGCATATTCATTGGCTTTGTCTAACCATGTTCTGTGTTATTTCTATGGTAGACATTTTTGTCCTTCCACAGGGCAAAGGTGCTGTTGTATGAACACATGTAAAGCCTAGAAAGCATATTGAAGCCTAATCTAGTGAAACTTAGTCTTGACTGAGAGCTAGTCTAGCCTCAAGCAAGTTGATAAGTACCTTATTAGTGCAGTGAGACAATAAATACAAATCTCTTAAAAACCAGGAATTTTTTCTCCCATAGTCCAATCTGTTTTACCCAGCATACTTGCAAACAAAAAACAGTGGTGAGGGTCTATGGTCAGATGCAGAGTAAAAAAAGTGATTCTCCCTTTATCTTTTGGGAAGTCTCCAAAAGAGACATCATTTTGCATTGGCCATACTCGGTTCTTACTTCTGAATGGTTTCAGAGTCAGACCCAGGCAACCAAGAGAGCAATAAGAAACAGAGGCAAGGAAGGAGCTGCTGATACATCACAACACATTGCTCATGAAAACTTCTGTTTGTTTAATTCATGATCCTGGGGATTTGCTGAAACTACTATTAAGGCATCACTCCCAAATGTTGTATGGAGAAGAATCTTATCTTAGACAAGATCTCTGTCTGGTGGAATATTTTCATCCAGCTCTAAGGAGGCAGAATGGTACCTGCCACTGGCAACTCAGAAGACATGAGATGCTTCTTCAGGAAAAGGGGCTTCGACATTCTAGAAATGACAAGGTTTGGTCTGTTTTTCTTCATTAGAAAGGGGCAATACATTTCACAACTCTTTTCTTCCACCTTAAATACAATGGAAGGAATAAACAGGTACAAAAGCAATGCATTAAGAAGTTGTTTATGATCCATTCAAGCATTCCCTGCTTTAGGTACTTTTTGTCTGGTTCAATTCAATGAATTTGAAGACTGTGTGCCTTAGTGATAAGCAGCAAAACTGTATCAGACCAGCTAAGTGTGACGCATTTCAGTTCAGTATGCAGAAAATCATTTCACATATGTGAAAGTTTACTTGAGGCAGAGCTAAGCATAGAGTGTAGGGCCCCTGTTTACTTTTTCGGAAATAACACGCTAAAAGCCATGTGCTTGACTTGGCTGACTCTATCCAAAAGCTTTGCTACTCCCATAGCCAGCAACAGCAAGTGGGAACAGTGATGCTAAACTTTCTGCACTATGCCACAGCTGTACAAGGCATAGACAAACAGATTTGGGTCATATTGTAGCTACTGGTCGACAGAGGACATAAAAATTCCTTTTACTGACAATTTCAGCTTAATAAAGTCTGCAACTGCAAAGTTTTTGAGAAGCCTGTGTTCAAAGCTTCCCTTTGACCCTGGCATCAAACACAGCATGTGCTCATGCAAGGGAAGGTTGTACCACAAGAACATGCCCATGATCCATGAGAAATCCACGAAGCTATCCTGACTACATGTACATTTATAAAGACGGAAATTAGCTCATTAAAATTCTATGCCAGAATTGTTCATACATATAGCTGCAAAACCTGGCAAGTATTGTCACGTAGAAATCCTAGGTAGAAGAGTGAATGACTGAAGGAAGGAGAAAAAAACAGAGAAGGGTAAATATTTCTCATGGCATAACAACAAAATATTCAGTTGCAGGCCTGAGCCGTCGATTGGCCTGAACTTTAAACAAACATCTCTGCCAGATGAATACTGGCCAAGTGGCAAGTGGCAACCTCTCTGCAGCCTGATATATACCCAAATGAAAAGGTTTTAGGTGCCAGATACCAGGAAGCCAGTGCTTTTAACACCACCACCCCATAATTTATAGCATCTTGGTTTGTGCTACTGCAGTTAAGGGTCTGTTAATGTTTGTCTTCTGAATTTTAATTCTCAAGGGTTTATAATTTGGCCATTAACATGCTCTCAGTATCAAAACCTCGGCACACACAATGGCTAGCCAGGAACAGTTTTTAGGTAATTTTTTTAGGAAGAATGTTAGTTGGTTTCCAAAACATGAGAAAGGAAGGAAAGAAGGCAGGAAGGAATGACTAGTTAAAATAGTTAGAGATTATAATTTCTTGTGTGCTTGGTGACTTGAAATGGCTTGTATTTTAAAACATGAATTATTGCTATGAGGTGATATTATTTTTCTTGCTTTAAAACTCTTTTTAAGATGAAGCCTTTTGCAGGAACCTAACCTTTCAAGTGATTTTTGAATGACAATTGTTTAAAAACCTCTCAGCTTCTCAAAATGCCCATAGATGCACATGGATGTAGAAGGTATGTTAGTGAATCCCAACACTATAATTTCAAAAATACAATTAGTAAGAACAAGGAAGGAAAACACATATGTAGGAATGTTTTCTATCAGTTTACAGCCCAGACTTTTAAAGCACTTTGAGCTCTGAAGTACATAGTTCCTCTGTGTCCTTTTGTGGCTGGATTAAACAAAGGAGTTTGAGCATAGATGGTACCTGTTCAGCTACAATGCAATGACATGTTTCTTCATTTTAATCAAGCTACAGCACAAAGAACAATATCTATGGATACCCAGGAGTACCATAGTGGCCCATACAACCCACTTTAGGTCTCCATGCCTCACTGTACTCCCAGGCATGCTGATAGGAAGTCAGAAATGGAAATCCTAAAATAAAATCAATCCAAAACCTATAGTGACTCTTAACTTTTCACTTGAGCAAAAGTAAAAACTTCAGGAATAATTTCAGCTTCTTGCAATTGGCTTCAGGCTAGTAAGTGTTGATTAACCATGCATTTTAGCAGGATTTTTGGTTAGGATGATTCTCAATATTTCTCAGAATGAAGTCCATACTCCTGAAATCTGAAGCTTTTACTGTCATTTGAAACAAGGACACACTGTTCAGTTCCTTTTTACTTCTACCATATTAACCTACACAGGGACTGCCATAAGGTGCATAGAGATCGCTAATAAAACTCTATTTACATGAACATATACAAGTACCATGTTGTAAACAACGAGTATTTAAAGGTTCCCTATATAAGGTAACAGCTTATTAGTTTCTAATTGAAGGTTTACACCACTGAACAGAACAAACGAACACTGTGGTTTGCATTTTCTGGCATTGCCTGTTAAGCACCTCTCAAGGTACATGTCTGGTTATGCTAAAAAAAAATGTTTAAAATACAAGTATATGAGAACAAAACTACAGATAAGCCTGGCCAAAAAATCAGGTTTGACACTACCAAGTTTGGGGGAATTTCAAGCCAAGAGCTGGGTTTGGTTTTACATTCAGAGTCATTAGATAGACCATAAAGACTGGGTAATGATTAGAAAAATAGAAGCAATTAACTGTTTAACCTCTACTGAATCGTGCTGTATAGGGTTTGGTAAAGGGAAAAGGTATTTACAGCTGCAATACACAGAAAATATTCCCATTTCATATGCACTATATATAAATATTTTTATTAATCTAATGGGTTGAATGAATTAAATTGCCTTTCAGCATTACAATCAGTGAATTGCCAGTGGTAGAATCCTTGAAAATTGTGCACTGGTCCTTTAATGCACATGCCACAGCTAAACTGCTCTGGGCTGCACAGACTGGCATAGGTGAGATAAAGAAGAGTGCAAGAACAAAAGAGTGGCCATGGTAGGAGAGATCACGCATTTCTATAAGATAACATCTTTTCTTTAACATTTACAAGTACCATGAGCTGAGGGACAGAATATCAGAAGTTGAGCATTTTCCTTTTTCTAGCAGGTTTGTACATCCTGCTTTTATTTTTGTTTGTTCATTGGGGTTTGGGTTTTGTTTTTTTCTTCCTTGACCACATTATGAAAGTTCCTTTTTGTTGGCTTTCATGTTTGGCCCACGATCTGGACCTAAGTGGTCAGCCAGTCAGGATGCTGTAGGAAATACATTGGCCTGAAGATTATGACTTGGCAACACAGGCAAACTGATTGCATCCCCTGAGGCTTTTACTGTAATGTTCTGGGGATATATTGTTCAGGATTCAATCACCAATAACTTATGACCACTCTGACCAGTGTCAGTTCTAGAAGCTGAATAATTGCTTGTTCCAAGATCTTTGTACAAAAAAGAGGACTAAGAAACAAGGTGTAGTTTGACAGCTATTTTGTGTTGTATTGTGTCATTTTAGCTATAGGAATGAGATTATTATCTTCAAATAAGTTACTTCTAGAAGTAAATGGGCTTTTGGAGAAAGAAGCATCAAGGAAAACATTGTATCTGACTAGATCTTTACCAGCATTTTAAAATCAATAGTTGTAACCTTCTACCTAAAGAGGGTCTCTGTCAAGATTGCCACTTGAAGAATAAAATATGCCAAATGATGGCAAGTCAAATGTCTTACAATAAAGACAGTGAAGGAGAAAGAGACATCTTTAAATTTTAACTTCATGGAAGCAGTGTAAATACACCTTTTCTTCTGGCTTTTTTTACCTTTTTTATAAAAATTGACAACTGCATTGCCTATTTTGGATATTATAAATGAAAGCTTTTATTTACATTTTACTTGACTTGAGTTCACTGTGATTCAAGGTAGCTGGTAAAACAAGGTATTCCAAGTGTGGTGACTGTGAAACCTTTACAAGTGCTCCACATCCAGATCACACAAAATTTGCAGTTGGAAATAATATCTTTTGACAGATAGCTAGAAAAGGTGGACAAACTTGTCTCTAGCCTGAAGAAGATTTTAGCTGTCTGAAAGCCTGTTTGCTTTACCCAGCTATAACAGCTGGTCTAATAAATGATTCTACTTTTATCTGCAAACCTGGCTTGACCGGCATTCTTTGACCAAGAAGGCAAACAGCAGATAGCAACATAACCACTGAATCCCCAGGAAGGCCCCAGAGGACCCAAAAGAAAGCACCGTGTGCTCCATAGAAGCTGTATGAGACAGATTAAGCACTTAAGGGTCAGAAGAAGTCTCTTCCAGTGCTGGTAACGTGGAGGAAGGTAAAGATAGCATGACTGAATCCAGAAATTTTCCTTGAACAGCAAAAGGTGGGCATAACTCCAGTTACCTTTTACAGGTTATACCCAGTAGTATTGGAGGATCCACAGCCAGTGGACTGTAGTTTTAGCTTCACACCAACTGAACCATACTGATTTGAGATGTGCAAAGAAATACTCAGAATGCCAGGCAGAACATGTGAATAGGAAAAGAAACAAAATGTGGGTTTCAATTTAAACAAGAAGGTAACGTATTCTTCATGAGACAAACCACAAGTTCTGGCACAATGTCTTTCTCAGACTGCCTTTCAAGGCAGCAGTCATTCTGGTTACATTAAATTACTCTTAAGTGGAGGCCCAGATGTATGTTATCATCTTCATATAAAACCAGACTTCCTTGAAAATAAAAAGATAGTTTTGCAGTTAGCTATTTTTTCTGACCAAACATTGGTAGTAATGTTTGAATAAGTTTTAAAGGAAAAACATAACAAAACAACTTATTCAAAGTTTTGATTGCAGCACTTCTACTTTTGGAAGGTACATTTGCATTCTCTTCAAACTACCATTTTATAAAGGCTTTATAAAACATAATTGATTTTTTTTTTTTTTTAATGGAAGGTAATTCAATGGCAAAGCAATTGCGTTAGACGCCCACAAAATGAGAAGAATAAGAACACAACCTGTCAGATGACTATCATGCTCCAACACAATTGCAGTGGGGACTCTGCTGGAGACTAGATATCTCAAATGTCTACCCAAGAACGATGCACATTATTCTGTTTTAGACTGCAGTGGAAACTGAGAATCCTAGTTTCTGTTGACAGCAAGAACCATACAGAAACTCCTGGCATACAGGTGAGTTTCTCTTCATAATACGGTTCTCTGATGCACTGGACTGCTCAGAGAGAGGGATCTCATCCTATTGCAGGCAACCATTACTAAGGCCCTGAAGAACTTTGAGCTCTGCAGCCTGCTTTTCCGGGCTAAGTACCAAGGTTTGCCCTTTCACATTCAAGAAATTATTTGAAATCTTTTTTAAATAATAGAGAGGCTCTGGATACTTTTACAGATCACTCAGTATTTCTTTAATAATTAGCTTGTTATCCATCACTGCATTGATGTCATAACTAGATTTGTACTTAACAAGCCTGTCCAAACTTCTTTTAAATTCAGCATGCTTTTATATTCTACTCATATCTCCAAACTGTTTTACTAGGAAGCAGGTATTTTGCAGCCATTTTTCTTAAAAGAAATGTACCTATCCATTGCTGAAATTAAGCAATGGATCAATTCAGGTCAGGATTGTTGGAGGTTTTTTGGTTAAATTTGTAAGTTATGCCCACAGAAATTAATAAATCCATTACAATATTGGGATGAGAAATAAGTGGAGCACTTTTTACTTTAGAGAGGAGGCCATCTTCTTTTTTAATGTTTCTTGCACCTGGTTTGAAATTTCCAGAAGAAAACTGAAAAGACATGTCAAATAGAACAGATACGTTTTGCTGTGGATTTTAAAGAGAGAGAGAGTTTCATGAAAAGTCTGGTATGTGTTTTTATACATCACATTGTTATGATGTCTTTCAACAATACTACTGAAGAGGCTGATTTCATACTATTTCCAATATATTCAAAGGCCCAGTTAAATATATTTGGTCTGATGTAAGTGTAATGTGTGCAAGCAGTCTGATCTGGAATATGGCCTGCTAACAATCACCGAAGGAAAGTTTAGCCGTATCCAGTTTGCCTCAGGGATGATGATTCTCACATATATACTGAGAAAACATTGTATGCAAACTATTGAAATGTGGATTCAGATCATACAATGTTGTTCTTACAAAGATTATTTTTAAGGTTAAAACAAGACTTTAAAACCAAAGATTTCCACATTGTGTTGAAATTCCTAAAAGGAGTACAAATCCTCAATAGCAGTATACATGGGTGGGACATGTATGCTTAAAGCTATGTGAAATTAATGACACCCATGTGGCTAATCTTCAGCAAAAGCAATGGACACTGTAAAATAATTCAGCAGACCTGCAGAGAGGCAGGGTGCCACTTTGTTAGACATACAGATTATATTCCTTGGCACTAGAGTTAAGGGAGTGGTTATTTCATTGCTATGTATTTTATCCTGCTGGGAAAACTTCAGAATGCAAGAATAGTAAATCTACTGGTGAAAATAAATCTGATATTTTACAGCAGTTATAGTTCTGTTATTGGTTTGAACAAAAGCTGTCAGGAGTTCTTACATCCAGTGGAGATCTGCCAAGTAATATGAATCATGAAACTTAACCCATATGGCTTCCATGCTATTTTAATTTATGTTTAGATAATATTCTGCAACCATCTACAGTAAGAGACTCTGGTGCACATCTCCAGGATATGACAAAAAGAAATCACTAGCACATAATCATAGTTGATTATTAGTCCTTCCTCTATACAGTTTGTTCATCTGTTCTTATACACCTACCAAAAGTGACTGAACTTTAGAAAGAGCCAATACTTCACAACATAGGCTATTAAAATTGTCAGACTTCTTCCAGAGTTATTCCAGCCTTAAAGCTTTCCTGGAGTGACACGTATTTTTTAAATCCTTTAGTGAGATCTTAAAAATGTCTGATGGAACAGTTCAGTACAAGACAGCATTCCTAACCAAAGTGCAGCACGGGAAGTGTGTACATACTTGGTACAGCTTCAGCTCCCCACCTCATTATGCCTCGGCAGAAGTGTGCGGGCTCTTCAGAACACATCTTGTGGTAATAACACGAGCATCTAGTGTGACTAGTGTCACTTTATATATTTAATTGTGTCACTGCCTCAACAAGAGCAAAGTTAGCACAGTATCCAACTGAGTGCAGAGGAGCTGTGTAGTAGCTGGGTTTTGTGTAAGGGAAGGAAATTTCTATTTAAAAAAAAGAAAGATTCGGGACTATAATACTGAATTCTGTGGTGATTAAGTCCTTTAGACCCAGAGTGAAATCTGGCAGCCATACGTATTTTCTTCATTCTGTGAAAGTTTAATATATTTTGCCCAAAAGATGTTTTGTGTCATTTACATATGATGCGGTAATTGCTTGTCCTGTAATTATATGTTTTGTTCTTTTTTTACATTTTTATTTGATATTTAGGTTCAATTCAGAGCAAAATTGTGAATGAAAACAATTTCTTGTAATCAGTATGAATTGTATTGAGAATTTGGTGCAGCACATCTGTTAAGCTTGTACTGATGGGAAATAAATCTTAGAATCATCTGAAACCACTGGGAAACCATGGGAGGTAAGAAAAAAGACTGAGGAACTGTTGAATTGGTTAAGGTTGAAAGAAACTTTACTCACCCCTTGGACTAAACATTTTTTCCTGTTTTTTCATCTGTACCTACCTCTGAAGAAGCTGATTTCCTGGTATTTCTGGGACAGCAGAAGATGAAAACATCAGAAACCTGTTCTCATTACAACATGAGCTGTTTTTCATTTCCTTATGAGAGCGTAACCTGGAAAGAGCAGCTCATTGCCTAAAGCAATATTTTGAGTCAAAGAAATTAATGCAGAGAGAAGAGTTGTTTCTCATGATAAATGCAGCCACTAAGAACACAAATCTTTGCTGACAGCACATGAAAATCATGGTTAAATGAGATACAACAGAGTCACCTGATGGTGAATTAGGGGTGGACACACTCTGCAGATACTGGGTATTTATTTACTGTACCTACTTGACATACTTTTACTGATGAGGGGTGCATATTACCACAGTGCATATGGCTCCTGGAAGTATCTCTTGGGGTTACAAGTGTGCCTTTCCACCAGTGTTTTTCAAAATTTGCCTTCCCATTTTGTGTTGCTTGGATATAGCAATTTCTATTTTTGCAAAGCAGAAGTTAAACTGAATAGCTAAAAATAAAAAGTGTCTTCACCTCTGTATTTTTGTTAGTGAACTGCTAAATGTACAGGTTAGGTTTTTGGGATGATGATTTTTACTTCAATCAAATCTTAAGCATGATTCCTGTTTTGGTTTGTTTCTTCCAATACGTGTGTCCAAGTCCTGTGGAAATCACACACAAAGAACATTCTCATTGGTTACCACAAAATTACCACAAATGTATATCCTGTTCTAATTGCAGGGGAAACAGTTGTGATCTCAGATGTTTCATGTGGTAGCAGTAGGCAAATGGGAACATTTAATGGTAACCATAGTATATTTATTTCAAGTCACTTCCCTAAGTATAATGTGCTCTGAACAGATAAGTTCTGAAGTGAAAACCCAGCTACAAGCTCTTTTGGTATATAATTTAAATGTATTTTCAGCAAAGACTATTTTTGCCTTGTAAGCAGAGACAATGTTGGTCTTCCTGTGTTACAATCTTACTTTTTGTTTGTGTTATGTAAATTATTAAGGAGTTTTTGGCTACTGTTGCAAAATCTAACAGACAAGCAAAAGATATTTTCCATGTTTAAACAGCATATAGGCGTCAAATTCCTCAGAGAAATCCAGATTCCCCCTGAATTAATGCTCTTGGTTTTTAAAACTTCTGGTATAAAATTTAGCTCATATAATTAATTGTTTAGGGGTTTGGGGGTTCTGTGATAGATTATTATTTTGAATATGCACAGTTATTCATTTGTTAAATGAAAAGTTATTCTCATCCTAATGGGTTCAATTGATCTGTCCTGTGTTTTCTGGTCTTTGAAAAGTTTGAAAACTGCTCTCCATTTTTGCCACCCTTGGAACACAGTAGTAATACAAAGTTTATGGGCTAAATGAAAGTCTACTACCAAATATTTTGATGTTTCCCCCTACTATATGCTGAATCTAAGATCTTTAAAAGCAAGGAATGGACTACAGCCCTTAACATAGAAAAAAAAGAAGTATGATTACCTCCCCTCATTAAATTTCAAATCACCTCCCTAAAGCTTTGTTTATCTTAACCCAGCCAATCCTCTTGGTGCCCTCTTGGTGTTCCCATCCTGCTGTCTAAAACTACTGTGTTTGTTAGAGTTAGTAGTGAACCTATTTGAGTCTTCCATCAGAGAGGAGAGAACATCCACCTGCACTGTCAGTTTGGTATTCTGAAGGGACAAAGGAAGGCAGAAACTCCTTCATTCTTCAACACTCAATGAAAATCATCTTGTGATCAAGCCAACATTATTGAAATATTTTGAGTTTAAATGAATTGCAGGGATGGCATTAACAGGAACGTCAGCAACACCAGTAGGGTCTTGGCAGTGGACAGTTGGATAAATTCAAATTCATCATATGTAAACAACTCTATAAACTGCATATTTCATTGGAAGGGAAAACACTACTTGTAATTCCTCTCATGTATGACAATTTATTTACTATTTTGATAAAAGTATAATGCTAAACACTACCAAAAAAATTGTCATCAATACACATTGAAATATCCGACAGGTGGAACAGATTGAGTGTCAATTATCTGAATGCAGAGTACCTATAAAATCCATTTTGTTGAATATTCATCCAAGTCATTTTATGGCAGCACTGGAAATAGACTAAATGCACAACATAGACTTGATGTTTTTCATTCGCTTTTATAAAAAGTATCTGAGCCAATGTTAAAATCTTCAGAACACTTAGAATAAAATCTGGACCAACTACATCTTTATGGCAGAACTTTCCCTGACTTCAGAGGGATGAAAATTTCCCTCAATGTCCAAACATAATCTACAGGTAGCATCCTGGCACCTGCTCCAAAATAAAACTAACAAGCTAAAAACTGCAGCCCCATCCATAGGCAGAATGAGGCATGAGACAATATTGTGTCTATTCCAAATAAACCTGGATGGGCAGTTTATGAACACGGAATTACTTTTCCTAGATAAGCTTTCAGGCAGTATATTGAGGTTAAGACTAATTTATTTTCAAAAACTAACCACTACATCTTTATTTATTTCCACTGAAAAGGATATTCACTGATACCTCTATCTAAAATGCAGTCCTGCTTGTAGATCCTTGTCCTGATATGCTCTGGTGGGATATCGGCTTATATTTATTTAGAGGGAAGAGTGCTTGATGCTGAATCACCCAAACCATTTCCCTTAGCACCTTAGTGTTCAATTGAGGTCCTTCATCTATATCTTAGTGTATCTATCTCCAGTGATTATTAGACTGTCTCTCAACTTCTTTTCACCATTTCATGAAGACCACGAAGAGTGGAGCGAAATGTTGCTGGTGCAGACACCACTGATCTTCAGAGGTGCAAACCACCTGCAGCAAAAAGCTGAACTTCACTTTCCATTAACTTCTCCAGAGGAAGAGTGGATATGTGAAGCATTCAGCACATCCTGGGACTGAGCCCTAACTTGTATTTAACCTTTCACCTTTCTCCTAACAGCCTTTCAGGAGATGATGAAAACAAGCTGAGAGACAGAGTCTAATAATCACGTAAAGTTACATGGAATTTCCCCTTGGACAACCACAAGGTTATACTATCCAGTGACCTAGCTGTATTTACGGAATACAGAAAACCTTTACCTCCTTTCCTTTAGGCTTTAAAAATAAACAGTCTTAGAGAAAAATACACAACTGCCACACTGTGTCTCACACCATTTTAAGGCATCTTACCTAGCAGCGTCTGCATCCAAACACATTAGAGATGAGGAAGGGAGCCCTCTGTTTCCCTTGCTGTACCTCCTCAGGCACTGTCACCTATAGAGCACAGAAGGAGTCTGTATGAACAAAGCGTTGTTTGAGTGCTGGATTGTGAGACTTGGCAATATACAGTGGTTGATGGATCATTCCACAGATTTGTTTAAAAGAAGAAATTTACAAACCACCCCAAACTTTTCAATAACAAGCTCATGCATTTCTTTAACAGAAACTAAAGGTATCTCAGCTAATTCTGATACAGGTCAGAAATTGCCAGGCAAGACACATGAAGTGTCCAATTTCTGTGAAAAAAAGAATTCTATAACTCTTACTTTTCTCAGGGTGAAATGCCCCAGAGTAACTGCTTTCTCCAATTGCTTAAAGTCCTATTCAGATTATCCAGGAGGCAGGAAGTTAAGAGAGCATATCATATGTTTGCTAACATCTGTGAATGGGAACTAAAATACATTTACCTTTATGCATACGCAATTAAAACTGTCTGAATTTTAGGTATCAAACACAATTAATGGACTACTAGAAAGCAAGCTAAAGTCAAGTATTATGCCAAAATTTGATTACTTGCTTCATGAAAATTGCAAACTGCTCACAGACAATATAAAAATGGCAAACAGTAAAGTACATCTACAAGTTAATTAAATCATGACATTAAATAGTTTGAAAAAAACCATTGTAATTCCAGATTTCAAATAGATATGATCTAAGGATGGAATTACAGTCACATTTCTGACATAATTTCTTTCCTGGCATCTTCTGATTTTTTTAATCAGAAGATTTTAATTTACTACTAAATTTAACAGATGCTTCCAAAAACAATAATAAGGATGTCTGTGTCCATTAGGAAGCAGGTGTCAATCACCCTTCTAGTTTAACAGGCTGATAAACAATTGAAATGACAATAATGCTAAATATTTTGCCCACAAATAGATTTCTGCCTACCATGTTTAGGAAGAAGTCCAGTTACAGTCCCTAGAAAAATTCCAATGAGTGCTGTGGTGCAGGGCCTCACAATGCCTGGGATGCAACATCTCAAGGTAACTAAAACTGCAGCAATGAACTTGGTTTTTTTCTTTCTTGATGTTTAAAGAAAACAATGTCCTCATGGTTCAGGGACACAAATGAAAACCACAGCCTAAATTCAGGGTGCACTTTTAGCACCACCCTGACCAGTAAGTGGTTCTTTCTAAACCTTAAACTCGCAGAAGGCCACATGATCCTGGGTAGGATGTAGCCTCCAAGAGGTAGTAGTTGGTTTTAATATTGAGAGTGATTTTAGAAAGCAAGAATTTCTGACATTCATTGAAAACTATGTGACTTTTCCAAAAACAAACACCATCACTTGTTATTCTTAAGCCAAAATAGTAAACCTGAAATATCATGACAGACCTGAGGATGATGGATAATGTGCCTTCAACCTCTATGGCAATGGTGAAGCCACATCTACATTACCTATTCCTTCCCATAGCAAGGCGGGAAGGTGGCAACAGCAGGATTGCTTTACTGGTTTTCCTAGGAGGATTCTCTCCTTACCATTACACTGTCTTCTAGACTGCTGGCTGCCACCAGCTGACCCACAGATGAAGCTGTGAACCATGGAGTTTAGATCCAGATGTGAAAGAGAACCTGACCAGAATTTGAATAGGGATAGCTTCACTGTTTCATTTTGGCCCTTCCTAAATAGCTATATGCTTTTTTTTGTATGCATAACTTATTCCTTCTTACTAAGTATTTTAATTGAGGGAGCACACAGAAAGGTACATTCTATATCCCAAACAGCTTACAGCAAACTTTTACATAAGATGCAACAAGCCCACACAACGAGAACCATAAAGGTTCTTTATGAACTCCTTTATGAAAGGAGTGAGGTGGAGTGTAGGAATATACTCCAACTATAAAACATCTCTTCACTGCTCAGAATCATCCTTGCCTTCCCTTGGGTTCCTAGATAATCATGTCTCAGTAGCATTCTGCCCATTTGTGCTGCTGTCTCTCTGTTCCTCATTCCCTTTTCCTAGGATTTTGTGCAAAACAAAGTTCATAATACTATTCATAATCTGACCACAGATTAACCAAATATTATTGCTTGACAGAATCAGTAAAAAAAACCTGAATTATCATTTTATGCTTTGGCACTCTAAAGACATTCCAAATTACTGCTTAGGTTCAGTATGTTAAAGACAATAACATTATGTTGAAAGAGTCAAAGTCCCACTGTAGCATTGGCATATGCATGCATACAGTGTCAAATGTAACAAGGACAGAGTCTGATATCTTGGAAAACAGCTATTATGATAAGAAAGACTAGAGAAGGGAAATGTATACTGAGTCTAAACGCCAGGTGCACTATAGTGAACAAGCGTGTTCTGACTATTCTACCCAGTTCACATACTCTATTTTGTCATGTCTTGATATTTCTACACTTACAGTCTCTAAATCCCAGAGCTGAATGTTGGCCTGTAAAAGAAGTTTTTTGTTTTCTGTCTGTAAAAATGAATGAAATGCACTGAAACCATATGGCTAATCTATTCAGTATGTTTTTGAAATGCGTTCTGGTTTTTCTTCCCTCGGTCATGGTTAGAGAGGTGTCCTTTCAGCCTAATCTCTCTCCTCCAACCAGATGTGCAAACATGCCTCTTATAAAGCAAAACCGCTGGAATGGAATGGGAGAAGGTTAAAAACACACATTGGTTTTCAGTATCTCATTATTTTCCCTTCAATGACATATATTTGTGGATGTATTTGTGTATACAGCCTGTGTATTTATTAAACTCCCATCCTCTCACTTTACTGAAATTCCCTTTTAACCAAAGTCCCCCAGAATAAATCACTTCCTCCGTTGTTTATCATTTGCCAAACTTCTTTGCAGTTCCTGCAATACTTTAAGAACTTATGGTCATTCTTGAGCACATGCACAATACATTCATACTAATATACAGGTAGTCAGACCTGCTTCTTCCCTAAATTTTTTCAAGGGAAGAGACAACTTATTATCTTACTTCTGAGCTGCATGAACAATGTTCAGTAACACATTATTTTTTTCTAATATTATTTTAATTTCAATATCTCACAATCATTTAATATTTATTTTCTTCAGCAAAATCAAAGTGAAATGGAAGACTAAAATTGTCACTGCTCACAGTTAATATTTAAAATCTTAGTCCAGTAAACCTAGCATGCAGAGAGCCATACTTACTGCTTGTATGTAGGTGCATCTGCATTAAAGTCAGAGGAGTTACACCCACTGATGCCTACAATCTGTAGTATTTGCAATGCTTTTATCCATCAAATCTATTTTATCAGTGGAAGCTATTGAGAACCTGAGACTCTCTGCAGTGCTAGAATTAACTTGCTGGTCATCAGGGCATTTTTATATTTAACTTAGATATCTTACTCTTTAGGAGATCAAAAATTTCTCCTCCTTTTCATCTGCATAACACCAGCAGCCATTTCCACTGGTTGAAATATAGTTTGCAAGAATGCAGCTGAGGTAGAAAGAGGTCCCTGGTTCACAGCACACCAACATAAACTTGGCAAGGCTTTAAAATGGAGAACAGAGCTTGGCCCAACAACGCACTAACTACTTGAAGTCAATTTAGTCATTTATTAGATTTACACTTTCAAAATGACTCTTTAGCCAGGATTTTCTACTGCTTCCTCACAACTACCTGAGATACTGTGTTAGGTTCAGCCTCAGAAAAATGCGAGCAATATATGATTGGGTTAAGATAGCTTTTGCTATTTTATATCCATGCAATCATTTTTCTGATTTATAATAAATATAAGCTTAATAATTTAGATTCATCTGAGTATTAAGAAGTGTATCTTTCTTACCCTGCAGAATATTCCAGTACCTGTAACTTGAATATATAGAATGTAGGTAATAGGAAAACATGCTCCTCCTCCATTTTGTAATAACCCAAGCCTGTTTGCAGTATATCTAGAAACTGACTCTGGACTCATATAAGATGCTCCACTCATCTTTTTTTCCAGGATTGCCTTGAAGTTGTTTAAATTAATACAGAAATGAAATGAATACTTTATAAAGGAGGACTTCAGTACCAAAGCAAAATATAACTTTGAGCAAACATGGTATGGATAGAAGCCTTATTCCAAACCTCTAAAATCAATGTGAATGTGGCCACTAGAATGGATGGAGCTCCTACCCTCTAGGAAGGAACAGTTTCAGCGACGGCAAAATAAGGGTGGTTTACAGATTTAAAGTAACTAATTTTGAAAGTAAATATATTTTAGATATAATCTAAATATCTTCCGTGTACTATAAAATTCCCTTTTATCAGGGTTCTCTGCAGCTAAAAGAATGTGATTCAAGCAGAGGCAAATGCTGAAGCAGATTTAGCAAGGATATTGTGCAGAAACTTAAAAGTTTTTCACTGAAACCTCTAATCCTTTTCTCTTCTCTCTGAGCAACATTGACAATAGGCAAGTTCATAATAATAGATCATTTCTGTCTGCAGATCCCACCTCCCCAAATATAGAAGTCAAACACTACCTATGAACTGTACAAGATCTTCAGATTTGGCCTGTCTTTGACCATTAGTCTTTGACCTCTCCCGAGACAAAAAACAAGGACGCCAATTAGTTCCAGCAGTGATTGTCCTTTCTGCATTATAGTCATCTGAAGTGACATAGGAACTTGACTGAGCTCACGTATCATTGAAAATTTTTATCGTTTTCATGCTGTGCTAACTTTTGACTGTGATGTGGAGGGTAGAGGCTCCACATTCCCCTAAGAAACAATTACCATTGACCCTTTGCAATCTAAAAACCCCAGAATTCGTAGTGCTATCTCCACTCAAGGAAAAATTCAAGTGAAAACTCAAGTCCTTCTGAGGACCAGTCAGCATCTTTGTCACTGACTAAAACTGTCACTGGAATGGATTCAAAATGAAATTTGACTTGAAAAAGATAAATTCTTTGGTCAAGGCATGGAATTATTTAATGGAATTGGCTAGCCAATAAGCATATGCTTTTTAAATCTTTTACAACTTAACTGAGTCTGTCAAGAATGTGAAATTTATTGAACTTCACTACAGGTCAGACGTGGGTACCAAACTAGCAAAAATCATTGCAACGGTGGTACAAGCAGGATGAAACATGCTGCAACACTTGGTTTTCCAGATAACCTAAAGTTTGATGCCAGTCTAATTTACTTATAGACTTTTCTGAAATAAACAGAACACAGGATGTGCCTTCCTTCGCCAGCTCTAAAAATCTTCACTTTGAAAATGGTTACTGCAGATCACAGAACATGAGGAAAAAATCTTGGAGTTTAGATCTAGATTCAATTTTTTGTCAACCAGAAGGACCGGAAAGATGTCTTTCTAGTAGTAAGGAGGACCTGACCTAATAATAGCTTTTGAGTCTTAAACATGTATATGAAAATATATCATTTACTATACAACGACTTTTTTACTGGGGAGTGAAGACAGAAAATTTGGCTCAAAGTAACTGGACATAATCATCTTGGGTTTTAAAAGAAAGAAAAATATGAAGCAAAGGAAAGACTGAACTTAAAGTATTCAATCTCCCTCTGTCTTCCATGAGCTGTGCTGTGAATTCTGGCAATCTGCTTTTAGTTACTGCTTTTTTATGTGATGCAGACTGCCATCTCTTACTATATTGTCCAAGCCATATGATTTGAAACAGCAATGAATAATATTGCTTGCTGGATTCTTTTATTTCCATGAATGGTTGAAGTTGCCTGTATATCCATAGCCAGTATGTATAGTCTTAAATAGTATCACACTTTGTTTAAATACTCCACCTGCTCAAAATATAAGTATAGATAGTATAAGCAACAATGCTGGATCCTCTTCACAGAGTCCCAATGGGAGGTCCCAGTCCCGGCCTGAAATAGAGTATTTTTAGTGATGACAAGTAAACTCAATTTCTAGAACTCATACCAGTAAGCCATCCAAAAAGGTACATGTTTTCATTCTGGTTTCTGAAATGAAGAGTTCCTTTCAATTGTAAAAGGAACAAGTGAAAAATTAAATAGGATATATTTAAATGTTCACTTAAGGAATAACTTGTATATCTGCTAGATTATCATTACAACTGTGTTTTTAAGTATGCAAAAGAGGTAAAACCCAAGGACCTCAGCTTGCAGGCTTTTTCTTTGAATCAGTACTTTGCAGAAACTGTCCAGGCACCATGAGCTTCCACCTTGAAATACTAGGAAATCCCCCTACAGAATTCATGACCCCAGGACCTGTAGATCCTGTGAAATCAAACGGGTTCGAGTATATTGTAATACTCATAAAGGGCTGTTCACAGGAGACATCATCTCTGTGCTGTACACTCCCCCTGATTTCAGTGAGACTCTCTCATGAAAGACAACAGATTTCACATGGTTATCTTATTAGTGATTTATGCAATTCATGTGATTTATAACTTTTATACAATTTCTAACACTTCTAATGTCATAAATGCATTAGTATTATTAGCTATAGCAGGAGTTTCACTGAAGCAGTACAGATGTACATATATTAAATTTTATAAAACAAGGTTTATATAAAAGAAAACAGCAGTTACCTCAGCAGTTCAAACTAAGTCTGTGCAGTCCACCAACCTTACTTGTCTGATACGGAAGTCCAAAATATAAATGAGAAAACACAAAATGCGTTACCATTAACGTGATATATAAAAAAACCCAAAAGTGAGCAGAGATGTAGCAGTGATGCAAGTGATGGGATAATTTACTGCCTGGGAACAGGTAAATCTTTTCAGCAAGACTGCATTTCAAAGCATGTAAATTGGACTGCATTTTTAGCTGGTATTTCAGAGTATTGAGAAGCATTGCTATGGTCTCTCTTCTTGTCAGTCTAGCACTAAAATCCAAATTCATTCTCTGCTATAGAGAAATAAGAGAGAGAGCATCCTCCTTGATTCATTCTTTATATTCTGGTGCAGGGCTTCAGGACAGTGTATAGGTAAAATCCCTCGTTGTTTGAAAAAAAAAGTAATTTAATAGAATCCGAATTTTTCATTTATATTTTAAATTTTTTTTTATCTTTCATCTGTGGTTTTGATACTTCATGTATTTACCTTATTAGGATTCGTAAGATAGGATCATACATTTTATTTTTCAGAGAAACTGGCATGGCTGGTAAAGCACATAAAGTCAACCTTTTTGCTATATCTGCTTGAGGGTAGGAAGGCTCTACAGAGAGATCTGGACAGGCTGCATCAATGGGCCGAGGCCAATTATATGAAGTTCAACAAGGCCAAGTGCCGGGTCCTGCACTTGGGTCACAACAACCCCACGC
>JAVJGG010000032.1:13342279-13373074 GCA_035590195.1 Aviceda cuculoides | reverse complement strand
GGTATGGAATACCCCATTGGCCAGTTTGGGTGAGCTGCCCTGGCTGTGTCCCTTCCCAACTTCTTGTGCCCCTCCAGCTTTCTTGCTGGCTGGGCTTGAGAAGCTGAAAACCCCTTGGCTTTAGACTAAATATTACTTAGCAACAACTGAAAACACCAGTGTGTTATCAACATTCTTCTCATTCCTAACTCAAAAACACAGCACTGTACCAGCTACTAGGAAGACAATCAACTCTGTCCCAGCTGAAACCAGGACATTAGGCCATTCTTTTTGAAAATGATCAACATTTTTGCATGCAGAAATTTTCTGGGAATAAATTAGTATAAATTGCTAAGAGATTCTACAATAAAAGCATAATGCCTGTTCTGCTGATCTAAACATTGATATTTGTGCACATCAGTTGTACATGAATGAGCAGACCAGTAACACTGACAAATTCAGGGAAAACTTTCTTGTCTCAGACTGCACATTATTAAAGATGCAGAACATAGAGATGCCAGCCTAAGATACCTGAGATTTATTTTGAACCATAGGAACACAAAATCTTTTCCAAAATATAACCACAAGACTCAATACTCATAAAATGGCATAAGGAAAACACTAACTGCAGAATTTCCTGCATATAGACTATATAGACCACTTGAAATACTCAGCAGGTCAGGCATAAGCAGCATTAACTGGTTCAGAGTGACATGATTTGCCTGTGACCACAGCATCACTGACACTCACTTCATAGCCCCAGTCAAAGGCAGCAGGCAAACCATCTGCTCAGAGTCCTCAACACATTGAATAGGAGCAACCCACAGCTCAAGAATTAATGAAAGCAAGTAAAATATTTGTACAAAACATTCTTACACATAAACAGGCAGATCTGGGTCACTGTTGAAATCAGTGACTCATCTGGATTTCTAATTTGCTGTGAAATATTCTTGGATGATATTGCATACTCAGAAAAGAGATGATAGATGGGAGCAAGTGTACTTTTCTGTAAATACTAATCAGGAAAACAGGACATAGTTAAGGACTTTGTTGGCTAGTAACTCCAAATTGAAAGAGAAGGAAAGACAGAGGTCATGTTTTTTCCCTTGGTAAAAAAAAAAAAAAAAAAAAAAAATTTAGCTTAGTATTAGGAAAAAGCAGTTCTGTGATTATTGTCATACAGCAGTTGCATTATCCTCACACATTCCCAAGAATATCAGACTCCATTTGTGTTCTGCAACTTTCACAGAGAGAGATAGAGGACTTTGTGAAGTCTCAGCCTTCTTTCTTGGGTTCTTCAGTTTTCATTGGGTGGATTTATGCTGACTGAGAGAGTCTGAACAGTGTAGCACTGCACAAGGTTTCCACTCTTTGTTTGGTCATGTCACGACATAGAAAATAAAGGACTCAATTCACTCACCAGCATTTGTCTTACTACTTGGCAGAATTCATGTACCCAAGCTGGATGCCTTCCTGGAGCTGTGGGAGAAATGGGTGCCTGTAGATGGCATATGGGAAGCCAGAGTGCTGCAAAAGGCTCACTGCGAGACAACCAGTCACATCCAGCGAAGGGACTGAAGTCCCTGACCCATCTAACTAGCATGTATGCCCGCACTGCCGGGACTACGGGGTTGTAAGTAGATGTAGCCGCTGAAAAAACTTTATTGGTGGAAA
The DNA here is from genome assembly GCA_035590195.1 of Aviceda cuculoides. Lineage (NCBI taxonomy): Eukaryota > Metazoa > Chordata > Aves > Accipitriformes > Accipitridae > Aviceda > Aviceda cuculoides. The sequence goes on along the minus strand of JAVJGG010000032.1, from coordinate 13,371,421 downwards.
TGTAAGTGTCAGGGGAATTTATGCTCCTACAGTTTTAAGCAGCAGCTGCATAATCGTTTTGTGACTAAAAGAGGTGCCTTACTGCTAAATTTACACTTATAGATGTTCTTGTGAGTCCAGCTCCTCTGGTTAAATTTTGGGCCTTTGGGCCTTGAAATAATTTATTAATATCAGTGTTGCCAACAGAATCCTTCTGGAACCACTGAATTACATATTTGAAGTAAACTCAATTAAACTAAAGCCCCTTTATTCCTAAAAAGAAATAGTGGAGTTCTTGAATAACTGACCGAAGCAGACACTGAAAATAATAATACTCCCAGTCAGTGGGATCATGTGTATATTCTATTTCACACAATCTTCTTTGGCTCCCAAGAAAAGACAAACTTTACATGGTAAGAAATCCCTTAATTAGGTTAGTGATAGAGAAAGCAACCCCAGTGCATTGCTGTAAGCAGCAATGTGTGAATTTTCTATTCAACACAGCAACAGTGGTCTATTTATTCAGCTTATGTGCATAATTAGTAGTAAAATTACACAGTCTTTTTTTCTTTAACATACAGTAGTTATTCTTTATGGGTCTGGATTCTGAACAAAAATATTTCCTTTAGACTGTATTTGAGTAATGCTTTCTTCAGGTGAGCTCTGGCAAATGCCATAAAAAATTATAAATCTGGAAACCTAGGAAGTATAGAAAGGGGAAGGAAATTACCTCAGTTTGGCATGAGGTACAATGTTACTTTCTTTAAATAAAATGTATCCTCTGTCCTTAGGAACCCCTTACAGGCTAATTTAACATTTCATTGTACTCCGTCACTTACCCTTGGCCTGCCAGACACAGACAAGGCAGCTGATATTACAGTATTTGGAGTTACAAAGAGCTTATGTTTACATACACTATTTTTTACTTCTTTCGGAATACATGGTTGAATGGCACCTTTCTGATTTATTCACAAATGCTCGTTTACTTACTAAAGCAAATTAGCACATAATGGAATGTGCATCACTAACAAAACTGTAGGTAAATATAGAGGATATCATACACTTGTCACCAAAACTGCAATTTAGCTGGCTGTATTACCATGTTAGCTACTTTTTTTGCCCTCAGCTATTCTTACCTAAGCAAGGAAAAAACCCAATTTTAGAAAAAATCTGCTTGTGAACTGAAGGCCTGGAAGGAAAAGTATGCTTGATAGAGGTGAGACTTCCACTTGTGCTTTTCACGTTTAAAAATGTATGATGGAAGAAGAAAAGCACTTTCAAAAGACTAAGTATGATATACAACCTCAACATCATATCTTTTAGTAAAGGACTTAAGAAGTTGTATCTTTAAATTATGCAAGGGAAGATTAAAGCCAGTTCTGGTATTTATATGCCAACAGGAAGCGGAGAGTTAGAGCATCCTTTAAATAAACACAAAGGCAGGGACTATCCAATAACAGAAAGATAAAAAAATACATTCAAATGAGCAATAAAGCAACAATTTCAATTTCTGTGTGCTTAGTTTTGATACATTCTTACATTTGTATCCTCTCAGGAGACCAATAACCACCCTTCCTTGTTTGGAGTAAAGACAGGGTAATGTTGTCCCAGACCATCTCAGACAAAACTAGACAGACAGCTTATCTATCCATTTTTCATTAAACCATCACAGGCTATGGTGTACAGACAACACTGGGAACACAGTCCAATACTTAGAAATGTGTTCTCAAAAGTTTGAGATGGGGTGCTCTAGCCATGCAGAGTTTGAATTCATTTCTGTAGCGTACTTTTATGTAAGGACAGTAGCTTCACCTACTTAAGGCAATAGAGAGGGTCAACGCTTTATTTACTTAGCTTTTTTAAAAAAGTCTCGTTCTTAAATGTGTGACCTGTGGAATCTCAAATAGTGTCCATCATGCATTTCCAAAGGACAGTAGAAGTTATGAATCAAGAAGAAGGATTTGGGCTGCAAACACCAGGTTCAAGAGGTACCTAACGCAGAACCAAATCTATAGAAAATAAGCTTTTTCCTTGTTTCCCATTGACTGGTTTAAATAGCCATCAAACGCACACACGCATGACCAATGTGCCCAATCCTGTCCTATCTGATTTGGGATTCAGGCACTTCCACAGCTTGACATAGTGTCTCCGTATAGCCCTTAATGACTTTTCATTCCATTACTTTTACCAAGGTTTGCCCAAACTGCCCAGCTGCAGAATCACTGAAGAATTCCTGCATCAGGCATTCCGAATAAATCTTCCTCAAAGACCCTGACCCAGCCAGCTTTCTCCTGAAGAAGAGTCTGAAAGAAAAGACAGGCAAGAAAGGGAGGCAGGCACGAATTCCATGTTGCCCATCAGTCTGTCTTTAGAGACATTGTAGGAGACCACTTTTAATGACATTCCTCTGCCTAGATTGAAAAGGGGCATGAACTTAGCATGTTTAGGCATTCAGGCAGGGCCCTCACCTGCAGAATATTCTAGGGATACAGCTGTTAGCAGCTCTCAAGTCAAAACTGTCATATTTTTCCATAAATAATGAAATGTGTGGCAATAGAAGAATGACTCTAAAGCTTGTTAACTAGGACTCTCGCCCTGGCTTTTCCAAGCAGATAATGGAGCTGGCTTCCCACGCTTAGGCACTTCAGAGGTCACGCACTGGTGAAGGACCCCAGACAACTAGCCCGAGACTAAGCAATTTTAAAAGCACCTTTTTTATTGACCTCTCCTTTACTGACAATACGTCAATGCATCAATTTGATATTAAGTGGATTGGATCTATTACTCCATAAGAAGATCCAGAAGCTACCTTTAAATTAGGATTGAAACAAATGAATGATTCTCATTCTTCTAATTACAGTCACACTCCCTAGTAATATGTCTCATGCTTAACTCTCCTCAGAAGAAATGTCACCTTTCTCTGAACTCCTCACTTGTCTATGCGGGTAATTAATCAGTCAAAAACACTCAAGTATAAAGTTGATCTGACAAACTCCGTTGAGAACACGTGTGCTGAATCCCTAGTGCAGGACAGAGTGCTGGCTAAGCCAAAAGGTTTATCAAAACACAGTGATAAATCCCAGATGTGATCTCAGTTTTTCAAGTTTTCTGTTTTGTTAATGTCTCCAAAACCACTCGTGGGATTTTTGTTGGGTGTTTTCTTTCTTCCCCCCCCTTCCACAAACTCAAAGTAAATTGGTCTGGCTTCTGGTACCTGGCACAGTGGCACGCTTCCTCTCAACAACTGCAAGCCTGTCTGAAAAACAGTACAACATCTTTGAGATGGGGTGTTTATATGGGCAACATTCAGCCACTGCAGTGAATGTGTTCCCACCTTCAAAGAGACTCCAGAGCACTGCTCACCTGATGAAAGCATTAACTGTTTATGGCTGACTTGATTTACATGGAAGCAGCCAGCTCATTAGCTGAGCTGAACCCAAAGAAGTAAATGTAATGCACGTGCAGATGTTTTCCTAGCTACTTGATGTCAATGTTGCTGCAGCTTTCCTCAGGATAAAAGTACAAAGACAGCAGTGATAAGGCTTTGCAGAAACCCCCAGCAGCTAAAGGAGAGCAAGCTGTTGAAAAGATTTACATCAGGGCTACTTAGGTCAAAGAAGTTAAATTAATGTAATCAAATCTTAGTGGTTAATATATAGGATTGCACTATGCACTGGATACAGGACTGCACTATAACCACGTTTCAGAGAAGTAATAATTTAATATGACCAAAAGGTAAATGGAAGGCTTGGCATTCACATACTGCTCCCTACAATTTTTTATAAAGTTCTTCAGATTTCTACACTACAAGTAAAGTAATCCCTAATTATTTATATAACTAAGGCATCTCCTCTAGGTGTAGTCTTTCAAACATTATTCTCAGATAAGCTAGATTTCTCTGGTCACTAGAAAAAAGAAATTCTTCCTGCTCAGTTGCTTTTCAGACACTGTTCTTTCCTTGAGTAAGAAGGTTTAAAATAATAGTCTAATGAATATTCAAAAAGGTATTCACAGTACGTGAAAAAAAAAACAATTCAGCAACAAAATGAAAATGGATAAACTTTAATGAACATGATACTAGCCTCTGTTCCTAACTAATATGGAAATTGTTTCATACTCATCACTTCTTAAATGTGAAAGCTACTTTCTGCTGTCTTTCACTCACAATCCTAATTAAAATTGCACCTCAACATTGTTTCTCGCTAGAAAGCTTAAAAGGAGCTCCCTATTGTGGTTGCTTTTCTTGGTTTGTTATCAAACCCTCACCACAGTCATAACAGCTAAAGATTAATCAACTTGCTTTTCCTCAGTTCATTAATTTAGCTACTTTGCTTATATAATCTGTCTATGTGGAATCTGAGGGTCTTTTATTCCTGCTGCAGAAGATCATATAATTTGATCTTTACTTAAGCATATGTTTAGAGCATGACATCTTCACTAGTCTATAAGAGAATGCCTCACTCATCACTTTACTTTTGCTTCTTATATTCTTTTTGAGATTCTTCTGCCTTCTAATACTTGTCTCACATATTGGGACACTGGAAATACTCACCGTCTTCCCTCTCCTTTTTTTCATGTATTTATACACCTTTACATCTTCCTGTCTCCTACATTAGTATTATGTTTATCTTAGATTTGTAAAGCAATTTCTCCCACCATTGTCCTTTTATGGATTTAGAAGACAATATAGTGAACAAGAAACAAAGTGAAAAAGGCAATGTGAATGGTGTTTGTATATGCATATGTTTAAGTATATTTAGTTATAAACATGCACTAAATTCAATGGCTTCTGCTTCTGTCTGGAGATCTTGTTTTCTTATGAAGTTGGGCAGGGAATGAGAATTTCACTTTCAAAGTTCACCACTTCCACAACAATTTCTATCTATGAATATCCAGCATTAATAAAACAAAAATCAGAATGGGTAGATGGTTAATGAAGGAGATGGCAAGCTTGAGAAAAGAAAGAACAGAGCATGTCTATGATATGTGGTAAGCGCTGTATACCCAAAGGCCTTGTTTTCCCACTTTAGAGACAAGCAATTTTTAAAAAGTTAATGTCAGTTATTCATTTCCAGTGACAGGTGAATACGGTGCCCAGGTAAAAAACACTTTAGACCCTTAATTTCAATTCCCAAATTGGCTATTCAACTGTAGCCTTATAACTGCTTTTCAGATTTTACATCCACTGCCTTTAGTCAGTGGTCTGATGGCCATAATAGGTTACTGTGCAGTTCTACATGAGAAACCATATGCTTTTCCATGACAAATGCTCTTCCAGTCTTGGATGCTCAACATAAGTACTTTATATTACCAAATTCCAAGAAAGGAAACATCATTTTCCAGTGTTCATACACAGTCACTGTGCTATGTCTCTTATCATAGTGGAGACTCTTTCATTTCTGGAAGAAAGTTTATTCAGGGTCTAACCTATGTAGATATATTCCTCAATTTTAGAAAAATAAGTCAATATATATAATATGTGATTAATCATGCCACTAGCTACTTATGCCAGGCAGTAGTAAGAAATACCTATGCCTTCATCTTCACACTCCAGCTTGAATTTGTAAGCACGTGATTTGCTGACCTGTTTCAATGTGTCCCAGAATCTTCACAGGTCATTTTGGTACTTGAGATCCTTAAGGTAAATCCAAAACTAACTTCTTCACTCAGCTTATAGCATTTATTATGTCAGTAGTAAGTGCAATAGCAGAGAGGCCTGACCACACTTCATAGCATCTAAGCTGAGCGAAGGGCAGGGAGGGAACTATAGAACCAGCATTAGCTCTGTCCTAGTGCAGATTCCTCTGAAAATTTAAAGTTCTTTTTCCTGTCTAGATTTTACTAGCTATGATAGATTTTCTGGTAAAGTTCATTTTACCATCTATTAAAAAGTGGCTCTACCTGAAAAGAAAATGTGGACTGAATTTTCTGCTTCTATAATTTTGGAGAGGGGCCCCTGTCAGTGCTATAGGTCTAATACCAGATCGATCAGAACTACTGTATGTGCAGGGCAGACATACTCTGCAGGTGTGTAGAGGATTCCTATATTCCATGTACATTTGCTGCAGTCCCTCTGAACCATCTCCCATGGCATTGCAGAAGCCATCAGTTAATGTCTTATATTCTTTGGCCAAGGCCAATACTTAAGTCTTTCTGGGTGGGCACTGGCCAAACCAGCCTTCTATTTCTCAGCATCTGACATAAAAGATCTGCAAACGGGGAATCTCTGGCATTTCTCTAGGGTAGAGGAGATCAGGTATTTCTTCAAGAGGAGATACAAGGACTTTCTCTGATGTCACTCAGTCTGGAGTAAATCCAGAGAATAACAATTGGTACAATTCTATCTAAATGTGAGGAATATTGTCTATTATTCTAAACCGTAACATATTTGCAAAGTTAGTTAAGCCTCTTCCATATTGCTCCCTCATATCTTTTCTGATGTCTATCTAAATATTCATGCAAGTTGAAAAACAAATCCAGATATCTCATTCATTTTCTTTTTTTTCCCATAGTGAATATCAGTGTTCAACTTCTCGTTTTCCCACACTTCATGATAGACTTGCACAATAGCATTCTAAATTCAGAACTTTGCACAAAATCAGTTTTTACAAATGTTATTTTGTTGGCTAGTCCAACACCTCGGAGTGAAGCATTTTGTTAAAGACTTTCTAAATATAGACTGCTTTATTCATTCCTTTTTTTAAAGTTAAGGGAAGGAGAGAGTTGGAAACATTTTGCTGCCAGAAATAATGAATCATTTAAGACTCCATTATCAATTAAGAATAATGCATTTTTCTCCTCAAAGAGTCTGACCTGGGTACATTAATGGAGGTGTATTGGAGAAGCTGTGTATTAATTAGGCTGATCCTGAAAATCTGCATGATCCTGATACTCCTTTCCTTCTTACCCACTTTACTGTAAGGTAACAGTACCACTGGTCTTTTCTGATTTACACTGCTCTGCCTTGCAGGAATACTAGGGCTGAGAAAATGGGGCACTGAAGGAAAGGTGAGGTGGCTTTTAAAGCTAAAAAGAAGAAGGAAATGAAAATCTGAGTGTCTACTGTAAGAGAAAAGTACACTTAAATATGATCAACAAGGGAGAAACAGGAGTAGTGCCGGACTATCCTTCCCCACACCCCTTAGCCAACTACTAGACTTCTTCAGCTCTCACCCATGCTGCCTGTCTGTCCAATTGCCTTTTGAATACCTGACGGTTATGGTTGTCTTGCTCTTGGATAACTTTCAGCCACAGAAGAGCTCAAGCATGTGTGGGAATTCTGTGATTACAGAGTTTGTCAGAGAACCTACCTCTTTGCCACAAAGTTCGGCTCCAAAAAGTAAGTTCTTACATATGTGCCACACGCATGCTCACAGTCTTTCTCTCTTACTCTCTGACTAATCCTTCTTCCCCATATAGTTGTGGAGGAAAAATATTAAAAATATGAACTAAATGTATACCGATATGATAGAATGTTCAAATACTTAAAATGCTGTAAGAAAAGTTTATTTTCAAAAAAAATCATGATGCAAAAATATTTTTCATGGGAAAGAAAATCAGTATTTCATCCAGAAAATCACTGGCAAATGGCAATACAGTTCAAAAGAACAACTGTGCTAGAATTGAAAATCCAAACCTCTGTTCTAATTCTGCTTCCCTATATAGTCCCATTTATCTTATCCATTTACAGGACTGGAGCTAGCACTCATTCATTATGCTGCAAAACAGGGAAAATTCTTGCATTAGTCAGAAACCTCCATACCTGATGGTATTTCTCATCTCTTTCTAATAACTCCAAGTTTGGCGTGCTGGTGAAATTAGAAATTTTCATATTTAAACAAAGAAAAAATTCTTTTCCAATTTGAATGATGCCAAAAATTTCCTGCCTGCTAAATGACACAGAAAATTAATATACAACTTAGAGTATGTAGTCACTCTTACCCTTGTCTCTTACTTCATTTTCTCCTTCCACCCTCACCCCTCTTATGTCCTTTCTCATTCATTTCTTATCACCTTATTCATTACTCGAAAGCTTTTCATATCTTTAACCTTTCAGTCCTGCCTTTTATTCCTCCTTGAATTTGGACTGGGACCTTGGTTAAAATATATAAGTAGTTTATAATTTCCTCTTCTTTTTTTTTTTTTTTGTTTAAATTTTCAACATTGTGTTGCACCTTTAGAAGCACTGCTCTCAATGAAGTTATTCATAAAGCATTCTGTGTTTAGATTTGCAGTCACAGCACTGGCTGCCTTTCTGTCTCAAAAATGGTGTGAAGAACTGGGTCTTAATAAAACTCCTGACTGAAGATTGTAAAGTCTTTGATGGAAGGGCTGTCTCCTACCATGCGTTTGTATGGCTCCCAACAGAATCAGACTCAAAGCCAGGTTAGAAACTTCTTGCTGTTTACATAGCTAGTAATACCAATAAAAGCATAAAACCCGACATAACTATTTCAGGAGGCATCCTTTTCTTTTGCTGAGCGTATAAGCTGTGTACCGAGATTATTTGTGTATTTCATTTACCTGTTCCCTGCATAGAAGTTCAGCTTCATGCCCTAGACCATCCAACAGGAAAGCCAAAGTACTGAATTTATGGTCACTGATATCACCATTTCCAAAAATTAATTTTATTTCTTTGCATACTTAAGGTAGATGCAAGATGCTATAATAATAATGTAAAGAACACATACGGCTTCTACCTTCACAATTCAGACCCAGGTTCCTAGCTATATTTAAACCTGTAAAGGTTGGTCAGACTTAGGGTTTAGTTTAACCGTTATACATGCTTTACATATGTTGGCACTACACCTATGTATAATAACTCTCAATATTTAAATCCACAGGTTTCAAAACGCAGTGTCGATGGGATAACGAAATCATAAAGGTATGATGGGCCATTCTGCACCGCCGGGTGTAGGCAGACTTGAGCTCGTTCAGCCCATGCCGAGCCCAGGACTGGAAGTTAGAGGGTCACAGTGACAAGACACCTGCTCCTACAGGACAAGAGCCACCACAAAGCCAGGCCTTCGAGCCAAGCTGGCCCTGAACTGCATCCATTTTAATAACCCTACCTGAGAGTTAGGACATGTTAGCCTGGGCCGAACAGCAGACTAAGTCAGGCAGATAGTGTCTGGTCTACTGCAGTGGTGTGGCTTTAGCATTCTGGATTTCTAGTAGCTTGAGCCTATCAAAGCAGTGTCTGTCCCAAGGCAGGACAGACCGGCAGCCACACAGTGACTCCAGTGGCAGAGCTGGGATTAGTTTCTAACAGTCCTGGCTCAGTCGTGTTCATAGGTTATTTCTAAAAACTTCCTTCAACATCCATGTTCCCACAGCCAATAAAATAAAATAAACTGGGGTCCCTATCTTCTGAATTCTCAGTAATATGTGCCAACATTATCACTGCAACATGAAAGACATTCTTAAGCAAACGAAATGACTTGAACACTAACCTATGCTTTCAGATAGCAGGAACTACTGTTGTAACCCATGGGCTGGGTATTGAGTTTTCACAGCTTGCAGCAGACACTTAACCAAAGTCATCATCTCTTACTCCCATACTGTAACAGCAGGCCCAGGGTAAAAATAAGGTTACACTTCACTGATCAGAATTTCAGAAATAAAATCCAAATTTACAAGCATAGGAAAACACAACTTTGAATGTTATATTGCATTTCCTGGCATCACAATTCTTGTTCTAGAGGTCCTCTCTGAACTAATGGCAGCTGTAATACACATCATCTACAGCAAGCTACCCCTCTGCAGCCCTCTGTCACCATTTCACTACACTGATAAAACAATACAAAGCAAACAAACATACTTTTTCCATATCTGTTTCTTCTCTTTTCCTGTAATTTTCTTAAATTCCCTGATTTATCATTGTCATCTGTCTTGACTCATCAGTTCTTTCCAGGCTGAATAAGCAGCACTGTGATTTAAAAGCATTACTCTTTTATAAGTGCTTTCTAAGTTAAGAAAATAGTGATCTAATTTGTGCACCAAATGGAACTAAAATCCATTAACTAAGCTGCAATTGTATTTTGCTTCCTCCACCTGTTAGCATCCTGTCATACTTCCATTCCAATTATCTGTAGCAGACTTTCAGAAGAATCTTCCAGAGATCCCAGACAGAGGAATTTGTTAGGCAATGTGATTACAGGCTCATCTCCACAAACACGAAGGAGCAGAGAGACACAACAGAGATGGGGGAACTCCAATAACATACTCAGAGAAAGAAGCTGTCACTGGGGAGCCTTGGCCCCATGGGACAGAGGTGGCCCTCGTCTGTAAGTCTGTGGGAGAGGCTCTCTGGGTCTTCTTTCAGACTGAGGTGGTTTAGCCCATGGGTAAGTCATTCTAGGATGCAGGGGTGAACATTGTAGAACTGTACAAGACTAACGAGATGTTTAGGGTAAGTACTAAAGATGGGGAAAGGGAGAGTTCAAGGAGGAACAAGTGTGGAAAACTAGAGGGAAAAGGGGATAAAAGCCATCTATAAACTGGCATTTGGTCAGTACGCTTGTCTGGCCATGCACAGTCTCCCATCTTCTCATTAAACTCCATTTCCAACTCTTCTCATGGGTGAGGGGCTCTCTACTCCATGGGTCTGTGCAAATATGGACGTCCAAGTGCAGTAACTGGAGTCAAACCATGGGGCATCAGGGCCCCACACATGAGGGGTGGCAATGACTGGAGAGACCAGAGAGTGTGTATTTGTGTGGGTGTGTATGTTGCTGTGTAATCACTTCACTACTGAACATCAAGCCAGACTAGCCAGCAAGTAGGATAAGATGCTTAGGAGGAGAGTATTGGTGTGGCTGTAAGTCTGGGCCAGATACCAGAGGAACAAGATGGTTCTGAAAGTTGGCTAGTGGAGGACCATGAGGACCAAACCAGCTACTGGAGAGACCTTGGGATTTGGAGGTCAACTACTGGTAAGGTCATAGTTCTGGGCCAGCCATTGCAGAGACCCATCTACATCTGTGTGTCTGTGTGTGAGGCATCTGGGATACCAGGGGATCCTGGGCCAGCTACTGGGTAGACTGGGTGTCTAAGACCAGCTACTACAGAAGGATCCATATTGGCTTATATATGTATATACTTATATATTTTATACTAATAGGCTTTCATCCTGAGCAGCCAGAGGAAGAGGAGGCCATTGGTGCTGTTTGTGTTTGTGTGAGTGCTATGCTTTCTGTCTCTGTTGATCTGTGCAACCAGCTGCATATATCTCTATATTTGTATATGTGTTTGTGTTTCTGTTGTGAATACATGTTCAGTCTCGCTACTGGTTGTGCCTAGGAATACGGAGCTGTGGCAGCCTCACCTCAATTGGACTACCAGATCTGGGAGCTCTAAAAGAATTAACATGATACCTCCCTGAAACCTCAGAAGTTCCAGAAGAGTTATAAGACAATAATTCTCAGTATTGGTAGTTTCTTCCAAAACGTTTAGGAGGCCACGAAAATGCATGTGAGGCTACCAAAAGTGTGCTTCTGTAATTTTTAAAGCCTTCAGCTGACAGCTGGAGTCCTTCCTGGCAGGTAAAACAAAAACCATCTCATTATAGCAACTTAAGTATGGAATCATTAGTCTGTCAATATGTTTGTGATAGATGCTGAAATGCTCAGACAAACCAAAACTGAAATGTTTCATCTCCATGTCCATGTCCAGAACCAAAATTTTAGTTACCTGGGGATTTAGGAAATTACATGGACTGCTGAAGAACTATATAAGCAGTGACTAAGTGAAGACTTGGAAACCACTGTTTTTAATTTGATTCTTGAATTCTTCTTAAATTCCAATTCCTAAGCTTTAGTATTTACTAAAATGTACTGTGATTAAGCACACGATTAAGAATGTCAGATTAAATGTAATAAAGTATTGTAAGGAGAAAAAAACAAGTAGACTTGACCATTCTTAAAGCAGAAATTGGTCAAAAGAAGTTGTCAATCAGCTACAGAGTTAGGCCACTGGAATCTAAATCCTTTTTTGAAACTGGGTGGCCTATGCCCAATACTGTCTTTTGTGTTTTGGTCTGACATTTCAATGATTTTTACAGTGATAGTCTATATATTATTTCACATTAGCAGGACTTACTCAAATGGAGAAACACATCCCATTTCCTTCTTTTCTTAGCCTATAGTTTCCTACAGTGTCACTTGTTTTTGCTCAGAAGAAACCAAAATATGCCTGGAATTGTAATTTGGAAAAATTTTGTAGACTTGTGGTAGTAGTGGCATTGACTACATGCCATAAAGCTCTTTAATGAGCTTCACCATCTCCATATCAAGTTCTGCAATTAATGCAATTTGATCGCAAAAGAGCCCTTTTCAGAAACCATGTAGCCTTTAAAGGGCCACATATAATATATTAACTATTTTGATGAAAAACAAATCTGCTAGATACTTAACAGACTTCATCCTGAAGTAAAAGCTGGTATATGGTGTTGTTCTTGGCAAAATAGCCCCAGCCTCCTTAGAAGCTGTGATTTTGGATTACCACCCCTTTTCGGTAATAATGAACATATGGTAATCAAAAATGTTATATGCAGGAAAATACAGTATATGCAAGAGATATGTTATTCTTCTCATGCAAAGCAATGAGGACCAGGTCCCTGTTGCTATAAATCAAAGCAGCACCACTTAAATTTATGGAACTATCCCAAGTTATAGCAATTCAGGTCTTGCAACTGCAATCTGCTTACCAGAGCTAGAGGTGATTGTGACTGGCAACGGCACATGCTGTACCTGCCATATGAACTTATCTTTTTGAACAAGACTTTTGCTCAATTTTGCTTCCATGATGACCTATGCTTTTAGGAAGGGATGAGCAGTCATTAACAATGTTGAAACTAAGTAACGTAAATTGAAGGCTCTTTTACATTTCAAAGATGGTGTAACAGAGAGTCAGGACTGAAGAGTAAAAGGAAAAAATCCCAGCCACAAAAGCAGAAGGCAGTTCTAGATTTCCAGTACCAACATTTCGAAGTTTAGAGGCATTCAGCGTTCTTTTCAGAGAGAGGTCATTTTCAAAATGTGGCCATGGATCTAGTTTTAGATCATGGTCTCCACCCACTTCCTTCCCCCACAGAGCTTTGGATAGTCAGATCCAGGCTCAGGGCCATCTTTAGTAGAAACCATGATCTTGAAAAGCTGCATTCTTACCGAAAATATTGCACATACTGCATTAAGAAATATTCACAATAAAAATTGTATTTTTCAGTTTCCTTGTCTGGGACATGGGAGAGAGCTTTGTGTGCAGTAAGTTTCACTGATCCTTTGTACAACCCATTTTTTTTTCTTTCTGGGACATTTCTTAATCGAAGACCAGATTGTTATTGCATGGAATAAGAAGTTGAAGAAAGGTAACTTGCCATCCCCACTTTTCAGTTAGATGTGCTGTCTGCATGTATGATCACATGCCATTAGAGCGCTGTAATTATTTGGTGGTCTGTTGTGCGCAGGAAGAGGTTCAGTCAGAATGTCCCCATGACAATCATTCAGTGAAGAGGGTTTGTGCCCTGTTACTTCTCTGGTGGCAGGTGATACAGTAGCACATGTCACTCTAAAGACAGAGTGGTGATCCAGGATCCTCTTTCTGTACAGATGTAAGTATACTCCTGCAGAAAAGTGCTTGAAGCTGACTGATTCTCAATCCTGACTCCATAGCATGCCAGAAGGTGCTGTGACACAGCACCAGTGCCCACATGGTCAGTGGCCTTGTGTTCCTTCTTATGAGACCAATCAACATCTCTTAAAGTAACAGAAACTTTTCTGGCTTTGAGTCAGTAGATGGAGTTGGTCTTGGAGAAAAAGTAGGGCCAAATTCTGGGACCTTTACTACATGTCCTCACAGCAGCTGAGGCAGCAGGAACACTCATAAGATGAAGGAGAGTAATTGTTAAAATCACCACATCTCTTGAAGACAGCAAGAAAAGATCTGACTGTTCCACCAAAATATTTACAGAGACCTGCTCGGGGAAACGAAAAATGTCCCGTCCTGAACTAAGAACAGGAAAAAAAGAGCAGGAAAAGGGTGACAGGAGAGACTCCATGTTTAGATAAATTTGTCAACACAAGGCAATCTGGTGTCCATACAAATAAACATGTGTTGCTTGTTCTATCAGAAATCAGGGTCAGTTATAAATCAGACATCACAGCACAACTCACCCTTAGTATAAATCTAAAGGCATGACTGTTACTATACTTCAAAAACATTTTTCTGGTGCTTTCAGGGCAAGAAATAAAGGTTGGCTCATAATTGGACTCTGAGGGAATTAAATCAAATGCCCACATCTTAATGAAATAAGTCCACTGTAAACCCACTGTATTTGGAAACTGATATTAATTTCCTACATCCCTTTCTAAGAAGAGAGAAACAATTATACCCATTCTCTAAAACTTCTCATACATCAAAAACCCTGAAGAAGAACAGGCTCTACAACTTAGTATTTTGCTAATTTTGCACACCCATCAGTGTAGTTGTATGCACTCAGTATGTGCCTCAATAAATACATAATTTCAATGGTGTTTAGTGAACGCAGCCTATGAAGAAATTATGTGCAACATCTCTCATCTCAAAAACAAGAGAAGAGACAAAAAACAGACAGGAAATGCATGTGTTTCCCATAGGAACATGCACACTTGTACAACAATGTTCTACTCCACTCTCAGTGAGGCTGCTTCTGCTCTGTTGAAAAGCAAATTTCATAAACAGTTGCACAAACATATGCAGTTTTTCTGTCCATCGAATTTAGCAACATTTAATGCTACCGTTTGAAATATAATTGCCTGTAAACAAAAATAGACCTTCATATACTATGGTCTCACCTTTTTTTCCTCTCTCCTACATAACATCTCCTAGTTTCTTTTCCCTCAGATACAGATGAGTACAAACAAAAGCAAGTTTGAATGGACAGTAACCATTGCTCCCTTGAAGTTAATCTTCCTTCTTTCAAGTCAACCAAATGGAGAATGTCACCCTAGGGGACTCAGATCAAAGAGAATTGTTCACGCCAAACATTGTTTACTCAAACTTTAAATACTCATCTATAAGATAAACAAGAACAGAATTTGCCTTTTAGACACACATTTTAAAATACTCCAGGTAGTTTATCTCATACCAGCAACTCTTCAACAAAAAACAGACTTAATTTTTCTCAAAGACCAAAAAAGGGATAGCACCTGAATCTGGAACCTAATGAATTAAATAAAAATATACAAATAATGGGACTGTAGTTAGGCTACCACAACCTGACACAGCAATGACGAACCTGAATTCCAAGAAGTACCAAGTGTTAAACCAAAAGGATGAAACAGAGGCATTTTAGCTCTGACAGACAAAATCTATGGGTATTGATCATAAAACTATTGCCAATCCTCATGAAGAATGATGGCCAAGTAGACTGTCTCCGAAGACAAGCACCTTCTGAGCCTTCCTCGAGAAGTATGTAAGTGAAATTACAGTTCAGAGATTGTTTGAAATGACTGCAGATTCCTACCCTGCTATACAACTGGGGTTTTGTTGGGTTCTTCTAAACTCTACCATTTACACAGAATATTGTTTTCAGTGCCAAACTTTAGGTAGGAACTGTACAACCACAGCAAGAAGAGAACAAACAGAGATTCATCCTAGTGCTAAAGCCTGCAGCTGATACTGCTGCCACTCAGAGAGATGGGCTGACATCCCAAAACAGCAGGGTCAAGGGGTGGGGGCATAAACAGGAGGCAATGACAGTTAGAAAGAGCCCCAGGGGAGGGCGTCTGTAATTAGTGGAGCTGTAAGAATTACATGTGAAACTAATTACATTGGTAAGGCTGCTCTGTGACAGATAAATCCTGTTCTCTGGCCTCACGCCAGGAACACATAAACTCCCCTGGATAATTCCCTCTCTTCTAGATCAGCAGTAGTTCCCATATCCTTCTCAGCTTTGGGGCAATATTTGATCCTTCTTCCACGCTAATTTTGTCCACAAGATTCTACGGATATTGTTTTCTCATCTGGAAGGCATGGTTACTCCTGCCTCCAGAATCTCATAACTTTTCTTTTAGTAGGTCTGGCTGAGGGACTCTTGAAGTTTTTTAGTGGGTTTTTTTCTTTATACTTCTTCTATCCTTACCCCTCTCAAGCTGCCTTGCTTTCCCTAAACAGAAATCCTAATGGAGATTCTGCCATGAGTTTTATACACACACACCCTTTTCTTCTTTCCCTGGCATCTCTCATTCTTGGAGCCCATTGCACCCAGCTCCCATTTTGGGCTTTTCCTCTCCCACTCTCGTCACACCGTCCCTGCTGTCTTCTATCTGACACATTCCTTTTCCCCTTACTTTTCTAGATGACTCAAGCTCTCTCACTGCTCATGCAACCAAAACCTTTTGCACATTTTTGTTGATTTACAGGGGCCACCTCAGGTCACTACCTCTTATGCCCATAAAAATATTTCTCTTTCTTGCACCCCCATTTTGAGCATAGGTCTCCACATGTCCCCTGAGGGCCACCTGAGCATGTGGAGATGTCCAAACTGCCAGAAGAGATCCCAGAAAAACTCCCTCTCCTGGGTTCAAGTCTCTGGCAAATACCTCACTGTGTTTCTGAAGTTCAGTTTTTACATGGAATTTATAATAACAGGAAAGAGAAATATACAGTCTTTCAGTACTTGGAATGGCAATCTGTCATGTGGCTAGGAAAGGTATGTCTGGGAGTATCATATAGCTGTTACTCAACCTAGAGACAGAGGAGCTTTGTGTGGTATGCTGAGGCTTCTTGAGCAAGTCAGACCAAAATACAGACACACAGCTGAGGCTGTTCTGGCTTAAAGTGACATAGACAAATTTCACACCCAAGAATAAGTAACTATTTTTTCTTATGACAACAAAATTTTATGAAGTTAAAAAATTAAGTCCCAATATTAGACCCATCTGACTCCACGTTCAGTGCAGGGCAAGTTCTCACTCCCTGCAACCCTCATTCAGGCAAGGACCAGGATAGTTTTGTATCAAAGCGAACTGAAGAGGATATTTATGGATCATGCTCAGGCAAGCAGAGGTCAGTTGCACTCTCTCTGGAGATCTCACAAGGGAGAAGTTCGGGTTTTTATCCTAAAAATCTGCCATTCTGAATTGCTCAAAATAATTCCAAGTTTTATTAACTTTCTAGTCATTAATAATTAGATTAAAAAGATATAACCCCTCATATTTCCAGCAGTAACACTGGAATAAAATATTGTGAACAACCAAAAATGTCTGTTTCCTAAAGCTTTCTAACACTTCAGCTTTCAATGCTGTAAAAGCTAAAAGAAGAAAGTGGAGTTTTCTCTTAAGATTACCAATAGCAATGGGACACTGTAAATTACACAGGTCCATTTGGAGTAGGATATTCTAAGGTTTGTCTGTGCATAAAGAAATAAAGAGAATCAAGCAGGTTGGGGGAGGAGGGGGTATTTGTGAATAGTTGCATGTTTAATAAAATGCATTCAGTAAGGTCATTGAGAGGGAACAGATCGAAATACCTCAATTATAAAGATTAACATATGGCTTCCTACAAGTTGCCTCAATAGAAGTCAGGCATTTTCAAAGCCAGTTTGGCAATAGCGTGCTTGTTTGGTGAAATCTATGGTCAGAAAACAGCACTCTAAAGGAAGGAAAATGGCCAGTTTCTCCTTTCCATGCAGTGCAGAAAAGTCCCACAAGTCATCAGTGGCATAGGTCCCTTTGATGTATATTTAGGCAAAAGCACCATTTGCAACTGCCTATATAAGCAGCATATAAAACATATTTCTGGCAGCAGAAAACATACTGTCTTACACAAATTGCATCTAAATCAAAGAGTTTGAGAAAAAGATCTTCATGATGATGAGAATGGATCCCATACAATAACCAGTAACAGTCCTTTCATGTTGCACATACTGAAGCTAAAGCAAAAAAATGTACCACACACATTGAAGTTGCATATTAGACAAAAAAGCCACCCCAAATTCAAGCCAATTTATAATAGTAACTTCATTTTATTATTGGCACCACTACTGACTATATTACACTGTAAGACTCTATAGCAATTTCTCTGCTGTGTGGTAATGTAAGATAACTAATTACAAATGGCAAAGCAACTGCAGATAATGCAGTTCAGCAGGTTCAAAGTTTGGCTTTCAGAGACAGCATTCAGGAATTCTCTGAATTCAAGCTCTACCCAAGCACAGAGAAACATTTACCTATCCATTTGTTAAACAATCGGGACAGTATATGCAATAACATTTACTGAACACACAGCAAATGAGCTAAGCAGCCCCCTACTCCCCCTCCCTTAAGAAAGTCATGGTTTCTATATATTGTCAATGCCTTTGTAGCTCTCAGTTCTTAAAATATATTTTCTTGTTTTTCCTTCTTCTCAGTGCATTGAGTTATGTTGCTACTTATTCTACCCTTTCAGAGGTGTCTGTCCAAACTCAGAATGTATCTTGATTCCTATTATCATATCTAATTAATCCTCCCTTCACCAAGAGGAAATTAACACCTCCATTAAGTCCATTTTCTGAGATAATTTAGATACCACTGGAGGAGTTGCAAATAGGATCTATGCTGAACACAACTACAAGAAACAGTAAAGAGTAAACAAAGATATGTAAATAAAAGAAAAATCCACTAAGACCTGGTTGATTTGAAATATCAGTGGAAGCAGATTTTCTATTTCTTCTTGTCCAGAAATCCTCTATTTTAGCCAAGTCGTGCACTATTCCACATTCTTTCAAAATTCATCCTCTGCTGTCATTGCTGCAGAAGCACCAAATTGGTTCAAATATATGAAAAGAATATGAAAAGAAATTGGACTGCAATCATCCACTTATTTGATAGTGGCCAACCAGCAATATTACATATTACAATTTTTTAACATGAGATAAAGGCTCCGAGCAAAGATCTGGGAAGTCAGTATTCTAACATCTAGTGCATAAGCATTTGGTATTCTTTAGCTGGATATGTACCACTTCTGTTATTATTGTATCCATATTTCCCTCTATTAGCATGTTGCTTATAAACTATCCTCTGCTCTCTATTTTTTCTAGAATAAACTCAAGATAATGTTTAAATCACAAACACACATTTCAAGAGGAATGTAATCCATTACTTATCTGTAAGTCTGTCTAAATATTTTCAACAAAAATAGCTTTGTTATGGAGTAAAACTGTCATAACACATGAAAAAGCCTATAAACATCTTTAGCCTAATTCCTGTGAGAAAATTGTTCTCATACCCATTGCAGTTTCCTGCAGACACAAAGTTCTGTCTGGAGTCTTCCGCTTATGTAAAATCATAACTACCTCTGTACTGACTTCCTTTTAGCTCCCACAATAGCTCTAATTCACACTATGGTGATGTAACATTTTTAAAGGCTGAAGCAGGTACTGCTGGTACACAGAGTGGATCCAGATCCCAATGTCACCGTCTGTTCCTGTGTTTAGAACAGCAGCCTCCAATTAAAGTTTTTTAGCAAAACTCAAGAATTCCCACTGGGAGATGAAACTGAATCTTTCTGAGCCAAAGATATATATCTGCTGGCTCCACAACACATGAAACTGCTTATTTTTTACCACTTCTTTTAAATTCTGTGTACGTATGTACTCACAGACACATTTAAAAGCAATACTTATTCTTACTGTCTAGGCATGCCTGATAAAAATAAATAAATAAATAAATAAATAACCACATGGACTACAAAAATCTTTTTAATCTACTACTCTGACACAGCTTTAATACTGTGCAAGCTTTTAAAAATACTTACTTAGGGAACCTGAAGCACAGATGTCAGAGATGTCTGCAGGGCATGTATTTTGTTTCCATAGCAGTTTTCAAGCTTTCAACATTTTCATTCTTTGTTGGAAATATTGCCAGAAAGGAATTGGGTGTCAAGAGCCAAACTTTCCCATTCAAAACACATCCTGGTGACTGGGTGTTGAAACTATGGGCCTGAGAGTCAGAATACAATTTGTCATCCCAGAGTATTCTGAAACAGGTGGAAGACAACCTGAATAAGATCTGTCATCATTCCAGCCCAATTCCCTAACTACCACTTCACTGAAAGTGAGGTGTCATGTGTAACTGAAAACCTTTCCCAAAGAAAGGCTTATTCACACTAAAAAATCTTAGCCAAAAATATCCCGAACAATGGCAAAAGGAAGCACTTAGGAAGATAAGGGCATTAACTAGCCATTTTGTGTAAGGTCAGAAGCCTGTCTAGCCCTGTCTCTTCCAAAGGTCTGTAGCAGAAAGTAAAGGAAGCCAATAAGAAAAACAAAGAATGTATAGAATCATATACCTACTCCCACTTTTCAGTTTAAAAAAAAAAACAAACCCTCAAATATTTTTGCAGAAAGGTCCACGGATAAATCTTTTGCTCCACTGCAGCTTGTGTCCAAGCATGAATACTGAGCTCTTTTCAGCAGGATCGGGATCAGAATTCCGACCTGCAAATACCAAATTAATGAGACTAATTTTTGTCACAATAACATCAGCGCAAATCTGCCGTAACTACAATGGGAGCACAGCAAGATGTTATCATTGCTATTTATCCTTAGCTAGTCTCCTTTATGCAGAAGAGTGACTAACTTTTAAATCCTGTGGCCGTCGGCTCTGCTGTGAACTGCTCAGCTACAGCCAGTATCGGGCTTCATTACTACTGCCTTTCTTTGCTCCTGCTCCCCACAGCTCCAGCTCTGCAGATCAGTGTGTGCAGAGTGAAATATTGCTATTCGGTCATAATTCCAAACCAGTGTTTTCCCAGCTCATCCACCCTTAATTCTTTGGTCAAGACTCTCATTAGATCTCCAGCCTTATGAAAATGACAGCAAAAAAAATAAATAGCTCTTCCACATTACTCTGTTTTTCTCTTTTTGAGACTAACATATTACAATTTTCACTGATTAAGATGACTCTTACTTATGCCTGTAGTTAAATTTGGCCCATGACCTGAAAAGACCACAAGAACAATTAAACTTCAAGGCTGCTGGTTTTCATCATCTCCTTTTTCTTGACTAGCTAAACCTTCAGAGAATCTGAGCTATAACCACATTTTTCAAAGACAGCTCCCTGTTACTAGTCATTCCAAGCTTCATTGTGTGGGTGTCAATGTCTTCCAACTGCAGCATTCCTCATTTAAATTTCACCTGTGATGATATGTGGCAACCGGAGGAAACTCCACTAATTTCTTAAGGCATGTTAAATATCTGGAAGTTAGCCACCAGCTAAAAAAATTAGAAACTAACTTCAAAGACAGCAAAAGAATTATTACCAGATTTCTCTGGACAAGCACAAAAATAAAGTGTGATTCTTGCAGAGAGCTGATCCTAAGTACCTTCAATCAGTGGAGTGAATACCACTGGCTGTAGACCAGCCACCTACACTGCAGCCAAAATTACTGAAATTGTGTACCAAAACCAGTCTCCTTCACTTGTAACATAGGTTATTTAAGAATCGGGTGAAGTATAATGGCATCTGTTATGCAGGAGGCCTTAAATACTAGCTTATCTCATTGCAACTACATTTATTTATTTGCAAACATATATAACTGACAAATGAATGTGCAGATGAAGTATATAAAGCCTTCGATTAACATTTGTATTTACAAGTTTTGTTGCTTTGCACCGTTGATACCTTCATTCATTTAGTTTAATTGCTTGCTGGCACAGATTTTAGGGGATCATTTTTCTAGGCTCCAGAGAATATATTTGCCCTCAAGTCCATTAACATCCAACTAGAGATTTTACAAAAACAGACCACTAGACCAGCAGGCTCTAGTTACTTATGGAGTCTATCAAAGTCAAAACAATAAGATTTTTGTCAAATTTGGTTTCATGATCTCAAAAGACAGGAGAATCCCTGGCTTAGGATTCTATTGAATTCTATCAGATGGATGATAGAACCAATAAAATCAGAATCTAAATGTCTCCATAGCTTGTGGAGTACCTTCTCAAAACCCATTACACTCAATAGATCTTTATCGCTAAGAGCGAAACAAGGTCTGAGAGACTACTCCATGATGGTTCTGCAAAATCTCAGTAGCTTCATGTGTTTCCATTCACTAAGGAACAATAAGTTCCGACTCCCCCCTCCCAAAGCAAAAGCTTCATGATTTCACTTACTGCTGTGTTTTCTTTTCTAGTGAACAAAAACCTGTCATTCTTTGTCTGCTTTTCCTAGCCAACTTCAGTTTGGACATTTTAAAAGAAAATGAGTCAGTGGAATTTATTGGCCAAAACCCAATAAATCTTAGTAAAATACAATTGCCCAGTTTTCATGAATATATTCCAAGAAAATGAGCAATAAACAAAGTGGTAAACATAGCTGAGGCAATAAGTGATCTGCCTGAAGAATGCTTACCCTCACAGCAAAGAAAGAATGGTTATGAGTGATGAGAAATGTTACTGGAGATAATTATGTATACAGGTTTTATCAGTTATTCTATAAGAGAAATAACATTTTAGTATTTTTGACTCATTTTACTCTTCACTTATCCTCACATCTCCAAGTACCCTTTAAATAATACTGCTTGCAAAGCCAGCCGAAAAAGTGGCTCTTGGCTCCAAAACACTCTGAAGAATTTATAAGCTGTTTTTCCTCCTATCCTTGGAGCTACTGCCAATAGAAGCCAAATCCAGACATTTGCAACTCAACACCAGGAATGACAAGCTAATCTCATCAGTGTTGTCAAGGCCTAAGCCAATGACCTCAGGCATAGGACATCTGACAGATGCTGAGCCACAATAGCTAATTCTATTTCATTTTATATGAAAGCTCTTTTAGATTATTATTCTCTTATGTATTGCTACGCTGAGATACAGCTCAAAAGACACAGTGAATATTTTCAGTCCAGACTAAAATTCCAGTCCCTACAAAGCCTTTGTCAAGCATCATAGTTCAAACAAAAAGGTGATAGACAAGTCTTTAGAGATGCAGAGATTTTCTTCAGATAATCAGCATCCGAAAGATGAGATGCTGATGTAATCTGCAAATGCACTATCTAAATCTCTCAGTTCTAGACACCATTACAAAATATCATACCTTTTTGGAAATTTGTTCTACTGAAGCTAAGAACTACATAGGAGCCATGTTTCATGTAATATATCAGCGCTTCTGCTTCTGGACAGAAACAGGAAATATCACAACAAAATGAAATATCAAAGTCAAAGAACAAACCTCCAAATATTTGCAAACCTTGTCAAGTCATTTCAATCCAATTGCCCAATCTTGATTAAAAGGGTTCATATGTTTCTACCTAAAACACAGAAGGCCAATGGGTTCTCAGTAGCATTATGAAGATGAATGTTTGGTCTCTGGCACAGTGCTCTCAGGCATATTGCTTCCTAGATCATATAAAGTAGAAGAAAAAGCTCAGATCAATCACTGTGGAAGGAAAACAATACTTCCTTCTTGCCATGGTGCTGCCTGAAGGAGATTTATGCTATGAAATGAGTTTCAGATTTATGGGCCGAAATCCTGGACCTGCTCAGATTAAAGACGTAACTCCTACTGACTTTAATAAAGTCAACATTTTATCTACGGAGAGTTGAGAAAGAGCTGGAGAACCTGATAGGAGGAACTGGTCAGGGTCTCTGCCTACCCAGCAGGTGTCTCTCCCATGTCCTAAATATGTCTGTGCATCCTTGCTGCTTACTGAAAGAAAAGTGGCAGTGGTCTTCTTACCTCTAAAGAAGTTAATTTGTAGTTTGTTTGGAAAATAGTAGCTATATCAAGAATCATGATCCTGATTTAAAAAAACATGGCTTGCCTGATCATATAGCAGAGGAGAATCCTTCCATAGTGGCCTCAAAACACAAAAGACAAAACGCAATTGCTTGGTAATCATGTCTCGGTGGGGGCGCATCAAGAATAGCTAGAACCCAACACTGCAGACTCGTTTTACACTGCAGAGTATCTTTTGGAATAGCCCGAATTAAGAGCTAACAAAAGCTCACACTAGAGATTCTTATATCTTGAAAAAGACTTTACATAGTACACATCATTCTTGCTGAAATACTGTTCAGGCATTAAAGGCAACACCTTTCATAAAATGCAATAAAAGGCAAGGGAGAAGATGACAAACGTTGCAATGATGTACCTATATGTAAAGGATCATGCACGTAAATGAGTGGCACCTTCCACAGAGCTCTCAATAAGCCATATGCGAATATTTTAGAAATAGGTTACTTACAAGACTTTAACGTAGGATACTGGCATTATATACGACAATATATACAGAAGGACACAAAAGATATTGTCACTCATTATATGTTGCAGTCATTAAGACACAGCAGAAAGAACAGAGAACTAATGATAGCCAATGAACAGAAGAGGTTCAGAACTGAAATTTCTTTTTATTTAAACCCTTTTTTAATCACATAAGCATACATTAAAAAATTGCTTTTAAACTCTTAATCACAGTTTTCACTTTCAGTTTTAAAGACTTAACATTAATTTTTGATTACTCTAACTTCAGTTTTAAACTTATGTCACTGCAATTATTCCAAAATGAAGCCTCCTGTCTCTTGAAATACCTGCACAAGACAGAATAAAATGTGCCCTTAAGTAATCTCTAGCTATCACTGCAGAGGCAAAGGACACATATTCCTGGATACATTTATAACTGGGGACCATGTGGCATGCAGCAGGGGAAAAAATAGAATCTGTGTGCCATGGGGAATCCTGACATGTCTTAGCTCTGGATGGCTGTAACCAAGATTATAGTTACTGCCAAATACACTGAGAATGTCTGAAGAAATGATAAATTTTCTTGTCTAATGTAAAGTGAATCTTCTTTTCCACTGCCTCTTGAGATCCCTTCAGTGTTTCAGTACACACAATCTAGTGTTGAGTAATTTCAGTGGAAATCCTATTTGAATTTGAAAGGAGGGTATTTTCTTATTTTAGAATCACAGAATAATAGAATGGTTTGGGTTGAAAAGGACCTTTAAAGATCAGCTAGCTCAACCCTCCTGCCATGGGCTTGACCAAGGATATACTCTTTCCATTATCCATTTTACTTTTTAAAAAAATATATTATTGTATCTACCCTTGAAAGTAAACAACTGTAAATTTAATTGTAAATTCTAAGGGGGCGGGGGCGGCTAAACTTAACAGACTGGATACACTGGACAAACAAAAGGTTCCAGCAAATAATGTCACTTACCCAGAAAATTTACATAATTAATTCAGAAAATAAAGGAAAGTTTCATTTACTTTCATGTCTTGATATCTGGTTTGTTTAACATAATGTTCATGATATTTCTGTAGCTCTCAAAGGAGGCTAAATATGTGACTTTGTAATATTCAATAAGCACTCTAAGAAATAGTTATCTAAATATAATAAATAGTTGCAATTCTAGATTTCATGGTGAAAGAAAGTATGGAACAGATTGTTCCATATTCCAGATATGCAGCCTTTGTTGAAGGCTCATGCAGGATTGTTTCAGCCTTCAAGTCTAATTGTGACATTTACGGGAGGACACACAGAAATTTTAAGCATGTAATCTAGGTATCCAAGCTACAGATCCCTGGAAAGGTTGACTGGGAATGGAATCACTAAACTTTTGAAGAATGGGAAACTTCTGAAGTTTCCATTGAACACAGCAATTTGCAAATTTTGTAAAATGGCCAGTGTAATTTTAAACTCATATACAAATATCCAGGTAAAACTTCCAGCACAAAACTAATTGAGGCACCTACCAATCATCATAGCTGCAAAATCAAAAATACGTTTGCATAACTTAGGCAAAGCTTTGTATTTTGCAGCTGAGCAATAGATCCTAACAGCTTATCTCCCTAAGCCATCATCTTGACAGAGGCTTGTTTTAATCACTTGATAATAATTCCTTTAAAACATAAGCTTGTCATATTTTACATATGCACATACGTAAATACATATGTGCCATACACAGAGCACAGGAGTATTTTTATCACACTTTTACACATATAAATGCATTGCAAATTAGCATTTTTAAATCAAGACTTCATTTTCTAATTATTAAATATTTCATTTCCAATTATTTTTTAAGTTGAATATTTGCTTCAAAGGATATGAATTTTCACTTCCTGAGGCAGTATTGTTATTATTACAAAGCCAATGGCATGCTTCGTTAAAAACTTTACCTGAAATACTGCCCGATGTTAACTAGTTACAGTACACAATAGCAAGAACTCTTATTATTCAAGAACAATGCTACATATTCTTGAGCACCATCTACTCTCACCTATTAAATACTTGCAGAGTTCAAAGCAATTCTAATTGTAGCATAATTCCTTTTTTAGAAAATTAAATTGTTAGGCTTATACACCAAAGGATTATTTGAATTCTCAGTCCAGACAAGATGCACAAGAATTACATTGTGCACCTCAGTCCTTGAATGTAAGTCACATTGTGAGTTAGTGTAACAAAAGGCAAGCTTGGAGACAGCCAGGATGAATGATAAAGCTCCAAAATATGGAGACACGTTTATTTTGTAATTAGTCACAGTGTTTATTTCTCTGTGTTTTGTTAGTTGCTTGAGAAACATCAGAAATACCTCTACAATGCTATATCCAGTGAAAAAGAGTTGGCAGGTGGTAAGAAGGAATTTTTTCCTTGTTTTATTAGTTGGTTGACATATGTCACAAACAAGTCAACAATGCCAATTTCAATGAGAAACACTTGGTGTGCAGTAAGAAGAGATTCATGCTATGTGACCTCCAAGGGAATTGTGCTAGATGGGTTGGCTTATGGTGATATAACTCACTAGTGCTATAGCTGTTTACAATAGCTGGTTTTCTGTTAACGATGCTGTTCAACTTAACAGTTTCTAAACCAACATGATTAATTGGGTATCTACTTTATGCAATCTCTCCAACTAAAATACAAAAACTAAATGGAATTTTTCTATAGTTTGAGGGGTTTTTTTACCAAAGTGAAACTCATCCACTACCATCTTTTCAGCACGAAATATTACCCCCCCCACACACAAGATACAATAGCAAAATAAGGCAAGGATGCATGCCAGTGAGATCAAGTCACAGGCATGAAAGGCTGAAATTCCATCTGTAATTAAAGCATGACTTTGGATGATGTAGCAACTGCCAGATGCTGAAATTACCTGCCTATTCATAGGTCATATTTTGTGCAAGGACCTGCCTAATAAATTCTCTCCCACTAGTCTGGCAATGACTGCAGTCGCTTTTACCAAAGTTGCTATTCCTCTTAATAAAAACATCAAGTGCAGAACAAAATTCAGGGACAGGCTCACAAGAAAACCCCAGAAACAATCTTTAGGCAATGTGAAAACTGAATTTGGTAGCAAATCCCTGCACCAGAGATTAGTAAAAAGTTAGTATTGGCTTCAGAATTCTAATGCAGATTAATATATTGAGCATTATATAGCTTTACAGCACATAGAATTGAGATGTATTTTCTCCAAGTGTTTTCCAAAAGCTGCTGTGTTTATTTAAAAAAAAAAAAAAAGTGATTAACGACAACTCAACATGTAGCTCAGTAAAACAGGTTTCTAGGATAACAACTGCATTGCACATAGTCCTGGAAGCATCCTTGTGACCCTAATCTTGCTGGAGTAACACTAGGCAGTAAAAGTAAGCAACTACAGACAAAAATCAACTTTTTATCAAACTTTTCAAAATCACAATTGGTTTGATTCAAAAACAACAGATATACACATTCACTATTCGGATACTAGTAAAATATTTTCGAATATACTAAAATGCCATTGATGTTGGTTCCCAGTGCAGGATTTCAGCAGACAGTTTGAGGGCCACACATTGCTCTAAAGAAGTAAAACAAATACTCAAGCATATCTAACACTGAAAATTCAGCTAAGCAATGTAACTGAATGTAAATAGTCAGGATGGAGAACAAAACCATGATTCAGCCCTCTAAAACAGGTGTTGCTTACACAATGCCCTCACAGTATGTATCAAATGGAAAAACTAAACTCAAATCCTTTACTGAAGAAAGATTTAGAACAAAGTGATTGAAAAGCTACTTCTTGACCAAAACATAAGCAATGTGTTTCATGTTCCCATAATTAGTGAATTCTAGCAATCGTTTCTTCAGAATACTTTAAAAGCACCTACTGTGTTTTAAATAAGAATATAAACTAAACAAAAGGACTAATTATTCATTTTTATTTAGCAGAGAGTTGCTAGATTTTAGCACTGTGTTTGTTTATAGAAGTTTTAATAAGGTATAAGTAACTTAGATGTATTACACAAGACATCTAACAGCAAGAGCAATAGACTTACAAATGTATCTGTTGATCCTGTTCCAGTCTCACTGACGTGACTAGAAAGTTTTGAAGTAGCCTGAAATCCCCCGGGGTTCTCAATGCATTTACCTTACACATGGGAACTTGCCAAGAGTGCATTTGCATAACCAGCAGAGAAATCACTGAGGACAGATTATTTTTTCCCACCAGAGAACATCAGTGCCTGTGCTACCTTCAAAGTGTAGGAATTTACTTTGGGTTTTCCAGCAGCAGCAAGTAACTGTCATCTAAATAATTGCTTTTTCTCACCTCAGCTCCTCATTCCTAACTATATGAGAATTCCCATGGAGGAAAAAAAATAAAGGTAGCATTTGCATTTGTCAATCCCTTTATGGAAACTAGAACTTAAGAAGGCAGTTTAGTGCAATGGGGCTATTTCAGTGCAAAATCGTTCGCTCAGTTACAAGAAACAATTCAGGAAAAGAGCAATGTTTTTTAAAAGGAGGATGGGAAGAGAAAGCTTGAACAGTGACAGATCAGCTTCCTCTGAGCTGAGAGACAGACTACACACGCTCAGGAAAACAAGAGCAGTAAATTCAGCAGAAGCAGTGGGATGTAGAGCAGAAGTGAAAAAAAAAGCCTTCTAAAAAAGTCTTACTGCATTCACCACAGCCTGTCCTGCCTGAGAGTTCTTGTATGATCCAGTGATCAGTGTGTATTCAAAGTCCTTTTCTGGGCTAGGTTGCTGAGGTGTTATGTTCAGACACTGGAAACCTGAACTTCTGAAGTTATTCTGCAAGCTAGCCAAAAAAGCTATCATTGCACTTATTTTTAGCACTTTTTGTTTTCCATACATGTCGTGGTTTAACCCCAGCCAGCAACTAAGCACCACGCAGCCGCTCACTCACTCCCCCCCCACCAGTGGGATGGGG
>JAVJGG010000032.1:13315564-13342179 GCA_035590195.1 Aviceda cuculoides | reverse complement strand
CCAGCTTCTTGTGCCCCTCCAGCTTTCTCACCAGCTGGGCTTGAGAAGCTGAAAAATCCTTGACTTTAGACTAAACACTACTTAGCAACAACTGAAAATATCAGGATGTTATCAACATTCTTCGCATACTGAACTCAAAACGCAGCACTCTACCAGCTACTAGGAAGACAATTAACTCTATCCCAGCTGAAACCAGGACAATACAAGAGGGGCAAAAATGTCACTTGTGGATAAACAACTCTTTATCAGGCATCTGCACTGGTGAAAAAGCCATGATGCAGGCAGCCACAATCTTTCAACGTCAATTCAAGCTCATGTGCTGCTCTACCTACATCTTCTTTCTTCAAACTACCACACTGTCTGTGGTATGATTGACTGTGTGTATCTTGAGTCCTGCCACAATGGTAAGAAGTCACCAAAAAATGATTTTGTTTAATACTAAGCAAGAACTTTAGTATCAGACTTGGAAAAATAATCTTATCCCTAAATTTAGCCCATCTCTTTCTCTGCTTTTCTGCAGCACTTTCAGTTTCTCCAGCTGTAGCCAGAAGCCATCTCCAGTTCTGAATGACACACATCCTTCTGCCATTCACAAGAAACAGGTGCATCCAGAACTGAAGCAGAATCTAAGTGTCAAATTTTATCTTCCCCTTTGGGTACATATTCATTGTAGTAAAAACGCCACACACTACTATTGACAGAGTTTATTACAGTAACATGTCTTGACCCACTAAGAGGAGCCTTTCATTGTGCTAAACCACAGAGGTCTGCCCATCCAAATTTCCATTTGCTACATGTGAGTCAGAATTTTATCAACCTTTCTTTTACTGTGATCCCTTGATGCTATGTTATTAACAGAAATCAACAACTAATGGAAAACTATTATGATCATTAAAGTATGCAGACAAAAAGTAGCCAACTTATGCTTATGCATGTGCCAGAAACCAGAATACACATTTTTTCCAGTTCACAAACACTTGAAAAAGGAATTTTGGTCCTGGCATTCTTGGGAAAAATCAAGTGCCTGAAGCACACTGAGTTCCAGCAATGGGGAGGTTTTTTTCTTGGGTTGGGGGGGAGTGGGGTGGCAAAGTTACTGAAAGATGACATTTTAAAAGTAAATAAAATTAACACATTTTATTAATGTTTTGAAAAAGACACACATTTCAGGTAGCTTATTTTCAGCCAGTTAGTGAAGTCGTTTTTCAAAACATGCTCAGGAAAGCTTACTGAAGTCAACAGGACTTTTGCTGAGTGACGACTGCAGGATTTGTTTCTAAGAGTCATCGAAATAGTGTGTTTATTACTGAAGCAGTAGCAAAAAAAGCAGTCACTGTGAATCATCCAAAATAACAATTTCTTTTAAAGACTGACACTCAGCCAGATAATTCCAACAGATCTCCATGGACTTGGATGGAGTGGTCTTCAGCAGACATTTGAATAATCTACAAGAAGCATATGGACACACTAGAGTTAGAGCATAGGTCTTGACTCCAACTAGAAAATCATCCTTTACCTCTTCTTTTTAAAAGTGTAAGGGGATATTAAGGACAGTGGGGAATTTCTGCCAGGATGAAGGCAGAGTGGATTTCTGGAAGGAAACATGTTTTCACCAAAAGAAAAGGGAAAAAATAAACAAGGTGGAAAAAGAAGCCACCACTTTCCACTGAAAGAAAAACTATTAAAGGGAAAGAAGAGGTACAAGTAATAGCTCCTTTGCAGACTTGTTACTTCCTATTGCTCTTTCTGTTTGACAGAGCTGAAATAATGAATTTACTTTTTACTCCTGTATTTAAAGGTTATATTACTTTGCTCTTCCTTTATTCATGTGTTTGCTTTTCAATTCTGCTTACTTTCACACTTCCATTGCCTTTTCTCATATGAAAAGAGCAGATATAGATATGGATTTCCTATAGAAGAGATGTTAACACCCTTCTTTTACTTTACAGCCTTCTCAAGAGACTAGGGATAAGGGAGAGTTTTCAAAGCAAACCATATTCTAGCAAACAGTCTACTTTGTCTGATGTCTGGTGTCTGACATGAGGCAGTTTCAAGATGCATTTGAGGAAAGAACTAAATCTCCCATTCCTTGACAACCTGCCCAAAGGAAAATACATTTTCTAATATTTGTTTATTTACCAAAAGTTGTTCTTTCCTCTGATTCAATCCTTACACTGGCATGTGTTAACTTTTCCTCTTTATTTGCCGAGCACCTGATTTATGACTGGGGCTGCTATTCTTCATCACAATACAGGGCTGACAGTCTGGCAATAATTTGCCCTGTTTCTTGAGCCTCCCATCTCTCTTGTTTAGGAAAGCATCAAAATTCCAGCCCACGTGTATTGTTTTGTAAATGGACAATATTCAAAGACATTCCTTTGCAAGTGCCATTTAAAAATATATTTTTTTAAAGACTGCAAAAATTAATAACTTATAGGAACCAAAACGGCTACCAAATTAAAAAAAAAAAAAAAAAAATTATGCCTGTTTTCATAGACTTGGCACTTTGACCTGTCACATAATTTTTAAAATATTATTAAAAGCACCACGTTTCTTTCAGATCTCTAAGATCTGAAAAGAGAAATCACATTTTAAATCCTAAATTCAGCAGATAACTGCACTGTTTTCTCATGAAGAAAGATTCAAATTTCATATGCAGAGTATATCAACCTGTTTTCAATCACTGACATCCAATGATAGATCTGACATGTTTCCAGGAGATTCAATCTGGGGAAGTATTTCTAGAGCCGAGTCAAATGATGAAGCAAGAATGCTGAAGTCAAAGCCCCTCTGCTTGAGGACCCATTTGTTATTTAAATAATATATTAGCAGGGTGCATGCTCATCGAAGCAACCCCTAGACACAAGATGTCTCAAAATATGGAATATTAGACTTCAGACACTCTTGGCACTGTGACAGTAGTCCGCTTAGGTTACATAGCCCTTCGCTGATAAATTAGTGTAATTATTTTAAGAGGTGCACAGTGTGTTCCCTTGGAAGCCCCACTCTCAGCAATACATTGGTTTTGGAATTTTTTCCTACCTGAGCTGCAGTTATCAGTCAGAGGGAAACACAGAACAAAATTCTTGCATTTAGATAACCACCAGGCACTTGGCTAAACCCAAAGTACCAATGTAGCTACTTAATATTTTTGGCAACTGTGCTTATTATGTGGATTCAGCCTTATTGCACCACTCTGTGTGCATGTATTGAGATACTAAACACATGCATTATCTCATGCATTACCACATGGACACTTACAAAGCTCAGCTTGATGGTCTCTTGAAAAGAAAAAATTGTATCCTGGAGAGAGCAACTATTTTCTACTAGAATCAGGTTTTGGTGATGGATACTATAGCTGGTTCAGGAAAGGAATATATGTCATGGGACAGACCCTGGCTAAGGTACCTTCCTAAGAAGCAGCTTTCAGAGCAGTTGCATCCTGTCTAGAATTCACTACACCTCTTTATCCACATCAAGAAAAACAGCATAGTTTCAAGGTGGTGAATATGATTTGTGCCCATGCAACAACTTTCTTTTTAATAACTATTCTACCATGACCAGTGAGAAGCATTTGCAAGCCACGTGTGGACCTATTCTTAACGAAATGGAAACTTTCTGTGCAAAATCGACTTTGCCAGAAAATGTTTCTCAGATGCAGGACATAAATCAGACAAGAGTCCTCACACTAGAAACTCCAGTTGTCCTCTGGCTGCAACATTCATCTGACATTAAAGTGTTCTTTAGTGCATCATATCAGGCAAACAAGGACTCCACTTGTATTTCCCACTTCCTAGTATTGTCTGTTGAGTTATTGACTATTGCAGGTTAAGACATGTCACTCACTCCTCAGAGCAGTTACACTCCTTCACTGAATTTCCTTCTCTCAAAATACATAAAAATATGTCTAACTAAAAGAAAAACTTCAAAAGACTTGTCCGACAAAGAGTAGAAAGATTTGGGAAAACTCAGTAGCTTCCATTACACAGAAGAACATTTCCCAGGCAGCTCTTTTCAGAGCACAATACTAGCCTTCACTAAGACTTAGCTTAAGGCAGAGTAAGTAAAAAATGTTGGTCTGTTCTACCAGCTTCTCCACAGTGCCACCATCAGTTCTTCAATATAAAATGAATACAAGTGGATCTTGGACCCAGAAGGGAAGTCAGATCTGCTGTAAAACACAGGCTACGGAGTCAAGTAGCATCCATCCCGCAACTATACCTTGTGTCTACTGGGTGAGCATGGGGATTGAGCACAAATACTTCTTTCCAAAAGTGCAAAGAGATATCAATCTGCCCAGAGAACAATCAAAGGAGTCTCCTTCTGGCCTTCAGACTCCACACTTATTCTGAAGAGCTGAGAAAAGGGAGAACACTCTCTCCTGGTCCTTCTCTGATGATAGCTTTCTAATATCTTTAAGTGTAAGTTTTATCATCTGGAAAAATCGCCACTGCACAAATGCTGCTGTGCAGAAAAATTTAAGGCAAATGTTTGACAGCTTTATTCCTGCTGTGAATTGTCATAATTATAATTTCAAATAATAGTTTCAAATTATTCACAAAATTATTTTGTATATAATAATCATGAAAACGTGGATTTATTTTGAGCCAACCCTGGGGAATCATAACCAATCATTATTAAATGCAAGCTTGAACATCACTGGATGTG
This sequence comes from Aviceda cuculoides, assembly GCA_035590195.1. NCBI lineage: Eukaryota > Metazoa > Chordata > Aves > Accipitriformes > Accipitridae > Aviceda > Aviceda cuculoides. The sequence continues at coordinate 13,337,511 of JAVJGG010000032.1, read as the reverse complement.
TACATCACAGGATTCTTTGACTGAATCAATGCAAGATTGATAATAACTGTATTAAAATTCATAATTCCAAATTAGTTAAGATTTACTTTAAATTTACTTCAGTTGCAAATATTACCAGTGATGTTTCAACTTGCAGAAATTTTAATGCAAAGGGAACACAAAACATTGATTTGACATGTAAGTTCGAGAATTATAATAGCACTCAGTTACCTCTAGAATTGGAGGTGAGCTACCACATCCAAAATCAGATGAGGATTTGTAACATTCCAGCATCTGAGATTTTTGAATCAAGGATTTTGGGAATGGTATGTTTTAATGATTTGGTTCAGCCATTACATAACAATCTGACTGAGGTTTTTTTAAACCCTTTCACAAAAAAACACCTAAAATTTTTGGGTCCAGGTATTTTGGTTCCATCTGCATTTTAAATGAAAACAGTACTTTTTTGCATAAAATCTTGTGTTCACTCCCTTTAGCATCACAATATCTGCTGTTAGCACTATACTGGTAAAATTCTTCCCTGACACCACACAATCACACTGAAATGATAGGCAGTGACCTGGACACCACCTCCCTAAGGAATACAAGCCATTTTCCTATCATGAAATCCCATGACAGCTTTTAAAAATATTTTCAAAATAAAAAAAATAAATCCCAATTGATTATCACTTCAGTTTTGCATCTTTAATGTTTTGTGTTGCCCTCCTCTGACCTGTAATCAGAGCAACAGTTCTAGAAGCCATTAAGAGACTAACAACGCAAATCCATGATGCAAATGCACAGTGTATTACTGAGATTTAAGGGCAACTTCTGTCTGCCACTTAGATGGTTCTCTGGAGAGGTAACAGCTGACAGGAAGAATGTTCAGCATCATTACTGTCTATTTTGATTGGAGGACAGAAAGGCTGTACAATGAGACACCCTCTCCTAACCACTGTTTGGATATATTTATTTACAGCTGGAATGATAATTACATGGATGGTTCTTTTAAGCTGAAGTATGGTTCCTCCTTTTCACTTTAAAGTAAGGGTGATCATACTAAATCTGTTATTACAAGTGGTGTTTTCTTTTTCCTGATACTATATAAGACTGCCAGCCTGCCAGCTCAGCAAAGATATCAACAAGCACTTGTTTTGTTGACGAGACGAAAACAAGTGCATTTCAGTTTAAAAACTTCAGCACTTGAAAAAACATACTTTTCAACCAAACAAATACACTCTTCAAGGAAAAAAAAAAAAAAAAAAAAGGCAGCAGTACCTGGCAATTTGTATAAACAAACAATTCTCCCATGTGATGATGACTGCATACAACAAAGTTTTCAAGGTGTTATTACAACAATACATTAAACTGTGATGTATAAATCTGTGCCTGTGGCTGATATGCAAAGAGAGACCTCCACAATTTCTGCCTTGCCTTTTGTATCTTTGTCTCTCCAAACACAGGTAGATTCTGTCATATTTCACTTCCAGTTATGAACTTGATTTGAATTCTGATTTGTTCTGAGAACTCAAACAAGAAATGCAGAAGAAGAATACAGCAGGGAGCTGGTATTGCCCAAAGGAGATGGAAGATGTCTTAATGCCATGTTTATCCAGAGACACAGGCAGGACAGAGCATCTCCCTCTCTCAGGGAAGGACCACTGCTTGAGTGAGTTCTCATGTACCTTCTTCAGCTCCAGAGGATGCCTGACCTGCCTCAGAGGAAACATCCACTGTGGCAGTACCCTGCCCAACCTGTGGCCACGTACTTCAGTGAAAGGGCACATGACTCTCTGAACAAAACTCAAGTGTGTTCCATAGGTGAATGAGTCACTCATTTTTAATTACTGCTGTAGGGTTTTACACATCAGTACACACAAATGCTTGCTGGGTGCAAGCATTCAACTTCTTAACACATCCTCAGATCCCAGATATTTCCTAGCTTGTAAAGTAGCTTTAAAAAGTATTCTATAATCTATTACAGACTGGCAGTGCTATAGTCCTATATGTACTCTAAAAATCTATTGGTCTGAGTAGAAAAAGATCTTTCAGCAGTTTTGTTTTTGTTTTGGTTTGGGGTTTTTTTTAGTCACTAGACTTTTATAAAAATATGAAAAGAAACATTACAACTTTCTATTAAATTTTATAGAATATTTTTGCCATAAATAATAATAATAATAATAATAAAAAATCACATCTATACAGAAAAAAAACCACTAAGTAAGAAGAGTTAGAATATCTGATCTTTGGTAGAGGCCTGGCTGAAAGACTATCTTCACTATCTGGCTGTCCAACAATTACAGCATTACATATTTTCATACATTAAAACCAGACCCATTAATATAAACCAGAAATTACTTCCATGTGATTCCATATAAATATTCCCTCTTCTCATGTTTAATAAATTTCCTGTTTGAAGAGATGTAAACTGATATCTTCATCTAGCAAAGTACTTAACTATATGTTTAACCTCATGCACATTAGTAGTCTTCTCAATCAGGGCCTGAATGAGGCTGCCATCATTTCTCTCTGCTGGAGTCTTTCCTCTACAGTAAGGTGATGTAAAACCATGTTGAAAAGAGACAAAGTGTATTGTCACCATTTAATGTGGCATTATTGGGAACCAGTAGTGGAGCAGCTTGAACAGATCTCCATCATGCCACAGGAATGGTTCCCCCTCAGGTCCTGGAGAGCCAGAGATAAATCATGAAAATGGAGGTCATCCAGAAAAAGTATACATCAAAAGAAGCTCACAGGTGTCTCAGGATGCGCTATCATATCAACCTTCCACTCCCAGTTTCCCCAGAGACTGCAAATGCTGGGGTTTCATGCAGGGGAAGCTGGTTATGCTTTTTACAATAATTGATCTCATCCATGTCTTGGCTCTCCTGCTGAAACATTCTTCTGATCAATAATTTGACTGAAATTAATCATTAAGTTCATATATATAATTGCAATATTTTATTCCTCATCTGAAAGCCACCAGTAGTAGAATCAAGTTGAACTTCTGCCTCTTCTTATTCTTTTTTTCTACCTTGTCACCCCTCTTTTATCTTCTCATGTTCCCTTGACTTCCTTCACCTAATACATTGTTACAAATAATCTGTTCTTTTTCAATATTATTCTGTCTTTTCTTTCCTTATTTTTCTTTCCTTCCTCCTTTCTTTTTCTTCTTTCCCTCCCTCCCCTCCTCCCTTCCCCCTTTCCTTCCTTGCTTCCCCTTCCTTTCTTCTTTTTCCACTTTCCCCTTTCCCCTTTTTCTTTTTCACTTTCTCTTGTTTCTACTTTCATCATCCACTTCTCATTTTCTTCTTTTTACTGTCTTCTATGCCATGATGTTTTTTCTCTCTACTATTAAAAAATAATAGGCAACAGCATATGCACATGTATAAATTAAAAATTTTAAAATTTCATTAACTGAGAATTTCCGGAGGGTTCATCCTTCTAGAATTTCTTCTTTTAGAAAATGACAATTGTCACTGTTCACAATGATTTAAGAAAGCTGAGAAGTAAAACTAGAAAGATTGTATCAGAAAAATATATAGACATGAAGGCTCGAGTTAGCATACAAACACACATACACCCTAAATAAAATCCTGGTCTACATAACTTCAAGTTCGATATAAGTATTTGTACACTCTTCCTGAAGAATAAATAAAATGGAAGCTGACATTCAGCAGTGCTGAATCTCTATGCTTCTTTAAATTTGGGCCTTGAAGATATTTGTCTTTAGTTAAGAATAAGCTTATAAAAATTTCTTTATGTCTTGCACACATTACAATAGGCATCACAGGGAAACTTTGAAGTCAGTTGCTTGAGTATAGAAGGCAAAGTCAAAAGCTTGGCTACTGAAAAAAATACTTCAGAACTTACGGGTTTTATACAGAAAACCAAGAGACAAGAAATAAAGTAAAACCTCCTGTAATACACTTTTGTGCAAGTGTATAAACTAATCTTCATGCAGAACTGACTTAAAATAATCTCAGGACACCTGATGCTCATTCTGGTGAATTAGACAACACAGTGGGACATTAGGTTTTGCAAATCCCCAGTCATATTTGTTTTAGTTTGAGAGACAATTTGTGTACAAGCAATCCTCCAGGTTCTCAGTCCATCTTAAAGAGAAAACATCATACAGCTGTATTTTTAAGCAAACAAGGCATTTCGGTTTCTTTGTATGACTGAAAATTCTGAAACTTGAGGAGAAAATAAACCAGCAGTTAGTTATGGTGTGACAGAGTCACTGTTATTTAGATGCTTAAATAGCATCCTGTGGTGGCGCTGGTCAGTGGCAGCCTGCTGAAACCCTGGTTGAACCAAGGTGCCCTCTGAAAAGGGAAGCACTGTAAGGAGGCACCACCTGTAAAGAACAAATGTTACATGAAGACAAAAAATCCACCTTCATTGTCCAAGTGAAAAGGGCTATGTCTGTACAAGAGCACTGTTCATTTGTAAACTTCTATAAACTGTATGGCTGCTCAGGAGTGAATACAGCCACATTCAACTTGGTACCATAAGAAATGCAAGAGCAAGCTGACTTAGCTACTCAGTTAAAACAAAAATAACGTAACATTTAATATGAAGTTGAGAGATTGCATGAGATGGCTTCATATTCCAGGACCTTTAAAGTATATTATACCTGTTGCTATTGTTCAATACAACTCATCTGTCACTTTTCTCAAGCATTTTCTCCACAAACCAGATATTTAGAATTAACAAAACCAAAATCCCATCCAATAGCTAGATAATATCTTAAGAATACGAAACTCTTCACCTTAGGGTCACGGAGGAGCTAATAACTTAACTGCTCTCTTCCATTTGCCAGTCAGATTGAAACTGCAGGACGTGTTATAGTTACATCTCTCCTTAGGACTCCAGTAATCTTTCCAATTTTGTGTCATACAGGCATATTCAGTGACTTGGTACAATACTCGCCAGAAGCAAAAGACCAAAATACCCAAAAGTGAGGGGAAAAAAAAATAAGACATCCCTTAGTTCATAAATAACAGGAACACAGCCATGTAAGAGCTATTGCTATCAAACACCATTTCAGTATAGGATCATTCCTTATATCCCTTTGCGGAAAATAAGAAATAACTTACCACTAAAATGACATATTTAGAAATTGTCATGGAAACAAACACCCTCTAAAAGAAAAATCACACAAAACCTTCTGAACTTTGTGACTAAATATTCAAAACCAGCTAAGTGATTTTATCCATAAACATGGATATTTTTGCTTATGTTTTTGCAATGTGCAAGTTTACTGAAGTATGAATATCAGTCCTCTTACACCAGCCTGCAAAAAAGGACTCAGAGGGAGACATCAAGCCACCTCTCTGCTTCCTTCATCTGAAGCCAAACATGTGCCTGGCCAATTTTTCAGTACCAATTTTAACATCCTGAAGGCTGCTCCAATTTGTACCCATTGACAAGGTTCCAAAGGAGCCATCTTTGTGGCCGTAGCTGACAGGGGCTCAGGAAACCATCAGGCATGATTCCACACTGACACTGGCACCGAGACAGAATACAGCTTTTTCTGGCTCTGTGCTAGAAGGCATCCCACACACAATTTTAGGAAAATATCAGATATCAGAGTGGTGCAAAGTATTCTTGGTGGAGATATTTCTGGAATTTGTGATTTTAACTGGTTATATAAACCTTTACAAGCAATTACAGTTTGCATTTACTGTGTATTACATTAACATGCAGATAGTCAAAATGTACATTGTTAGAAGGGCTGGATCCTGAGGCAGGAGACATGTAAGGAGAGAGAATTTTTTAAAAAATTTTGTATTTTTCTTTCACAATGTGCAATGTTGACATTTCAGCTTGCTATTATTTTACATTTATTTATTTCTCTTCATATTTCTTTGTTTTGTGAAAGCAATGTCTATGTATCACTAAATGGATCTTCCTCTTTCTATAGACATGTAAATATAAGATACAATTACAGGGCTTCTTCTGTTGAAAACAGTCATATTTTACACCTTTTTTCCTCCTGCCCACTAGGTAGTGATTTTCTTTGTTAGCCACGGATTATTCTCTTTCAAATCCATCATTCCCAACTACTCATTTGGTGGGGCACAGCAAGCTTTTTCAAACACTCCTTTTTGCTGACCATGCATGTGAGGTTGCAGAACTGAGTCTTGTCCTCACAAGAGAATTGTTTGGGTACAGTTTTGTTGTAAATTTGAAGTAATACAGTTACAATCTTACATGAGGATGTTCTTATTCCAATACCACAAAACTTTTTTAAGTTTGTTTGCATCACATGGAAAGAGTTCTAAGCTAAAGCAAGCAAGCACTTCTCCTCTAATAAAAGTGTTCGTGTAGGAGATTATACCCATGTAACAGTTCAAATTATTTGTCTCCTGATGAGACAAAGTCCTAGACAATGACGTGCTCCATGCAGACATAGAAGCAGCATCCAGATGATAGGTCTCCATGTTGTCTTAATTGGTTCAGATAACATGGTTTTCTTTTATAATAGCATGTCTCTATTTTTTGTCAATTTTTAAAAGGAAAAATATCCTTTCAGCTGAAATCTTACTATAAGTTGCTAAGAAGACTTCAAAAGCTTGTTATAAAGGCCTGGTAAGCCCCAGCCTCTCATAAAATTTCTGTAGTAAATAATTTCTCATATTGTATTTTCCACATGCATTACATGTTCTTTGTATTTTCAGCCATCTAAGGAACAATAACATCACATGCTGTGGTAGTCAGATGAGGCAACAGTCCAAAGAGCCACTCCTGCACAGACTGCATTGATAGGTACTTGAGGAAGAGATTCACATGTTAGAAAATTAAATAAAAGTATCCTAGGGAAAAATTCAGGTTAGAAAAATAAGATTTTTCCCACCCAACAGGAAAAAGAACCCACTTGTCAGAAAAGGCTGCAAATGAAAATTATCATCTGAAAGAATGAGTTTTCTTAGTAATTCAGTGACAGAATTACAATTCAGTGACAGATTCCTATAATGAGCTCCCCATGGCTAGATTATTTTCATGTACATTGAGACAGTTTTGATTACAAAAAACTTAACAAATTAGATCTGCAAGCATTTCAACTATTTTTATCTGGTTCATCTAAGCCTTGTGCTCTGAACACTCCATTTTCTGCTTTCTGTTTCAACCCATGAAATGTGAGGGTGAGCAGTGTTACTTCATAATTTCAGAAATGTTCATGTTGTCTTTTCTGTGAAGTACAGGAACATTTCAAATCATAAAAGTTAAAGAATTACTAGAAATGGAATTTTAAGTCCAGAAAAAGGTGAGTAGCTGCAGATGACAAAAATGCTAAGCAAGAAAGTACTCATCACTTTTAAGAGTTTAGGTGAGAGTATAAGCAAACAGGTTTACATAACATTAAACAATTGGTCAATCAAAATTTTTTTGCTCATCAGGGAATCACAAAAGCCTTTCCTCTATACTTGACCATTCCATGGTCAAATAGAGATAGCGATTTAATTTTCAGTATGCCTGCAGATCTTCAGAAAGCCTTATTGCTTTTAAATCATATTGCCTCATATAACTGAATATGTATTAAATTAAAAGTCTTTTTAGCATCTTATTTGTCATGCCTTTGTTCTTGATCTATGGAGAACTCAAATCCTTCAGTTCCTACTACAGTTCCTGAAAATAAATCTGCTTTCAGTTGGCTTTGAGTATACATTGCACTTTCTATGGTCATTTTTTCCTACACAGGGACACTACAGGCGTCTGTTAATTTATAGAAGCAGTTTATAAAAGTGAGAGAGAGACACAAAAATGCATAGAGGTAAGGAAATAATTTACCCGGTGACCAGAGAACAGCACTACTTTATTGCACATGAGAACAAACACTGAGAAGGCTCATCTTATGTTCAGCAGTCCTAAACTTTTCTCCTAACAGAAGAGTGGTAGATGAGATCCTGGATAAAGAAGGGGGTTTTTTTCTGGGACTGCTATATGAGGAATTATTCAACTGACATCTTACTTAAAAGACTAACTGGCTCTTTATGTCTGTTTATCTTGCATTCAGTAGACTCCTGTCTAGCTGATTTACACAGATTCAGGTCTCTCCTTCCAGCCGAACTGTCTACCCAGTCTTACAATGAATTTTTTTTTTTCTTTTAATTCTGATATCGAGAAATCTTAAAGGCTAGGTTATATAGTAATTACTACTCCAGTTTACCCATAACAAGCTCTCATTCATGATGAGGAGACATTTTAGGGCACTGAAAATCTTTTCATATTCAGTTAAACACATAATTTTGAAAGTAACTGTGATCAGATTGAATAAGTGATTTGCATCAGCATACTTTTAATGCCCCATAGAGGTTCCTCAAAAATCAAAACTTTTAACGCCTCTCTATATTTGGGGACATTAGAAGTGTAAAAAATACAAGCAATACAATTTCCATAGAAACAAACTAACAATTAATGACATGCTGATTACTATGGGAACAGGATGGAACCAATGGAAATTTTCTACTCTAAGCTAACTACCATCACTTAGTAAAGAGGAAGGTTTAGGGTTCAAATCCCTCCATTCCACTTAGAGAATGCCCTGAATTGTATACTTCCAATTTGTTTACCACCTACTACAGACCACTTCTCTAACACTTCTCATTAAAGGAAACGTGGAAAACAAACCGGCAGATAGAAACAGCACTGGAGTGCATTGCTCTGACCCCAAAACCATTAAAGGCTTAAAGCCTTGTTTAAAAAGAAGTTTACAACCTCAGTTTTTGTTTAAGAAGAGGGAAGAGTAACAGTCCATGTGTCACAGAATTCTACTGTAAGAGAACTTCAAGAGCAGGAGTTTGGTCCACAGAAATTAGAGGATGACAATGGAGGGGGTTTTTTACACTAACTCTCCACGTGCAGCTGGGAATCAGAAGAATCAATGTCCAGAATCTCAGCTGTATCTACATTCTCCATCTGCCAAGACACGATTCCACGATGTCCACTGAACAGAGTGATTTGAGGATGTTCTGTATTACTCAACTGTAATATATTCTAAGCTTATGTAAACATACATGCATGCAGGATTTGTTGTATTGATTGGTCAGGGCTACCTCTAGACATGTAGAAGATCAGAAAAGGTCAACTACATTTAAGGAATGATGGTGCTGCGCGTGCACACACACACACACGAGCATGTAAATGCTGTCTAGGACTTCATTGAAAATAAACTGAAGTTTCCATCCATATTTATCACAGGAAGAGATTGCTCCTCAAGTAGCTTCTGATGGCAGCACCTCTTAAACCCTGAGAGCTTATTCCCAGGCATACAGCTTCACTCTGAAAGCCCTCCAATAAATGTCTGATTTAATGATTTAATTTCTGGACAATTCAGGAGAAGCACGAACAAACTATGTCTTTTATATTCTATTTCTGATTCACAAGTCATCTTTGACAAATCATTTACATTTTTTCCTTTAATTTTCCTATCTGTATCCTGGAGTAATAACATTTCATTGCTGCAAAGAATCAAGTACTGTTGAGTGCTATACAAATGCCAAGTGATGAGAAGAAAATGGAACCTGGAATGAGACCCTGGAAAAAAAATACCACATGGGCAAGAAATTAAAGAATAGAAAAATGAGGAATAATAAAGACTTAAGAAAACCAAGAAGAAATTAATAACATGTAAGACAATTACTTTTAATCTGCTTGTTTCCCCTAATTTCTCAGTTCCTCTACATCAGGAGAAAGACAGGATAGATGTTTGGTGATCTCAAATTGCGTTATGAAGTCATAGCTACCTGGAGGGGAAAAACAATTCACCAAAATGTACACAGAGTACAGATGAGATTTCACACTCACAGAACTGCTTATGGAATCATTTTAGTGTTTACAGCTAAACATAGCAAGATGGATTTCATCTCTACCATAGAAAAGGCTGCCTTTGTCCCATCTTCATGCAAGTTGAGTCTGTTCTGACTATAATATGCTGGGAATGGAATAGTATTTCTACAAACTGCCATGATTGCTGAGAATTTCCACTGATACCTGGAATTTCATTCATATTTAGGGTAAATATCAAATATTTTTGACAGCATTAGCAAACAGATACCTTGCTCCACAATTAGTGTGACCATTTCTAACTAAAAAACCATTGTATTTCTACCTTTTCCCCAAAGAAGGAAAAAGTGTGTGCTCCTGGAAATAGGTCTATTTTTCAACATTGCACCTTCTGCTTCTCAAAACAATAAAGAGCCAGTCTCCTCTGTTTGCATAAGCAGAATATCTCTTTTAGCAGCTGCTCTTTCCTTATATAGGGTGCCTCTAAGCAAAAACCATCACTAAGTAAATAAACCATGCCTCTTTCCCTTCATCTGCCTCTTGCTCCTAAAATGTCTTATTTTTTTACATAAGTGATCAGCACTATTTGGATGAATGTTTGCACAGCTTTGGCAAGCAAATGTGTATTTTTTCCTTCTTATGCTGGAAGGAACAGTTTATTTCAAAGAGTTAAACAGCCGCAGGGACCCTTGAGATGTTCTACATCCTCTAACTGTGGTATGCACTCTGCTAAGCTTTGAACGATACACTATGCAGCAGCCCCTTTGAGGATATGGCTATGTAAACCATCTTACAGACTCTTTTCCTACCTATACTAAAGGCCTAGTGTCTCCAGGAAAAAAAAAAAACCAAACGATTCCTGTAATTGGAAAAAATTACTGCTAGAAAGAATCAACAGGAAAGGATTGAAATGAATAGATAATCCAAACACGTGCCTGAAATTCCATCATTAATAATATAATTGGCACAAACGTTCTCAACAATGCTCCACTGTTAGTCACACATACCATTGTTTACATTGTTGTGATGCTTAGACTAACACAGATATAACTGTACCTTAAGACTGGGACATGTGTGACACAACATAAGTCAACCTCCTGCCACACATCCGTTTGCCACCTTCTAAAACAGAAGAGGGAGTCAGCAACGAAGATGCACATCCCATATGTGCTGAAGTCCCAGAGCCACATGGATTTCTTTTGGAAAATGGGATCATTAAGTGAAAAAAGCTACGAAATAAGACCTTTAAACACAATAGCCAAATTCTTTTCTCAGTCACTAAGTGTAGCTCAGGAATTTTGACTCTCTCTTTCAGCTGCCAAATGAAGCCACAGTAGGAGTACATGGTTGGTCTTAGGAAAAAACAAACACATCTGTACTGGTGCAAGTCTTAAATTCACTGAAAAAACCCACAAATTATTATTTAGTGGAATCATTCCTTTTCCTCAGAGAACAGAAATTAATAATAAACTCTGTGTCACCATGTGTGATGGCTTTGTGAAACTTAATCTTGTGATCTCGCCCATTCAGTATATACATGCAGCCACTTAGAAACGGCAAAACATTTAGCTACATGTGTGCAGCAAAGATCAAATTTGGACAAGGTATATTAAACCCCACATTTCCATAATTAATTTACATAGCATTTCACTTCTGAAAATGACGAGTTGTCAGGCCAGTCACTCTCTGCTTCTTCATTTAAAGGCAGGCAACATTTCAGGACCAGACTTCACTAGCTACAACACATCAGGAACATATTACCCACTTCTAAAAGGCTCCATGAGAAGTTATCAGCTTTGTCTTGACAGACAAAGGGTATTTTTAAATCTGCCAGTCCAGATTCCTTTCTTAATAGTCAGTTGGTTCTCTGTCATAAATTCTGATACCCTTTTTTGTTGCTCATATAAGTAACAGAGGGGGAACACAGAAGAAGTGAGTCAGGGAAGGAAAACCAATCAAGGATGAAGGTAAACAGCATGGGAAAAAAAAGATTTCTACAAGGTTCTTCCCTGACAAGGAAGACAGGTATAGGTTGTATGAAGGGTAATGGGGATCAAGGAATTGAGGGATCTATCTGCACTGACTGAAGAAAGGATTTCTGCATATAAGACACTTGCTATTACTGGAAGATGAACAGAAGGAACAGAATACAGAACCTCTGTGAAGTTACTAGACCCAAAGGAGACTGAAACACAGCATTCCAAATAATTTAGGAAAAACAACATTGAGGGCAAACATTTCCTTTATGTAACTTGGCAGGCCAGTGCTAAAAAATGAAATGTGGATCTCCAACATTTGGCAACAGCAGATGGCCAAAAAAGGTCTTGTGTGAATAATATGCAAAGCAACTGTGAGTTTCAATTCAATTTATCACAAAAAATTATAAGAAGAAAGATCTCATACTTTGCCAAATTTTAAACTATTTTTCCCATCTGTTTTCCTTTTTTTTTTTGTTACTGCAGTCAAGTCCTTTTAACTTTAATAAATATTGCATACCAAGCACTAACAATTATTTTTCTATTACAAAATATTACTTAAGCAACACAGAATTGATGGCACAATGCTGAGAATGTTCCTAAAAGTCTGTTATTAATTTTGTTAGAAGGTAACTTATCAATAGTGGGACAGCCCTGGAAAGGCAAGACTTGGAGGAAGTAGTCTGTTCATCCGTTATTATCAATAAATGCACATTCCTTGTCACACAGGCAAAGTTCAGCCAAATGATCTTACTATTTATCAGCCCAGTCAAGTTATCATGTCCTTTTTTTGTCCTAATCAAGAAATTTACTCCAAGTATGCAAGCTCACCACCAGCTCTGGAGATACCTCCCTATGAAAAAAAACATTTTGGATATTTTATTTGTGCCACTTTTCTATGAATTAAAGCTATGATCCTTTTTTTCCTAGAGAATACATCCTTCTGAGGCCAAAATACTGAAGATTTTAAGCAGTCACAACACCTTCTTGCATGTACCCACAGGTTTTGCTCTAACTTGAAACATCCTGAAATAGAACAGTAGATTAGAAATTGGTCTGCCTCAGTGCCGCTGCTAATAATCAAAACCATTCTCAGGTTAACAGACAATCAGCAAAGTTACGACTGACTAAAACACTGAATCAGATAAAGAGGAACTGGCCTAACTTGCCTAATAAACCAAACCATGTCTGGAAATTGTGTGGGAGAATCCTAGGTGGAGCGGATCAAATCCATGACACAGATCCTGTTAACAGTTTGACAACAATGCCTGAGACTTTAGTCCAAGCCTGGACCTTAGCAATGCTTAGCTTCCTAGCTTGTTGTGAGGTGTCAGTAATGACCTAGACATAACCACCTTCGAGCTTCTTAGTTTATTTATTCCTAGTGATGATAATGCGTTATAAAGGACTTGCAAGGACAAAGAAAAATGTCCTCTCAAACCAAGTTTTTCAGAAGAGAAGACACTGTAGTTCCCCCCTGCTGCAGGGAGAATGGCCAGGCCTTAACAGAGAATTTGAAGAACAGCTGGCAGCAGACCCGAGGCAGGAAAAACCTAGGTTTTGGGGCGCATGGATTGCCTCTATCCTAAAACAAAAGTAACCCCTTCCCTTTTCAGGAATTTTCTAATCATTTTATGTTGTAGAATGTAATTCTGATTTTAAAATATTGTAGTTCTTCTATTATAATACAATTCCAAGGACAGGCTAAATCAAAGCATCTTCTCTTTGAGCAGTGGGCAGAGCCTAGTACTAGAACACAATCACACCCTTTAGCCACATTTTATCTGTGTGTTCTTTATTTTGCTATTTCAACCTCTGTAATACAAATTAGATTTTATTACAGAAATCAATAACCTCATGCCATACTATGGACCATCATGGTAAGACAATGGTTTTTGCAGAAAGAGTACCTCATTCTGTTCTTTTCCTTTAAGTACATAATGTAATACATTAAAAAAACAAACAAAGAAAAATAAACCCTTAGTAATGAAAAAAAGGTTAGTATTAAGTTTTAATACAGAAACTTAAAAGCACATTTTAAAGGAAATACTTTAGTGCCCACCAAAGAACAACTCAAACTTAATAATATGCAATCTCTTCTTCTCTGTTTGGGCCTCCCCTAGTAAAAGAGGAGTATGTAAAAGATAAAAGAGGAAATTATTTCAGAGATTACCAGAGAAGAAAATGACATGTCCAACAGCCTTCTCCATTAATTGCTGAGCAAATCTCTACCTCCTTTTCTGCCACATTTACTTCTCCAAAATACACACTTCAATTAGTTTTTAGTTTCAGCAAAGGAGCTTTTACAAGGTTTCCGATTTTTTTTTATAGCATAAGAGGGATGGGTCAAAGACACTATTTCTGCCTCTGTCTGTTCTGAAAAAGCAAAAAGCTCATGGATTTCAACAGAGCAAGAAACTGGCAGATTGTATGATCAGGACATGAAAGTTTCTGAAGAAGCATCAATTATCACTATAAGATCTAGAAATTTGTCAAGTCCTACTAGGCATAATTGCTTCACCATCTGATGAAAAAAACACTTGTTTAATTTCTTTGTCTTCCCTTTGCCATTTCATAGGCCTAGATTATTGCATTGAAGGGCTTACAATTTATCAGCTGCAGGTAGCAAATCCTGACAAAAGTTAAGCCTACAGAAAGTCTGATAGGAAATGATGGCTTTTTCAACTCAAAGAAAAGAAACTCAAAGAACAGAGACTGAAAAGAACTGAAAGTGTGGCAAGTCACCAAAATAAGGACAATTTTAGGACCTATTGATCAGGAAATTATAGACCTATTTCTGCAGCTTCGCATTGGTTGTGGGGAAAGCCTTCAAATGGTTGTTAAAGAGCAAATAGAAGAACAGTCAGTAACCCACATCTTGAATCAAGGATAGCCAACATGGTCTCAGGAAGGGAAGGGCATGCCTCGCTTGCTTGCTGGAATTGTTTAAGCCTGTGGCTGCCAATACAAACACGGGGAATGCTGTGGATACTGTGCGCTTGGATTTTCAGAAAACACTTGCCAGAATTCCTAACTGAGATTACTGTCTAATGTGCAAAGCCATAGCTTAATTCAAAAAGGGCAAAGGGGCCCCTACAGAAGTAAAAGGCTGCCCCTTGGGCAGGAAACAAGGCAAGCCCCTGTAAGTTGAAGGGAGGTTTCTGGTGTTAAGAGTTAGCCTTACTAATAAGCTTATAAATACTCTGTGAGATGGAATTGATATGTACTTACACTTGGAGAGAATGAATTATGATACATCCAGAGACACAAATAGAACATTGTTTATTAAACATGAAGGCTAATTAGTAAGCACATTGTAATTTTGCTAATTTTGTAAAAGTAAATTTTGAGATTAAAGAATCTCAGGGGAAGGGGCACAGCTGTAAGCTCACTCACCAAACCCCTACAAAGCTTATTAGAAACATAGGCTTGAAACACAGCAACACAGTTTTAAGCCTGAGCCTCTCAGAAAAGGAAAAAAAAAAAAAAAAAAAAGTAACTATGAACTTGTAAAGAACTAAATTGTCAGTTTAGCTACAGACCTCAAGAGAAAAATCCAAACTTGGTTTGATCTGAAATAAAAGTGGAAAAATAAATTTTAAGGTGAAAAAGGTATTCGGGACTAGGAAAACCAAATGGATTCAATCCTTCCAAAATGTTGTATTTCCAAATACTAGTGGAAAAAGCAAAGCAACAAAGGTATGAAATAAGAAATAGGCAAAAATTCTCTTTTACCTACTGTGCAATTGAAGCACTCACTCAGAATTAAGAAAACGCATATCCTCTGCATTTTCATAGTCCCTGGGAGTCTGACTTTAACAAATGCACTCTAAGAGGTTTTTATATGATTGGATGTATTTGTTCTTCCACTGAAACTGTTCTCCCAGAAAAAAGTATTTACATATTCATTTAGTTGGAGGGCTTAAAAAAAAAAGTACTTACTAACCAGCAGGGAAACAATCTAGTCCCTAATTTAATTATTACTTTACACAAAGTAAATTTAGTGAATTTAACGCTGACACCTCCAGATTGGACTTGATGTCTTTCTTCCAACTAGAAAAATGTGAGGCTTCTGTGCAAACCTCCTCAACAGAGAGGACACTCTGTGGTCTGGTGAACATCAACCTTGGAAGCCTCCAGCATTTTAAGTATAATAACCACTACTGGATTAAGACAGCTGTCCATTTCAATTCCAGGCAAACTTGGTGAATCACTTCACAGTGAATCACTTCACAAATCTCATCTGTCTGGTTATCATAAAAATCTACTCTCATTTTCCCAGAGCAGAGAAAATGAAACACTATGTGTAAACTATCAGTATTTTTACAAAGACGGGTCTATAGGTGTGCATTTTAAAGATGAATCATAGAAGTCAGAGCTTGTGCTTAATTTCTACAAAAATCACGTAAAACATTTGCTTTAGCAATCTGTAAAATTAAAAAAAAAAAAAGGCTAGTCATAGTAATTTCCAGGGACACTTGTAATGATAAATGAAATAATTTTCATTCTGTAATACTTTTGGAGATGATTAATTGGATTGTCTTGTACTTATTTTTGTAGGTTAAAACACGTCTGTGATGCATTAATGAAATGAAATACTTTCACCTCTTAAAAAAAACAAAACAAACAAAAAAAACAAACCAAACCGAAAAAAAACCCCAACACTTTTAAGGCCTGATCCTCTGATCCTGTATAAATAGGTAGAGGTAACACAGGGGAAGACAAATACCCCGCTGGTTTAGGAGAATTATGCCATTGTCCAGTATGACTTCTTTACAAGGTAGGAACACCTCCACTACAGCTGTCACTACTACTAAGAGAAGTACCCACATTTCACCAAATCTGCAGCCTGATAATAAAGGACTGCAAAATACCAGACACAGGAAGGAGTTCTGTGGCAGCTGATGCAATGTTTTGAGAGTGCAGTTCCGTAGCAACTCAGTTCTTCCTATTCACACGATGGGACTAAAATAAATAGGAGTTTATATCAGTGATTCATTTGCACATTGAAGATTTCCCTGAAACCCTCATCTCTCCTGGACACACCCAGTCCTTCTATTTCAATGACCCTATAAAGAAATAAGGCTATTGCCACAAGAGTTTGTGGCTTACTTCTCAATGAATTTTGCACAAATTCAGTCCCACCTTTATCATGCCCCAAACCACAAAACTAGGATTGGGGTAAATCATCAGTAGGTATTTAGGAACCAAAAGCAAGCATCACATGTTGCATGTTTCTATTACCACTTTTTTTTTTTTCCACGCGCAATCATCTACATGGAAATGAAAACTCCTGTTAAAATAACTTTTTGCAACACCAGTTTTGCTTTTAGATTGGGACTTCCACCTTAAATTACAGTGAAGGGATTAACTAAATGAATGGACAAGTTGATTTTCTGTGCACTATAGAAAATACCAGTAACAATGGAATGGTATTTCGCAGAAGAACAGAGAAATGCAGTTACATACATCAAAGTGATACAGTGTTTACTATTTGTTCACTGAAAGTTTGTCATAAATCATGGATGAATGTAATTGCAGCACTGTAATTACAGTACCGTACTTTAGAAAGGTATAGTACTGTGATAATTGAGAGATTACTTAAGTAGTAAAAACCATGGCAAGCAATATAACTCTAGAACATCAGGTCAGCAAATGCAAAAATGGCAAAAGATGATTTTAAGAAAGGTTTTTTATAAACCTCAGTGGGATAGCTGTGAATCCAGATTTTATTTAACAGAAACCACTAAAGCCTGGGGAGAAAAGGAGTTCCTCAGGATGGCCCTGGTTTTGGCATGGTGCTTGCCATTTGAATAAGACACACAGAATATGTGTTTTCCTACAAGAAAAACTAACTTGGCAAATATATATCTTTTTTTCAAAATACAGAAAAGATACTACATTCAGGGTCTATATCTCAATGGCTGTGATAATGAAATTGGGTAAGTGATCATTGTTTGAATCAATCTTTACAGCACACAGTAAATAACAACACACAGGTAAATGGCAAGTTAGGGACAAATCACCAGGTGACCCCTCCACTGAAGAGAATTTCGCTTAGCATATTGCATGATTCTTCTCATTGCTACACGGACATATACAGAGACAGCCTAGCCTGCATGTTAAGTGTCATATATACATTACAGCCATGCATGAGGCTGTAATTTCATGAAACAGCTTGTGAGAATTCTAAACTCTCTCATGTAAGATTTAAGCTAATATTCAAAATTAGTGAGCACTATGGCTCTCACATTGTTTTGTTAGCCCTGCTAAATTGTCACACAAAACAATGGCAGGTATCCTCAAAGAAAAGGGTTATTGCTTAATTGTTTGTAATTAACCAAGCACAATCAACAACCTTTCTGACCTTCACTATATTGTAGCCAGTTTCTCATACTAAGTGCAGTATCTTTACAGGACTTTCAATTGTTAGTCCTGCATTTCTTGCCACCCACCATGCAAACCAACACTGGTACAGATCCAGCAGCATCTCAGCCATGCCTACGCGCAGTGCCACAGGTAGGGCCCTAGAGAAGGGCCCATCAACATGCTCCAACCAATCACTACATACTCCACCCCACCTTCCCACCAGAAGCACCAATATTACAGCCACACACATCTTCAGAGGGATGGGCAGAATGCATCCATAAAAAGTAATTTGGTCTAGACCTGTTTGTTTGACATGAATTGTTAGAACTTGGTGCTTATCTGAGCCAGTTCAGCTTCTGTCCTTACAGTATTAGGATACCTACCTCTACCTGTTGGTATAAACTCTCTTTGAAGGCAAATCTTTATCTTCTTATGTTGTTTTAGACACAGCAATAAGGACATGAAGGGTATGTCTGAATGTTAATGGAAAGAAAAATGAAACTTTGAAACCCTGTAAAATTGTGTTTCTGATGTGCCCTGCATTTCATGAGTGTCTGCTGTAACGATGACCAGTTCACTCCACTTCTCCATTCCTGAACGCCGAGAACCAAGGCTAGCTGAGCTACTGCCTCCTGGACAGACCCCTGCAGGGCTCCAGGGGTCCTCTGAGCCCTGTGACAGGGTCAGCAAAGCAGTTCCTTGACAGACAAGGTGCAAGCGCTCCCATCTCCCATTTCACACTGGGAACCCTTAATCTGTTTTGACAGTGTCACTCGCAGCTTTGTTCTGTGGGATGATTTTCCTTTCAGTCCCCTTTTCACGTGAATCACAATACAGACCACAAAGGATTTATGGTGATAATTATAGTCAGATTGCCAAGTAGTTTTGTGTGCCTGTGTATGAGCAGCTGAAGCAGGGCTAATAAAAAAATCTGCTTGCTAAAGTTTTGGTATTTTTTTTCTTTCCTTTAGATGTATTTATCATTAAAAAAGTTCCTTTGTGCTATCTAATGTGCATGTAGATGGGGGAGGAAAGCAAATAATCTTAAATTTATTGGAGTAAAGCAACTCTAAGAGGGTGTCTGCTTAAAAAGCTAATGTTACTATTAGTAAGACTACTCATTACGGTAACGTGCCTTGGATTTAAATGAGGAATACAGCAATCAGCAATATTCCCAAAAGTACATATTTTTTGAGATGCTCCCCGCAACTCCAGTTCAAGAACCACTGGATTACAAAACCTAATGCTTCGCTATTTTTTGGCCTTTAAAGGTACTAAATGCAAGTCTCCTGAGAAGATGCGGTGCAACATCTGCTCACAGATTTTGTTGCTGAAAGGTTTTAAAAACATGTAATGAATTAATAATACCACTGCAGAGCATTTGATATATATCTTGTAGTTTGACAGGACAGGAAAACAACAAACACTGAAAAAAAAAAAAAAATCATAAATTTTCTACAAAATTATCTCTAAAATGAGTAGCTTCAGTCAGAAGCACAGATCAAAGTACTAATTCATAACAAGACACACAACAGCTAGAAGTCATCACAAGTAGAGATGTTTAGACGTGCTTTTAAAGGCCAGATTCAGGGGGCCAGCATCAAGCAACAGAACTGCTCCGAGAGGCCTATAGTCCCAAAATGACTTTCACCTCAGCACATCCACCAATCTGGCTACACCCTATCCCTATTTTCAATTTTATGCAGCAAATGTACTCAACTCTCACCGTGCATAAGGTGGGGAGCATACTACATCCTGAAAAACCTTCCAAATACAGCCATCATCTCTTTGCAAAGAGAACCATTCAACTTCTGAGACAACTAAAACACCCTGAATTACCTTCTCTGCCCACCCCTGACTTCTGTGTGAGAAGAAGTAGGTTTGACAAAAAACTCTGCTGAGCATTAATCCCCTGTTGACGGAACTGTCATATTCAGTCAAGTACATTTGATGCTGATAACAATTTAGGCTCTATAAAATACCAATGTTGATAGTTACAACTTTTAGCTGTCAGATTATACTGCTCTAGTAGAAACCTGTTTTCTCCTAAAAATGCTAACTGGTTCTCTGAATTACAAAGGGGAAAAAGTGAAACAGGAAGATACCATGCACAAAGCTGTAATTACAGAAGGTTCTGGTGACAAGAGCAAGCTCTGGAGCCTTGCTCTTCTGGTTAATTGTGATGTCATCATCCCCTCAATGCACAATGTTTATAGGATTTTACTTCAGGGCCTATCATTTCTTCTATATATTAACATCTAGAGCTATAACCATGATATAACCTAGTCATTGGGTAAGGCCACAAACCCTGCTATGGTATGTCTCGATGCCAGTGCAGTGGTTTACTGCGTCTGAGACAGAATCACAGAAAACACATGGCTTTCAAAACTGATCACTGCGGTGAGTCAGAAAAGGACTGCTAATTGGAAGTGCATCGGAGTAACTGATAGCTCTGTACTTGTGGTGCTGCACATTTTAAAAAGTATCTGCAAAGGATGTCAATTAATTAACCTGTTTCACCTCCACAGCAGGCAAGTCAGTCCTACTGGAGATATGTCTCAGTTGAAATATTAACATGTATGGACTGAAGTTTAGATGTCAGCTTTCAGTTCCAAGCTATTTTTCCCATGTGGAAAACCAGAAACAGATGTGGAGTATCTGTTTCTGATTTCTACTGCATTGTATAGATCAGGAGGAACTCCACTCTGTAAAGCCAGATTACATCTAAGTGAATTGCCTTGTAAATATTGTGGAGGATGTGGAATTAGAGCCCTGAAACTTGTTTCAGACCACAAGATCTCCCTCTCTCTCTCTCAATAACAAACCTCTCGTACCTCTACTTCCAAAATGGAAGATGGTATTTCCCAGGCAGACCTAACCCTGCCCAGAAGCAAACAAATATTTTTAAAGCTTAAAAACCAAGGTTTTTTGCTCCAAAGCCTCCCATGACTGCGTATCAACTATCTAGCATATTGCTAATGAAAATGGCATTTAAAAAAAGAAGTATAGTATTGGAAAGTCAAGTTCTTGCATTGGACAGTTTTTGCCATTGCCCTTGAGATTCTTTCACTTCAGATCCAAGATAGTGGAAATGCTATATTGTGACTTCCTCTACATAAAAAAATAGCGACACTTCTAAATAAAATAATAGTAAAAACCCTGCAGCACTAGAAAACACATAGGAAAAACTCTCAACACCAATAGAAATCTTCGTATATAGGCTTAAATGAATACCATTTTTAACGGTCTAGATATACACTTAATACAAATACACATAGCCACGCAAAACCACTGCTGTGCCTAGATCTTCCTGTGCAGAGACAGGGCATTTTTTTTGTCCCACCTTTCGAAATTTACACTTCAAAGATTTGAAAATGACCGTACCCGGAGTGCAGACCTGAAAAGCTTTCACCAGCCAAGTTGGCCGGGAGGTGGCAGATCCAGGTAACAGTCCGACGAGGAGACGTACCAGAAGGAGCGCTGGCAGAGGGAGGTACGGGGCGAGGGCTGCGCGGGGGGGGTGGCGCGGCCTGCGCAGGGGGGGGGCGCGGGCGATGCCGCTCACGAGGGGCACACCCGCTGCGGCGGGCGGATCCCCAGGGGGACATTTCCTTCAGGTGGTTCCCACTGGCTACTCGGACGGCAGAGCGGAAGGCGGGGCGTTTAAAGTTTGCCTTACGCCGTTCACCTCTAATTTACCGACACCGCGAGCCACCTGTGACGGGTTTTGTCCCTGGCAGACCGGCCCAAGACGGAGTCGGGCCGTTGGGGCGGCGGTGCGCGCGCGCCCTCTGCTGTCCCGCCGCGGCAGCGCCCAGCGCGCGCGGGAGG
>JAVJGG010000032.1:13291587-13315464 GCA_035590195.1 Aviceda cuculoides | reverse complement strand
GCGTCAAGGGCTGCGGGGGGAAAGGCAGGAGGTCGGCGGGCCGGCGGCTGGGCCTTCGGGGGCGGCGGGGTCGTACGCAAAGGCTGCCGGAGGTTACCCGTGGGCGAACAGGCGGGAATACACAACTTTCTCCTCAAACGAAGGGTGGAAGTTGCAAATGAGGGGTGAGGATGCCGCCGCGGTATTAAAACCCGATACGTAAGCGGTACCGCCAGAGCAGCCCTCAGACCGCGCGGCTGTGCCAAGGCTGTGAGGGCGGAGAGGCGATACCGGCCGGTGAAACGTTACTGCCTCTTGAGCAACGGGGATGCTAAGGGGCGTCGAAGGGGTCAGGCCGGCGTCACCGCAGCTCAGAGGCAAAGGCAAGTGTTGGTCTCTGGTCTCTTAATTTGCAGGTAAGTGCATCGGCCGCAGAAAATGAAATTCAAGTACTAAAAACATTGAAGCACACGCACACGGTCTAGTTCTGCTTCTTCCATACCGGCAAATCTGCCTAATGGTGTACAAGGTTTGCCATTGCGTATTTATCAGATCAAACCCAACCCAGGTGAGTAATAATCGAAACCCCTGCACTTCAGTGACAGTCAGAGTGGCACTGGTTTTCACTCGGTCATGGGTTCAGCAAAACATCTGGGGCGACTGCCAGTGGTCAAATTCAGGTAGTTTGTTGTTGTTGTTAATTTTGATCTTGCTAAAGGGACCAGACAAGCAGAATGATTATGGGAAATAAATTCTCGTTCATAACACTGTCCACTTCAGCAAGGCGGAGTCAGTGGGCAGACAGCATTCTACACTAAATGAGTGTGGAATGAGAATAAACAGACAGTATCAGCCCACAGTGTTTAATCCAGTTTTATGAACAAGCCCTAAAGCAAATTTTTGAAAGGATTTATGACGTTTACCAAAATAAACTAACAGGTCACTTTAGGAAGGCTATATCTGGACAGTGAAAATACTGGAACCTTTGAAAAAGAGACCCAAATTCCTTCATTCGCATCAGTTGTCTTAAATAAACAGTGTACTGAGATGAGGCTTCATGTTAAATATCATAATTTTAATGGTTTTCAACAGAAGGAGATGGAAAACGTTGGTGAAATTAACCTGACAGATGAGGTAGCAGAGCTGCAATTTAAAAAGTAATATCCTTCCACAAGATCCAAGAAAAACGAAATAGTCTTGTGTTTTTCTGTAGGCTCCTTATTTTATTTTCTGTTGCTTTGACTGGCAAGCCCAAATATTTTAGCATGAATTTTATTACTGAGGGAAAAAACATGATTATTTCATGAAGATTACGTTGGAGATGCATGTCATACCTCTAATAGTATATTATTAACTTTAGAAAAAATATTTATCCAGCTGTTCTTCTTACTAAAAACTTAGTAGATCAACATGACAATTATAGCTATGCTTTTTTCCAGTGTTTTTTGAAATTAGCGTTCACAGAAATTAGCATTTCTGCAAAATATTTTACCTCTGCTAAATCCACAATTTCTGATAAAGATCCCAGTGAAAAATTGTAGAGTGGACATCAGTCAGAAAGATACTCTATTTCTACTATATCTGTGTGACTATTTTATCATTTTCCCCATGGATGGTAACTGTGACCTGAAATGTGATTGGAGCCCATGAACTAAACACTGGGGAGAAAAGGAAATTACGGAAATGTGTATTTCTGGTTTACTTGGGTTTTTGAAAATATCTTCTTCATGAATTTACTGCATGAATTCACACACTTGTTATTTACACTCCAAGACTTACATTTCAGTCTACCAGAAGGACTGAATTGCAAATTCAGTCAAAACCTCTCAATGACCCATTTTAAGATATTAATCAGATCAGCTAAACAGTGGCACAGGCTTGCCTGGAGGTTGCTGTCAAAGATGGCAAATCTCTTGACAAGCCTGAAACGAAGGACAGTTGCCAAAGTAAATACTATTTAAGATCCTTCTGATTTGTGTAAATGTAAAGATCATTAGAGCAGTTTCAGGGATACTTATTCAAGAGGAAAGAGTGAACATTAATAGGACCCTGCTCGCTCCCTGATAGCATTACCTGGAGTTACCTAAACACCAGAGCGTGGTTGCATCAATAACTGGATTGTGATGGGGGGGGGGGGGGTGGTGTGTTTTCTTTCCTATACAGTTATAGCATATAAAGGAACTTAATTATTTATCCATAGCTGATGCAGTCCTTTAACCCTGCTAAAACTAGCAATACAAATGTTTGCTATGGTAGGAAACGTTATGGGGTTTTATTCTAGACAATAGCTGTCCACTTCCAACTGGACTGAAATAAACTTATTATATTCTATGTAAACAGCCTTTCAGTGGTATTTAATATTCTAGTTAAGGCTGACCAGTACAGAATTTGATCTGTTAACAAGAACTGTTAAATGTAACTAGCAAAACTGCCCCAAGAGTAATTGGTAAGTATTTATGCTGAAAAATAAGAGGTAGATGTTGTCTGGCTGGGAAACACAACTGAAAGAAGGTAAGAGGAACATGAAATACCTGAACTACAGGTCCCATGTGACAAAAGAGCAACATTACAGAATGTTTTTCTTGGCCTTCACTAAACAGATACTTTTTCCAAAAGATGTTCCTTAACTAAAAGAAAAAGAAAATAAAACACCAGTATTCCCTTGATAAAAAAATAAACCAATTTTCATAACCAATACACAGCAGACTATTTGTTTTCAGGTTTGACTTATCTACTTCACACATGTAGAAAATAGGATCCTCTTAACGGGTATTGTAAAGCTCCTTAGCACCGGAGAGTATGGCATCACATAGCAACTTCGGTAACCTTAGAGGCTTTTTGGTCCAAGATTCCGATTGAGGCTGTACTTGTTTAGTGAGGATTGAAATTTTGTGGGCTCCACACAAAGAGAACATATGTTTTGCATCCCCCACACAGGGATTCATGCAAAAATACATATAACTATTTCAGACTGCAAAAGGTACAAATGCTTCACATCTGAGCATTAGAGAACAGAATGAAATACTTGTGCTCACACTGAGCTTATACTTCCAATAGGAAAAGAAGAAATAATCACAGTTTACAGGAGGGTGTCTCTGCACCTGCAGTTCAGTCTCTGCAGTCCATCGTCTCCATTACCTTTAGAAGCAGACTATTTAAAAAATGTCAAGCCACACTTCCGAAGAACTTTGAATGCTTCCTGTGCCGTCTCCTTGCCTCAGTCTCAACCAGGGCTGGAATCTAACAACTCGGAACTAGTGATTTCCTGGCAGAATATTATATTTCTGCTTACAATCATTCTTTCTGGGAATTGAGGTAGTGCTGTGGAGAGCGCTGAATCCCTAACTGTGCAGGCTGGATCAGATTTACTCTAATCCAATGTTTAAAAACAATATTTACCTTGCTTTAGTGGAATTTTAGCCATTTCCTTTATCACTTTGATAATACTTCAGAGATAGTTCTAAACCTGGACAGGAAGAAAGAAGAAAAATGTTGCAGGGAAAATTATAGAAGTCTATAGAAACATGACTTTTTCCAGCATTCTGATATATGCATGTATATATTTTTATATAATTTATATATAAATTTTATATAAAATCTATTATGAAGAAATAGTTTACTGCAAATATTTAAATAAAACATGTTGGAGCCAGGATTGCATGCTATTTGGCATATTCTGTTCTCATTGCCAAATGAATCTTGGTGCTTTTCTAATCTACTGTTGATATGAAGGCAACTGTAAAGTTAATTTCTAGGTTTCTAACACTCCGAATCTCCTTCATAAGAGACAACACAAAATGCATTCAAATTTTTATATACTTATGATAGAACTATGTAGATCTAGCAAGAAACAACTTATATTAACCAGTCCTGAAATTATTTGACTGGTATCAACCCAGATGCAACTTGGAGATTTATAAATACCACTGTAAGGATCAAAGTTCATTGTCACCATGTCTGGCTAACACAGGCAATTATTAAAATGAAGGAGAAAACTATTTGTGCCAGAACTTTGACCCCTTAATAATTCAGAGTTCTATGTTTAGAACAGAACAAGGAGTTACAACACACAATATTTTGAGGCTTTATTTCCACTCACTTTATTCCATTCAGGATTTCAAACAGAAATCCTAAGCTGCCACAGGTTTTGTTTTTGTGTGCGCAGTTCTTCCACAAACAGGGCAGAAATTACTTTCAGACAGGAGTCATTATTTAAATAACACATGATTCCACCCAGTTACAAATACACTGGCTGAGCAAGAAAATTAAATTAAGGGGGAAAAGACTTGGCACATTTCACCAGTTTAAAGGATTATGAAATGCAGAAAAAGTTCTAAAGAATCTGCAAACCCAAAACACCACAAAGGTCTCTTCTCCATAGCTATTTGTGCTGCTATATTTAATGACAAGTTTTGCAAGCAAACCATTTGGTAAGAGCTTCATCCTGAAGAAATGAATATAATAATAGTAAAACTTAGTAGTTATATAAAATCATGTATGTTTGAAGAGACATATAAAAATTAAATGATGTTTTTTTTTCTCAAAAGATTCCTTCTAACTGACACCAAATGGAAATGAGAGGCCACTCAAAGGACTCGGGGTGATTCAAGTTCCCACCTTTCTCAGGGGTAACAGAGAGTTCACAGTCATTCCTTGAAATCCAGAGGATCATCGAATCAGTCTTAGGTCTCCGTCCAACCTGGGATTCATTCGTTCTTGGCTCCTTGTCTTCAGGACGATCACTTCTTTTCTGCAGAAACAGGGAAGAGTAGATCCACCTTCATCCCTGTAATGCTTGCTGGCCTGAATCCCCACCTTGTCCCTTTGGTCTCACACATAAAGCCTCTGTGAGGCAGTTCCCAGCCTGTCCACGTATTTCTGTGGCAGTATTCTTTCATAGCACCTGTTTTTAGCAATCTCCTTGACTAAAGCCGGGAACATAATTAGGTTCTCCGTGGACCCTGATATGCAGGAGATCTACATACCCCCTTACCAGGATGGAATAAAAATCCTGAAATTAAAATATTCACAGCCTCCAGTATTCCGTAAAATGTGGAGCTTCCCTACATTTTCCATTTGGCCACAATCTTCACAAGACATTAAATAGCAGTGGGTCCATTAAAAGCGTATTTATATCTTATAGATAAAGAAGTGAAGACTTTCAGAAGACCTCTGAAGTGAAAGTAGGAAGGCTTAACTCATCAAAATTCTTTCCAGTTAGTTAGGAAGTTTATTTCTTATACAGGCTTTAGCATTACCAATACTAGAGAGTTCCAGAAGATACAGGAATTAAGGAATACCATCAAGGAACTAAAGCCATATTTCTCAGCTGTCGCTGATTCGTGATAAATCTTAACAGTATTAAAGCTCAGGGGAAATTATATTTCATTTCCTTTTGTTCACTATCTTTTTTTAAGATTTCATGGAAAGTTATGAGAGACTCATTCTGCCTTTTGGAGACCCAGTCTATCATAAATCCTTAAACAGACACGTTGGTCTATTTAACAGTCTCTGCTGCTTTCATTTTTCTTGTGCTTCTGCATTTCCTGATACCATCTGGGACCACAGGTGGAGTGTTGAAATAAAGCAAGAAAGAGTTTTCTACTGATGAGATGGCCAGACAGATATGGTTAAAGAGATGTGCCAGCTGTCCATTTCCTAGCTCTGAGGTTCTGTTGTTATATTACCCAGCACTGGGGGTTCCATCCAGTTTGTTTAATTCATTTTAATATTTACATTTCATGCTGTTTATTTTTCCCTACCTCAATATATTGCAACCTGGGGGGTTTTTTAAGAGACAAAAATCCTTGGAGTACTCTGAGTAATATTCTATGAAGAAAAAAAAAATAAAAACCACAACCAAAAAAACAAAAGAATTTGAGAAACAGGTTCTAAATTGTTTCACAATACCTCACCAACATTCCTTTTTCTTTAATTTTTTGGACATAAGCACTGTCTTTATTTTAAATTAACTCCATTTAACTAAGCAGCTAACAGTAATTGTAGCCATGTTGTAATCTTCTGTGGTAATTGCCCATAAGAAAATGGAACAATAGGGTGAAGGAATAGGTCACTTAGCCTTATTTGACGAAAATATCTATCCAAATATTAAAACTAGCTCCAGTCCTGAGTCATTTCCTGAAAGACAAAGGGACTTATCACACTTCCAGCAATTACTAAGACATCGTCAGGGAGGTTTGAAGCATTTCTTTCATTCTTCAGACTTTAATTCGTGCAGACAACAGTGGATAAGTAGGAGGAGTATATGTATGGACACTATATACACAAATAATCTTGATTTCACCTTCTCTCAGAAAAACCTGCCCAATTTCACAACTTGGTAGATGAAGAGTCTGTTCCTTGACTTTACTGTCCTTTCTCTCATTGCTTTTGCCTTTTCCTAATTCATGAGGAAAATGAATTGCCTGTGAGATTGTAATGTAGTTAGTTCCTGTAAATATTCCTTTCTGTTATGACCGCTGGTGAAGAATTTACCCCAGTAAAGGCTTTTAACATCTGATAACTTTTTTTGGCTAAACTGAATTGGCAGTCAAAGCACCAAAAGTCCAACCTTATAGCTGGCAGTAGTTAAGAATCTTGCTCAAAATGAAGAATGTTGCAGACAAAATATTATGGATGCGAGGCCAACAGCCCACAATCACAGTGCAAAGGCTGACTTCATCATGGCCACAGGGAGGACTGTTCATGAGACAGGCAGGGGCCAATGCCCTGCTGTACATGTTTTGGAGCTATAGTTACCATTCCATGTTCTGGCAGCTTTACTTAATTGTGAAAAAGCTGCTTCTGCCATGCCTCATGTCATTTAGACCAGGATATATATTCAGAACAATTCATAATCTGACACAGGAGGTTCATTGGCTCATTTCAGAGTTATTCCCTTCTGGGCTTTCTGGGAAGTCTGGAAATCCAGAAATGAACTCTGCAAAGCTGTCACGAAGTCCCATCTATGGATGGTTACTTGGTCACCTATGTTGTTATGATGATGGTGATGAAAATCTTCTGATATTTAAGGATCTGTCAAAAAAAAAAAAAAAAATCAAATCTAAGCACAACTGCTTCATAACAGTATCACCAGCTACAGAAAATCTTACCATATGATTTTTCTTGTCAAAGACATCTTGCTCCACAAGTTAATTCATCTTCTGAAAATGAAGAGGGCAAATAAAAGTACGGCTAAACTGGAGTCTGTCACAGCAATTTCAAACAGGACCAAATGAGTTAACTAACAATTGTGCATCCACAGAATATCACCATCAAGACTTGCATGAGGGGACCAGAGTTAAAGTGTCACTTATGACAGGGAAGGCACAGGAGCATCCCAGAATAAAATTTCTAAATTAATGTATGCCAGGTTCTTTACTCTCAAAGTTCAGGAAAAGAAAACTGGCAGGTTAGGAAAGACTTCAGTCTTGATCACAGATTGTCATAAAGCCATATTTTAATATCTAAAATACAAGTGTGTAATTTTTTCTGTCTCATAGTTTTTTCTCTCCTAATTCCAGTACAAATATGTCTTCCAAATTATCTGGAAGGTTGAGGAACAGCTGACAAAGTGAGTTTTCTTCCCTGCATATATAAAATATTTAAGAAAAACTGGTTTAGCCTCTGTTTTCTTTCTTCATGCAAATCAAGGGTAGATAACCAGCCTTCAGGTATAATTTGGATCACAGAAAAATTCCATCTGTGTTAGATTGAAGGTCATCCTTTGAAAACTATGTGTAGTATGTCTCTTGTATGCTTCTATACACAATTATTACTTTCCTTGGATTTGTTAGCATGTCCTAACTATCAACCACAAGTCCTGTTTTGCTTGGCAAGCCTCCCAACAGTCAACAGATGTTTTCTCCCTCCTATCTCTTCAGTGAGCAAATGACTTCCAAATGATATCCATCTCTCCTTGAACATAGGGTGACTCCTTTTGTCTTGGGGTTCTCTTCTGAGCCCTAGTATTTAGAAACTTGGTAAACGAAAAGGACCCCTTTTTAGAGACTATGCACACTCTGACTTTGTGTTTACAAAATTATACTATGGACCTCCAAGGCTAATAAACAGTATAGCCAACAAGGCTTACCTCTAAAGTGTTGGAAGACAAGTGTCTTAGATATGAAAATCTGTAATTCAAAACAGGTTTGCATGGCATGCTTCTCTGCCCAGTAAAACTGATTCAGTTTACCTGCTTGAAAGCTTTACATCTGTTAAGTGATTCGGTGCTTGCCGCATACTGTCTGACAACTGCCAACACGAACTGCTAGGATTCAAAGAACATGCATAGACCATCTGATGCTACTTCCTTTTGTACTTTCATAACTGGAGGCAACATAGAGACGGAAGGAAAATCAAGACTTCTCAAGCTTGTGCTGAGTTGAAATATTACAGTTAAATTAAGCCATCTAGCTTTCTCATGCTAAAGGTCTAAAAATAAACCAGACATTTTTGAGTGTCAACATTCTAGACCAGACACAAAAATCCCCAGAAGTATAATCAAGAGAGCATTTTTCAATTAGCACTTATTACAGTTAAGAATCCTAGACATCTTTTAAGACTCAGCTGAGCTCTCTTTATTCACCCAGAAATCTCAATTACTTAAAAACGTAATTTTGCGATCTCTGTTTTTGAAATTTGTGTTCGATAAAGTACAGTAGGTATGCTTTCAGAAAAGGATATATTTGTTAGCACTTGAAAAGCATATATTTCAATACATATTTGAAAGATAAACTTCTACCAAGTACTCTCTCTCCAAGAAATTGCAATTCTGAAAATGTGATCTGCAAAATGACCACACACATGAAGAAAGAGTTTGTGAAGAAAGAAGGATTCTGTGTATCTTTCTTAGTTTTCAGCATGGAGAGTTATGACTCTTCAAGCCAGAATACTCCATTCTCTTACATAGCCAGTTACTCTTCCAGGCATTCTGGTGTTAGCAGGACTTCTCATAACCCTTTTCAGAATAGGCTTTATCTGTGTGTTACCTGAAATGCTAGACCCACAGACCCTAATAACTGCAAAGTGAAGTTGCAGTAAATTAAATACTATTAGGCACAGATGCACAGCACAGAATGTAGTGTAGGAAGAGCACAGACAGCTTGCTGGTCCTGGCTGAATGTTGAGCATTTGCCTTAGAGATGCCTCTGTGTCCACTCAATGGTTGTCCATGGCCTATCCCTGTACAGCATGCATCTTCTGGCCTGGAGGTCCCAGTGTTCAATATAAAGCTTTGTAGACCTTAGACCTTGGTCTAATCCTCCTTCAAGGATTTTTCATTGCCTGAAATTCTCTACAATGGTTCCAATACTACCATTTCAACTGAGCTGGTGAACTCTTTCTGTCTCAGAAGAGTTGCTGTTCAGTGAATAATCCATCAAAAATGGTATTGTGAGAGAAGAAAAGAGCTAATTACCCATGAACATGAACAATGCCATCCAGCACAAAATACAAAACCAATCTCTAACTGGTACACTCTATGACACTAAAATTTAGCAATTATATTAGGCTTTATTTTTAAAACTCTTTACTGACATTGGCAAATCCTAGCCACAGCCTCATGAGTGATTGACATATTGTGAAACTAGAAAAAGATGCAGAAAAATTTAAAAATTACTTATCCAGACCACAGAGAAAGACAGTGTTTCAAGCTTAAAATAAGAAGCAGCAGAAATTCCTGGATCTCAACTGCATAATCAGCCACAGATTCTCTTTGCACACATAAAGCCAGAATACACAGGCAAATGTAAACTTCACAAAATGTTTGTTATTATTAATGTATCCAATGCATTGGGCATCCATATGTTTCAATTTTTCACAGGGTGATTTTTCGTGTTGGTAAAAACTCAGTCCCCTGTCCATGCAGATGAAATCCTTTATCTGCAGGAACAACTGTATGAATATATGTCACCTGTCAGAGAATCATCTGCCCTTTGATCATTTTTGGCCTGCAGGAAATAGTTGTTTCTGAAAACAGGTAGAATTCTGACACATAGGTATGTTCAAGGAGAATCTGATATGAAAGTAAGCTTGCTACAGGAAATACTGTGTAATCAGCAAGTGGAGAGCTGAGAAGCTATTAAAGAAATAATGCAGATTTAATCCGCTTGATAACTGACTGTATCAGGTCAATACAGGCTTGCTGTAGGCTCCGGCAAAGCAGAACGTTTTCTAAGGCAGCAAACTCTGGGGTGTTAGCAATAACCGTGGCCTGGTTGCTTCCTTTGCCCACACCTGAGGTCTGGAAAACCAGTCTGGCTGCTTTCGAACCAACGTGGGTTTGGCATAAGGCCATTCTGTGGTGTGGAGAGGTCCCCCCACACAGCAGCTTTCAGACCATCCTTCCCATGGCAGTGGGAGCAGCAGTCCCTACTCTCCAAGGTCCTTACCTGGCTTCCTGGTTGACTGTCTGCACCTTTCCCTGTGGTAGGACCCTCACCTGAGACAGAAAAATTAATGTTTTTCTACATTGCTGAGAAGCGTTGGGCC
Source organism: Aviceda cuculoides (assembly GCA_035590195.1). Taxonomy (NCBI): domain Eukaryota; kingdom Metazoa; phylum Chordata; class Aves; order Accipitriformes; family Accipitridae; genus Aviceda; species Aviceda cuculoides. Next base: position 13,304,994 of record JAVJGG010000032.1, on the reverse strand, counting down.
ACCTCTGGTTCAGCATCACATTTTTTAATGGCCAGTAAGTGGTTAGTTAAAAAATCATTACTCTTACAAAAGGCCTATGTTTTTAATCCTAAAGATGGACTGGCACCAATGCAAGGAAAACCATCAGGTGCCAAGGCTCAGTAGCTAATAAGATGATCTGCTTCACTGCCTGCCTCCACATTTCACTAAGTTGGCTGCAATCTTAGACTCTGCTTTTACTGCTATTCAGGGATCTCTGACACATCTTTGAGACCTACATCCAAATTAAAACAGACAATTTATGAGCATGGACCACCTACACATAGTTAAACCGTTTGAAATTCTGCACTTCTCCTATGATGCAGTGTTAAAATCTTTACTGTTAGTACAGTTTAGCTTCTTCCAGATTACAAATTCTCAATTTTACTTTGCATGTAAAGCCTGGAATCAGGGAAGTCATTTTTCACTATAAGCAACATTTCTTCCATTTCATATACACTAGGAATCATCACTGAGCAAGCTTTTCCCCCATCATTACTTTTTTCTCATAACAGAGCTGCTGGATTTGAAACAAAAATGTGGTTCTCTAACCACAAAAATCCAACAAGGAGCACAAAGCAACAGAATCCTTAAAAGGCTCCTGGTTTTGGTTTTGATTTTAAATATGGTATTAGTAAAGCACTTTTAAAATTAGATATGGCAGAAATCTACAAGCAGAGCACCTAATGTAAACTGAATGGAGCCTGAAACACAAATCTTCATGTGCCGGCTTCATATGCAGCTACTTTAAAAGTATCATTTTGAATTTCAGTAATACAGAGATAAGGAATAAAATTGTGATATGTCCCTATTCCATCCCATCTCTTCTCTGCAGAGAGTACTGGCATAACTCTTTGAAGCTTTGGTGTATTATGAAGAATTTATTACCTTCATATCCATTAAATGAGCTGTAAATTTTACTACAGTTTTGAGCTAATGCCTTTAGTAAAATAATGGATTTCAATAAAATGAAATTACTGTCCTTCTAAGTATGTATTATACATTTTATTGAAATTGAGCCAGAATTAAAATATAAAAACCCCTGCACAGTAGTTTTTAAATATGAGTTTAGAGCTCAGGTGGTGCTTCCTCAACTGTTTGTTTTGGACGTGAAGTGCCACATTTTTCTCAATCATGAAGTCACATTTAAATTGCCCTTGTGCTTGATTATCTATTGGCATATGTTTCATTATACTAGACTTTAGAAGAAAATACATTACTGAGAAAGACACAACATTTTCTACAAGTGTATGTTTGTTGAATGCTTTTTGGCAAACAAAATGAAAATCCCAGAAGTTTTGACAGCTCTTTTTCGTTCCATGACATTCAAAGATTGTTTTCTAATAATCTGGCACATTTCCAAAAAGTGGATAGTCACACAAGTCCATATTTCTGAGTTCACGGACTTTAACAGAGTAACACAAAAGAAAAATTTGGCTTATTTTTGCTAACAAAATGCTAGCAGAGAAAAGGAGGGGTTGTATGAAGACAAAAAATCTGTGCCCCACAGTCTGAGTTTGTCTTCTCTGTTTGTGGTGATTTCCTGGACTACTAGGCCAACAAGTAAAGTATGAAATAGTGAAAGACCTGTGGGACAATAATGACTACTTCTCAACATCCCCATCCACTGAGAAAATGCATCTCAGTCATGTAAGAGATCCATGAAAATACCTAAGTGCAGAATTTGCTATGTATAACAATCACAAATGGTCCTGACAGGAAGTCCTGATAATTGTGACAAAAACCATAAATATGTAATTGGTGGTGTGCCAGATACGTGCCCCATTTAGTTTTTTCTTAGACGGAGGTTTTCTCAGTTGCAAGATTTCATTGCCCAGATAACTGCTTTATTTCTTCCAATTTCTGCCTCTCATGGGCTATCTAAAATGCAGAGCAATGGCACTCTGCCATGTATCTCAGGATATCACTTCCCCATCTGTCCAAATCAGGTACCTGTCCAGACTGAAATGAAGCTTTTCTCTGTTGCACATCTAGGTTTAATTCTGAAGGAAATCCAGGGCTGTGAATGATGGGATGTGCATCTGCATCTGACCCCAATGCAGAATCAAAATGCTGCTTGGGCACGTGTCCATCACCAGCTTAATATGTGGCAGGAAGTCCTGGATCTCTTTCATAGTGCCTTTGTAGCTGCTGTCTCTTACGGATGCCTCTTAGAGAGGTCAGCCAGATCCTGTCAGATCCTGTACTGGAGGCCATTTGTCATGTTCCTCTAAAATCTCATCAGGAATACAATTTCAACTACCACTCATGGCGCCATTAACAGTTCTGTTTCTTATCAAAACCAAGCATAGAGCTTTCTCTCTAATAAGTAGTCTTGACCATTGACTCAAGTTCACCATGAGTAAATCAGTTCTGAATCATCTTCCACCATGTTCTCACTGCAGACGAATGCTATCCCATGTCTGATTAAGATGCCTAAATTGGACTTTGCCTTTGCTGACCTGACTAGAGTTTTTGCAGTGTTTAATATCTGCTATCAGAAATTAATTTGTCTGTCCTTTTTCTGGATCTAGAATAGTTGTGCTTCGGAAGTATTAATAAGTTCCATAATTTAATCACTCATTCTCTGAAAAAACATTTTTGCTTGTTCACAAATGTACCGACAAGTTCATTGTGTGCCCCATAGTTCTCGAATTGTGGGATATATAGTAAAAAATAATTCTGCAGTTTTGAATATAGTACAACCAAGCAGCAGTGCTCCTGGACCGTCCCAGCTTTTTTTAAATTAGAAATTTATTATGTTTTGTCAATGACATTTTGAACTCACTTTCCTGTCCAGTCAGTTCTTGAATCTTGTATTCCTCACATATTTGAAATCTCACAAAAGGCATCAGTTTGTTTCTGATGCCGTGCCTGACCTTTTTCATAATGATTTCTCATTTAATGTCATCATCATCAATTTTGCTGGAGGAACAATTAAGCAAAGTTAGAAGACATTTAAGCAAACAGTCCAATGTACACTTTAGCCACTCTACCCCAGGTAAAGAAACAACAGTGGCAAATTACACCTATATGGTCAGCAACACCAAGAATGCCAAAGGAACGTCAATGACAGAGTCAGACTTATGCACAACTTACTGTGTCTGCTCCCATGCTAATTTCACATCCATGACAACTTCCAGGACAGAACTTCAGTGTCTCCAGAAACTGCAGATTTTAAAATAACAAGTGATACTTTCTATAACAAAATCACATGGGTAAAATTCAAGACCAAACAGCTCAGTGCATGAGTCTTAGTCTAAAATGAAATTGACCTCCATGGCATACGCAATAAGAGTATGATAATAAACTTACCATAAAGACACTCTTTTTTAAGCATCTCTAGCCCCTTCTACACAAATATACACCTATACAGCTGTTGAGATTATTCTCTACTCTCCTTACCTTTCTACATTTTAGAGTTCTAGAACACATTTGAATTTTTGGCAAGCATCTCACTGAATCTGTACATCATAAACAAACTTGAAGAAAATGTAAGGCTTAATTTTATTATTAGGACTAGCCAATAGAAAGCATCTAAATACGCTTTCTTCAATATTTAGACTGGTGCCTAAACTCATGGAATAAAAAGTGTAAGAAATTTTCCAGGTGGACCAAAACACCCTACTACTTGCTTAGAGTCTCACAACACAAACACTTCAGGTTGAACAGCTGCCAGGATATGCGTGGGTTTGTGTGTGGTGTACACGTGTGTGTATCTCTCTCTTTCTCTCTCTTTTCCTATTTTCATACAGTCTGCTCTTTGGCTTTGCTTTTTTTCAGCAGTCTTTGCCAATCCAAAATATGTAGACACTAAGTTAAATCACTCATTTTGTTTATGTGGCAACAAGTTCAGACTTCTTGGCGAAAAAATGTTCTTGGCTTTGGACAAAGCAGGCTTTGAGATGCTTCCATCTGTTCTAAATACACCACAAATCATAGTATGGAAACCATTGCCCTCAACTGGTAGCCAATTTGCTGAATAATCTATATTAAAAAAAATAAGAATGATTCAACTGCAGACTGTTTTCATATTTTTATATCATTTAATTTCAAAGGAATTCAATCCTTGTATGGAAGAACTTTAAATAGTTGTGAATTTCTCTTACTGGGTACAGGGTCAAGTAAGTAAATCAACAAAAAGCTGTTCTTTCAAATTCATGAACTGCTATTATCAGTGTGGGAAAAAGGTTTAGGCTCTTTATATTCTTATATAGTACCATTCATAATGGGATCTGAGCACTGTTGTAAAGATAATCTTTCAATCTCTCAGTAGTTTTACTTCTTTTTAGGTTCTACTACTGCTTGAAAGGAGGCATTTGAGAGAGTTTGTGAGTCAACAGTATACAGAGCCTTGGAAAAAGCAAGATATTCTCTGCTTTATCTTTGGTCTGTTGTGGGAATCTGGGCACATCTTTTTACTCTTCCTCTTCTCTCACTGCCTTTTTAACTTCCACTGCTAGTTTTGGAAGGGAGAAGGGTTTCTTTAACAACATGTATGGACAGTACCAGCAATAAGGTCTCCCAAACAGTGAGATCTGTCTTTTGATGGAGGGACAGCTCATGAGGAGTGATGCATAGCAAGGAGGAGGTTATCCATTTCCTTTCCATTCTTCCTGCTTAAATATTTGTCTTAGGGACTGCAGTGGCAGAAACAGTAGCTCAGTACTGCCTACCAGGCCCACACCATCAAGCCCAGCTGCAATGAAGACTTCTTGAGGAGGGAAGGAGGAAAGCAGAAGAAACAACAGTCCTGATAGACTTTTTTCCTTACAGTCTCATGCAGACCTTCTCTGGCGCAGAGCTGAGACTGAATGTGCTGAGGTCTGATATTATCTCTCTGCTCCCTTCATCTTCTCTTTACAAGAATAGCACGATTTGTTGCAGGCTCTGGTCTCCCCACTGATTTGCTCCCTTCTTTCTTAATACGATCTAGCCACTTTACCCCTTATACTCCCCAAGCACACTCCTCACTCCTCCCACCCACTCAAAACTCTTCCATAGTGTATCACCATGCTGGAAAATTGACAGTAGCTGCCAAGGAAGCTAGCAAGATACACCACACTTTGCCAAAGAGCAGGACACCTTCAACTTTTATGTCTATATGAATGTATAAATATATTCCTTCTCCCATTTTGTTAGGCCTGAAGAAAACAAGGCAAACAAATGCTTTTCACAATCTGGACCTCAGAATTGTTTTCAAACACAGCTCCTTTGGACTCCAGAAAATTAGAGTCACAGAATCATAGAATATTTCAAGTTAGAAGGCACCCATAAGGATCATCAAGTCCAACCCCCTGCTCCTCGCAGGGAGTTACATCTTTCAAGATAGTCAGTAAAATGTATTACATATATACTTGTGTATGATTTTATGTGAAAACTAATTACAGGATTTACTCAAAAGATCATAGCAGATACTGGACTAAAACTTTGATCAACCTATTCAAATATATCTTGCAGCCCCCAGCTCAGGTGTCCACATTATGCTTCTCAAATCAAGCATAGCATGGGAATGCACTCTAGCTTATCCTACATTATGCAAAACTGAGTCTTTCTGATATACGTTTCTGTCTTGTGTTCCCTTCCAGGCATGGTCTATTTTCAGACGTACAGCAAACTGAAAATATACAAAGTCCAGAAGCCAAGAGCCAGAAGCAAGGGACTCCATAACTGTTGTGGTAAATTGCCTGTGATCAAATCTGGTGGCTCATGGCTGAGTTCCAAACTTATTGCAGAAGAACCTGGCTTAGGAGAGCCAATGATGGCAGGAGGCACCTCATACTGCAGCATCTAGCAGTATTTCCTAGTTCTCAACCAAGGCGGATGTGATATAAAGGATTTAGCTGAACTTGAGAATGACCTGAAGTTTGACCCTATCAATATGGGCACAGTCTCACTGCATCGTTGAAAAGATCAAGCCATAAGCAAAGGCTGATGTGTAACAGAGCTGTTATTAAGTACAAAACATTGGTTTCCATATGCAGTATTTCAAAATATACCAGGAGAAACTCACTGGAACAAGGAACTTCACTGTAGGCTGTCAGTCAGTATATCAGCTCTGTCAGACTATGCCATACTACATTCTTTTATACGTAGCCAAAATTTAGAATAGTATCAGGGCTGCATAACTTCAGTAAACAGAAAAAAAATATCCTGTTCCTTCATTTGAAAACAGTTTTTACATGTCCTAACTCAAAATAAGAGTCCCTCTTATTCTGTCTACATGCTTTTTATGGTTGCAGATGTTGTGGGGTATAATGTACAGATAATGCAGAAGTAGTATCTAAAGGTATGCAAAATCAAATCAAAACCATGATGTGTTAATGCTAACAATTGACCTGTGATGCTAGTTTTCCACCCCTTTCTATATTATGTTTCTGCTTCATCAGGTCTCCTCGTGCTGCCTGAGCAAAAAGGTTGAGAAGCAAGAGGCAGCTCTGCTCTGCACATCAGCTAGAGGTGCTTCTCCCCTCAGCAGAGTGCAAGGTGGGATGCTGCTGCTGCATGTGTGGAACTAGTGGCAGTCTCAGGGTGCTGTAAGGAGCATGAGATATGTGGAAGTTGCATACCCCAAAGATATAAAGGAGAAAAAATGTCATTTCCTCTACCATGTGGGTGCCAAGGTACCCCTGAAAGAACAGACCCATGAAAAGTTAGAGTAAGAATTCAACCCCATTCACAAGGCCTCATCATATCTTTAACACTTTGGCTAAAATATTTATTAGTATTCCAATACTTGTTGATCCTTTCTGCTATCAATATTATTACAAATTTAACTGATGTTTCATTGCTAATCTGCCAGTGCTGTTACTGTTTGCTCCCTGGGTTGGGACTTGGCCCTCTTTTGCTTTCCAATAAATTATATTTTTTTTAATCTATTCCTAGTAAATATTTATTGTAACTTCTTCTGAGGACAATACCTCATACCTTAATAGCACCAAAACCATGAAGAAAGGCATGAGTAATTAAACCATGCTTACCCTCTCACTTCTCTAAATTTGAATAGCATGGGTTAGGGACAACTGGGAAGTATTCCCGTACAACAGTGAATTGATTCATTCACTCATTTTGGACCCTGAACACCACATATATAAACTTTATACAGTTTTAAGCATAGCTCAAACATTTTTGCCTTTTGTAGGAACAGTACAAAATGACCTCGTATCAGTAACTTCTCAGCATAGTAAAGTCTCTTATGCCATAAAAAGAGACCTTCAAATGACTTCTAACTATGTTGCAATTTTCACTTCATCACCTCTGACTACTCCTCAGCAAATATCACTGCTTAAATCTCCAATTAGATATATCAAAGAAGGCATCTTTCTGCTATATTCCTAACTTTTTATTAGCTTGATGAAATCCTTGGAATCTGTAGCTTTACTGAGTCATTGCTCCAGTTTGGCAGTCAGATGGATCTAGTACTCTGATCTGGGAGCAGGCTGAGGCTCTGGTGCTTCCAATTAAGTCCTTATAAGGTATCTTGGTTCACTTCAAATCATTGCTTTTTCTATAAAGCTTTCATATTGCAGTGAATTATTTATGCTCAGCAAACCAAGAGCTCTCAGTGCTGATAGTATCACAATGTTGTTAGGTAAGAAGTAACAGCTGAAATCCTGACTTCCGTATACCTCTGCAGACAGAATGAGAATGAAGAAGCTCTCTGTCCTTCCCTGTTAGCAGACGGCTGGAATACACTATAAACTGAGCACAATGTACAAGGAAACCCTAGCCCTTGGGCTTTCAGCAGGTTATCAGCTTCTGCTCACTCACACAGCGCTCCTCTCCAGACCTGTTTGACACCACATATCCTTCACCCAAACCTGCCAAACATCAGAAGGCAACAGATTTTCTCTTCTGAAGTTCTGAACTATAATTTAATTGAGGGAGGGAAAAAACTTGAAAGTAAAAGCCCAGATTAAAAGAGGGGCTGTCCTCCCACCGTTAGCACTGGCTGGAGTGGAGCATGCTCTTGCACCAGGTGACACTTGGCACTAGCTCAGCTGTGCCTTCTCTCTCCATCCTTGTCCGACAAAAGCTGCTTCCATCACAGTCTCCTAGCCGCTTGCTCTTAAATCCCAAATTTAATAAACGTGCTTATTTTTCCCCTGCATTGTGCTGCTCCTCAGGCACTGCAATGTTTATCTCAGTACCTCAGTATCAAGGGCAGAGGCTTAGAGGACAGACATCATTTTTTGCTGTGCCTACAGTATATGCACACTGAGTTCTCTCTGATCAGGGTCTGGAACTACTGCAACACAAATGAATAAATGATATCAGCATATTGGAAAGCGCTGGCATCATCCAGCCATATCTAGCTACCAACTCAGCGTGCCAAACGGGTACCTAAAGGGTCTTTCTGAGCTTTGCCAGCAGTATCTGCTATCTAGACACAAGGGTAAGCAGCACAGTATAAATATTTAATATAAATCCTATCCTTTGTTCTGATCTGCCTACATCATCAGGTTGAAATACCAGCCAGTTCAGTAGAAGAAGTGCATGTATGTCTGTGATTCAGTTTTCATGCAGACAGAGTATCATCATAAATTTTAGTGAGAGGAGGAAGGTTTCATTCTTACTGTTAATATTGTAATCAGACAAAAAAATGAGAATGCAAAATTTTCTAATTATTTTCAACAAGCAGTTAATCAGAACTAAGTGGGAAAAGGCCATAATCTCAGATTTTAAATCACGAAAAGTGCAATCAGTACTTTTTAAAGTAGTTCTAAGCAAAGCATTCTGGCTGCCCTTTTGCTTCACTAATGTGCTGTTCCTGTGAATTCAGTTTGCTTTGTGTGCTTTTTTCTCTTTTCCTACAGCAACCCCTACTGTTAAAAATAAAACTGAAATTTTCAATTACAAGTCCACAAGGTTATTTTTAAGTAACTACTAACAGCTCAGACATTCAAAGTGATCCTAATCCTGTTACACAATTTGTTTTGTTTCCCCAACAGCTTTTTTAGGGAGCACTCTCCTATCTAAACTGGTCTCTGGGTGCAAAAGACATGAATTAGACATTTATAAGACAATTCTCTGAACCTAACTAGGGGAACCTGACTGAAATATCTGAACTGACATTCCACCTTGTGCTTGGTCAGTGACAAAACTCATAAACCTAATATAAGGAGAAAGAAAGCCATCTTATAAAATTGGATCTGGTTTTACTTTAAGTTTCATGGGAGTATGATCCCAGGTTTTAGATCCAGGTCTATCCTTAATTTTGCCTAAGCTGTGAGGCAGAAGCTTAGATTTATAATTTAGTGTTCATGCTTTGAAGAAAAATGATATGGCACAGAAAATGGAGGCCTACAGAAAGACCAAGTACTGTGTCAAGTTTGGGAGGCTTAAAAGTTAAGTGACTATTTAAAATGGAGTAACAAAAAATATGCACTTTGTGGCTTATTAGGAGATTGTTTTGACAGAAGGCTGGTTCACAGCTTCTGTTCCCAGATTTATAGAAACTGACAGCAGAGCTACCACTATTTCTTGTTTTGAAAAAAATGTATTCTATGTTTTTCTGTGTCTAAGGTTACTGTGTGTCATCATGTTCCCTAGAGCATGCTGCGAGCAAAGTTCAGCCCCAAGTAGCCTGTTAGCAGACTGTTTTTCTGAAGTCATGTTCTATGTCTGTCTTTTATACCTACAACGATTTAGAACAATTTTATAGATAGAAACACTCTGTGACTATGTTATACTTTGTCTGAATTTGAATTACTCATATATTCAAAAGACAAGCTGTTTAAATTAAACACATCCTTCGACTTGAGGTAGCTGCAAAAGGATATGTTTTTTTATTTTCAAAAGTTCTCACAAGAGACTTTTGCTAACCTTTAACGATGAAAAAAAAACTTTAAAAATCTCACCAATTCTTAGGAAAAGAGAAGTATTTTCTATTGCCCTCCTTAGTCTTCCCTGATCCAGTCCTTTGGATATGAACCTACATTTCTTTATGCATTGCCCTGACATGTCATTTCATACATGCACGAAGGTAAGAATTTCCTATGGAGAGACACAGTGAGAAAGTTTGAATAAAAGCATCAGTGAACAGATGGTAGCCCAGTAACACCACTAACCGCTTGGGTCAGCCAACAGCTCTCAGCACTTTCTGCTGACTTCCCCTGAAGTCTGTACTGCCACAGATTTATTGATCTTAGTATCCAAGCAATGTCTGTTTACCCATTCAGTCATCAGAGAGAAGGATATGTATTACATACACTGGAACAAGTTGCCCAGAGAACTTGTGGATGCCCCATCCCTGGAAGTGTTCAAGGCCAGGCTGGATGGGACTTTGAGCAACCTGGTCTAGTGAAAGACGTCCCTGTCCATGGTAGGGGGCTTGGACTAGATGGTCTTTGAAGGTCCCTTCCAACCCAAACCATTCTATGATTCTATGATTTGTTGACTTACTTACAATGTCAGTCCTTGGCAAACCCATTTAATAATAAAGTACTCACTAATGGAAAGTTGGCTTTTGTCATCTTCATGTAGTAAAATACTCATGGCTCCAACTGAAAAAAAAACCAACTTCCAGGGTCACTGCAGGGAAAGGCAAGAAATACACATCACAGGAACTCAGCACAAGACTGTACAGAAGCTGCTCTTCACTATCAGTTGAAGTAATTTCCTTGTTCGGATTGCCATGCCAAACCAGACTCCAAAATATATGGAAGAGACACAGGAGCTGAATTGCAGGCCATACCCTAACCATTTACATTGCTTGCCCTTGTACAGTAGAGCTCAAAAAAATATATCTTTATGAAGGACATTGCCACGTGATTAATAATCCATATGTTCTTTGAAGCCAATCAAACCATCCTTTCTAAGCAGGACAATTGGTGTATTTTAAGAGGACCCTTCATCTCTAAGGAGTAATTTAAATATGCATAGGCTTATTCTACAGTGAATGCAGTCATAAGATTTTATCAACAGAAAATGTGCAATATTCACCATTTTATTATCGCAGCATGATAATGGATAATGGATAATCATATCACAAAGCTGAGTCTGGCACAGATTGCATCTGCTCCAAGCTTATAGCTTATAGAGTTTCTTCTTTAACGTAAAGGTGGAGATAGAACCTTGATTGAAAGAAAGCCTGCTGCAGTCCATGTGAAAATTTCCACTGATTTCAATATGCTTTAGTTCAAGCCTTTTCAGCTGAGTGTCTCCAGTGGAGTTCAACTGATAAAAGCAGCATTTGTACACAGATGTCATTTGCTATGTAAACATATGATGGAATATGCTTTCTGTGGATTCTTCGGCTGGCAACAAAGAATCTGGTAAATATTCACCCCCTTCAGACTGCAGTTTCAGCAACTGGAAGTTTTGTTTTTTCTGAGAACTGTGCGAACAGAAGCTAAATTTCATAACAGCACTCTAAACACTGCTGTCTGGTTTCTGTTAACATTTCCATTACCATGGCTTCTCAGATGGATTCACACCAATGCTGAACTCTCAAGGAGGCAGTAGGGAAAGAGATTGTTTCCCAGTGGCTGTTTTCTACTACACAGCTCAAGTGTCATGGTGACTGATTTTTACGAAGAGACTCACCTAGGGAGAGCAGAATCACCTAGGGACCCAAGTCTGGCCAATAATAAGCATGCAATAAACTTGCAAGCAGAATGAAAGCTGAATGCCTATCTAGTGTGGTCGAGAAATGGTCTAGAGAGCGTGATGCATGGGTTAGCAGAAAGGAGTGTTATGAGAACTGGTTGTGGATTTGTGTACTTGAATTTGCACAGGTGTACACAGATAATCTTTGTACATTGTATGATTGTACCTTGGTAGACATAAGTAAACTGTCTAGTGTGACCAAGAATCTTCTTTTTTTAATTTTTTACATTTTTAAATGCTTCTAATTAGAAAAAAAACCTTCATTATTTTCAGCCAGTCACTCCAGCAAAGCTGTTACAGCTAGCATATTCTGTAAAAGAATTTCTCTTGCATTTTGGCCAAGATCATCTGATAAAGCTTATTTGCACTCAGTGAAGGCATAACACAAGGGACTAGGGTAACATTAAGCTTTATCTCGAGGATGACTTGGAACTGACCTACCTTTTCTCTATTGCAGGTAGCCATAGTAGAGGGGCATTTCTAACAATAATAATTCCACTGATTTTGTGGATGCACTGCCTTTGTACAAGTGAATTCACTTGGAGAAAAATTACTCCATTCATAAATCAGGCTGCAAGATGCAACCTGGCAAAGGTTAAAGAATACCTCTTTCGTACACTGCTGGATAAAGCCAATAAAACAGAGAAAGCTGCCTGCAGGAAATGAGTCTGCCCCTGGCTGATGGATGTAGAGAAAAGCTTCTGATAATTCTGACCATTGCTTTCAGCTTAAATTACATTCTAACTATGAAAGAAGAGCTATAAGTACAATTCATATTATTTCACAATACCTGTTCTCCTTCACTGGCACTGACAAGTTCTTCTGTTGAGGCAAAATTCTCCGTTCAGGGACAACAGCAGATTGCAGTTCCAATTTCTTGCCTCCCCAGTATGCACAGAATTGATGTCAATATCTGACAGAAGCACTAAGAACAATCTCTGAAGGAACTGTAAAGCAGAATCTTGGAAGTAAATGTACATGAACCACAGATCATAAATAGCATTGTCCCAAAGGAAAGAAGAATCTGTGAGAACTTCCTTGGACATATCTGCTCCACAGTCGTAGTATTGCCAAATGATTTGCATTGCAGTAAAATGTGAAGTGCATATGCATTCATGTGCTGTATAAAAGATATGTGTTATCTGACGGTGTTGTAAGTATAATGTTGTGGTGTTCTCAAAACTGTTTTCTCTGACTTACTCCACTTCTATAAACATTGTTAAACATTTTAGTTGTTAAACATTTTAGTGAGGCAGTGATTTCAGCAGAAAAGGAGAGGATCTATAGTTTGTAATGCACTTTGAGATTTACCATAAGGAGAGATGGTAAATATATTTGTATTACTTATACAGATATAAAGATAAAAATACACATTTGCGCACACACACATAAACATGCATACATGTATATAAAAAATATACAACATATAAAGCTAACAAAGACAATAATAAATTATCTAGATTACTGTAATAATGATTGAATAATTTGAATATGAGACTAACATACTATTTAAAAAATAAAGCAGCAATATAAATGCTATACAGTGATTTGGTTTCAGCAACAACTGTGACATGTTATAGTCTTTCCAGAAATTCACAAATGGCCAGTCCCTGTCCTTAGGTGATCATGTGGCAAACTGACAAGTACACAAAGATTAGGAAAAGGATATAAATATTTTTTCATATAGTCTGTCAGAGAGAAGTATTTTCACATACTTGAAAAATTTCCTATAAAGTTGAGTATTTAACATTAGTCAAAAATTCATAAGTTAATCCTTAT
>JAVJGG010000032.1:13262573-13291577 GCA_035590195.1 Aviceda cuculoides | reverse complement strand
GCTTTCACTGCCAGGGACACTTGAAGGAAGCTCTGAGAGCAGTTTCAGACTCTAGGAAGTGAAAAAGTCTGCTACCCAAAAGAGGCATAAAAATGCCAGTTTCAGAAAGTAAACTCTGCTAAAGTGATCAGACTGCAGACTGAAAAATCTAGTTCAGAAGTCAAAAATGTTCTACCAAACCAGAGCAGTACAGACTAGATATAACAACATTTTCAGCACCAGACAAAGAGGGCAAATTGGATCAGCAGCTGTCTTGAAGGAAATTCTTGACTGCTCTGTAGTATCTCTGAGCAAAAGGACAAATGCTGGAAAGCAACAGGAACTTCAGCTGCCTTCCAAAAGGTGTGTTCAGAAGGCCTTACACCCCGTGAAATCCACACACGGAGTGCTGCCAGAGGTATTCTTAGTTTTGCCTTCTCTTGTCTCTTGCTACTTTAGTGGTTCAAATTTCTTTGCTCTTTGTTTCTTCCAAACCTATAGTTAAGTTCTCTTCCAGTCCAGGATATTCCTGAAGTCTCATTTTAAGATATTATGTTTTTTAAATGTCAGTATTTAAGATATATAATAAAGTTACACATTTCCTGTCATTTCTTCTAGAACAAGCATAGTTTCTCACGTATTTCCTTTAAAACATTCTTTGCCAAAATAGTGACCTTGAGGGCATGAGTCTCATCTATTCATGGAAGTGATTTCTTAACAGAAAACAAGGGTTCTGTGGTTTCATCCTGTATTGCAATGTTCCAGCCTAAGACCACCTAGAACAAAACAGAAGGAACAAAAAGCCTTGTTTATCTAAGGCAGCAACTGCTTGTAGGTAAAAAATGAAGGTGATGTCTCTGCTCCATTACAATTGCATGGCTCGTTACAAATTTGACATAGCAAAATATGAACAAATCAATGCACAATTACTTTTGTTTGTAGAGACAGGCAAGAATATCAGAACTGTAGTGTCCTCACCTGGCATTACTTGTAGACTAGCTGGCAGCCTCTGCAGAGAGAACAAAGAATACTAAAATACATTCAAAGGTGCTATTTCCAAGTCACTTTACAGATGTGCTGGCCAAGCAATGTGGGAAATAGGCCTTCCACTTGTCTGTGACACCCCTATCAGATTTAGAATATAAAGGGACTAGTAGACTTTCTTCTAAAGTGTTTACTGTTATAGATATATTGGCACAATTTTTCTCTGACGATTGAAATGTAAGGACTCATTCCCAAAGCTCAAAATGAAGCCTTGCACCATTTAGGATTGCCCTGCAGTGCTAAGTTAGGTGTTTCTGCTTCGTCAGGCAAGGGTAACAGTAGAAAATAAATAGGTATCATCTTCTGCAGGGGTTACAGGAAAGCATATACTGCTGTAAAGCTAAGGCATATTACCTCATCTAATTCTATACCACATTTTCAATCCAGTTTCTGCCATTGCTAGTCCCAGTAGAACTGCACTGTAGACATCAAAGGCTCTGAATTTTGTCAGTCTTGAGGGTATGATAGAAGCTACGGTCTTGCAATTCATCTTTAATGAGTTGTTTACATGGAAATCAAACAGCCATGGAATTTATTGAAAATAGCCAAGGATGGTTCCTAGCTCCCGTCCAGCACTCTCTCTCTTAAAAACAACTTCTGTGGCCATACATCAACTATCATTGAGTGAGATTCAGAGCTGTAATAAAGCTGTTTACTGTTTCACTCTGGACAGGGTTTTGTAATTCATGTGCCCCAGCTCATAACTGCTAAAATATATACTATCTCTTATTGCTGTATCCTGGAATTTATTAACAGTATGCAATAATAATTTACAAGGAACTCCTCTCACTTTTATTCCTCTCTCAGGAATAAGCTGGGAACCTCTACACACAGCTGTCTGAGCTTGAATCATTTTCAGATAAAAATATTATTTATGCTCTAAAGTGTCCTAGGAGCCTCCTAGACAGAGCTGTACACAGTTAGGATCAGCCCATTTTCACATGTGGGGAAACCAGGCAAGATACGTAATGGAAAATTTCAGCTCAGATCTGCATTTAGGTGAACCTGGACCATGCATATGTACACATGAAGTTCAACTAGCTCCTTGGGAGGTCATTGGACCTTCAGCATGATCACTTCAGGAAAATGCTGAACTTTCTCATTGGTTTTGCTGAATCTGTTTATACCTGTGTTCGTTTGTTCCTTTTTCAAACATCCCTTCTTAGTCTGACTATGCTTTTTCCAAAATTGTATATTATGATTTGTATTTTGGACATCAGGAGTTTTAGCTCAGTTGTCAGATACACTGTTCCACTGTCCTTTGACACTGGATACAATCCAGGATGAAATATATAAAATCTGGGCAGTCACATCAAAGGATACTCAGTAAATTCAGTCCTTTAACCTTATGGCTTTCAGCATTTTTAATTATACTTTATGCGTTAGGATCTTTGTGCATTCAGTCTGTGAAGGGATGCTGTATTTGGTGCAAGAGTGAATTCTAGTCCTTTAACAGCACTCACACACTACTACCAAACCTCCCAGTAGCAACTGCTAAGTTCAAGAGCTTGCTGCATGTATTCATCCAATTTTGTTAAGAATGCAAAACCCTATCAGTATTTATTTAATACCAAGCCAGAAAGGCTAGCAGGATTTATACAGTGTTTAAATTTGACAATGATACTGTTTTGTCCTGTTTTGTTTGAACTAACATGTGACTGCAAAACATAAGAAATTATCTTTAACTTGCCAATCTATGTGTAAAAAGACCCAAATATGTTAAATAAAATTTTCTGGTTTAGTTTTTCTCTAGCCCTTTAAAACAGAGAAATACCAAAAAATATAAAACTTCAGTTAAGACTTTTTCTGTGCTTGTAGGAGAAAGTAGAGACGTGCAACTGGAACAAGATGTAATGGTATTAAATTACAGTCATACTATATAGTTAGTAATATAGTTATAATTATCTAATAATGGCCTATCAGACAAAAATACATGTTCAATGTTTTTAACTGAAAGTTTATTAAGAATAACCTATGGGCTTATAATTGAGGTGAATAAACCTGAAGCCTCTATCACAGACAGATTGGCATTTTACTGGCACTTAAATGCCAGGTTTACATGGCAATAAAAAAGAGATAATTTTGGAATGTAGCTTGTAAGCAGCTGGGTAAAAGCAAGACCCCCATATAAAAGATAGGTAGAATATTTGTTAGGGCAGAAAGGTAACCCTGGAAGCTTAGCTTCACATACGTGTAAGTGTGATCCTGTCCCATATTCCCATTATGTTTTTACAATGGCTCATTTTGAAAAGCTCTAAAGCTTAGGTGAGAGATACAAAGTCATACCTACTGATCGTTCACCACTGAAATGCAACTATCGTGGAAGAAAACAGGCCATTCTATGCCCCTGGTGATAAGCAATTTTAATGAAAGTGAGTGGTCAGGGTAACATTTTTAGATACAGAGTTCTCAAAATTAAAGCTTTTTCTAGGATAATGGACAGATGCATATCAAGTAGACACTGCACACTGGAAAATAATTGACCTAATATTTGCCATGCGACCAGACACAATATTTGATTTGAAATGTCATATAGCTAAATGAAGTCATTTTACTCTGACAGATAAGCAATTCAGAGAATAAAGAGGCAGAAGCCAGACAGACCTTTTTTCTGGGAAAACTAACAGAAGACAACAAAGCTGTTATGAGTTACTCTGTTTACTTTCAGTAGTAGGAACTGACAAGACTCACGGCTAAAAAGCAAAAAAGGACAGATCTGATTCATGAATTAGAAGGTTCCTTTGAAACATTTTCTATTTTTCTAAAGAAAAGGTTGTCAAAACATAATGGTTTTAATTACTTTCAGAGATATTTTTTCTGTTTCCCTTAAGTGTCTACAGCTGTCCCTTGCTCAATCATTTAAAAAACCAGATGAACTCTCCTAAAAAACATTCTGCTCAGAAGCAATTTTTATATATCACATATTCTCCATATTTTTATTCCTTGACAGTTTCAGTCCTTTGAACTTTGGAATGAAAATAGCATGACTGCTTCATAAAACAGGTTTTTATATCTGCCACTTTTCCCATTTGCCCAATAATTCCTTGGATTTAGGAACATGATTAGGCTTAAGATATCCCTAAAATTACTTAATAAAGCAATAACATGATAAAAATATACAACACTGTCAACTGCAAGTGTTCCACTCCCCAAAACAGGCAGTGTGGGGTAGACTGAATCAGAGGAAGAGCTGCATTCTGCTCTTTGTGTACAAAAACATACCAACATAACATGTCATCACAGAAGACAGAATATAAAACTTCAGACCTTCTAACATTTTCCAACAGGAGCTTGAAGAATCAGTGTCAAGGAAAGGATTCAGGAAAAAAATTTCATGCAGTATTTTGTATCTCATACTCTGAAAAATTCTCTGTGTGCATCCTTCAAGAATCGTGCCACAGAACATACTAGGGGCAATACAGCTAAAAGCACTCCTGCAGCCATGCTGTTCTTCAGCTGCTGTAAGACGTGTAGCAGAGCCATCTATAAATCAATATATATGTAAAGCCAACAGTACTTCAACAGCATGTAATGGGAACTGAAGTATTAATATTTGCACCATCTTAGTTGAAGTCTTTAGCTGAAGTACTTCCTGGCTTCTGACTGTAAGTAGAAAATGGGTGTCAGGAATATATAATTATTTCATTAGGAGTTCTACTTCCAAATATGTGTTTACAGAAGAGCTAGAACAGTGAAAAAAGGGGGAGGATATGTAGTTTTTAAATACTACTTTTAACTGGCAGAGCCCTCAGTTTCAATTACTCACATTAACAGAATCAAATGCAACCTCAACACGGATCAAGCCCACTCTATGCAAGGCCTTGGAAAAGTAAGTAAATAAATAACGGACAGCTCTTTAAAAAAGGATATGACAAAGAATTTGGTGGCGTTTAAGAGGTATCAGAGTACAATCATATAGATGCATTGACTATCCATGTGTACAGTTTTCTACAGTGATACCTAGAGATTTCAGCTGCTTAATTATGCCTTAAAAGGTACGTAAATGCCAGGTCTATAGAGGCCAATATGGCATTCCATGACAAGCTTCTTTTTTCTTCACTTCTGCAGACGTTACACCAGGCCACAGTTCTCTTCTTTATCTCTAGTCATATTGCCCACTTTTAGACAGAACTCTGTGTAGTCGGTAAACAGGAGTAGGATTGTACGGTGCTCGTTCCTCTCCTCAGCGCATAGACTACCAGAGTTATGCCAGAAATCATAGTCTGTAAGAGATAGGAGATAGAGCCAGTTCTGAAGGAAGCCAAAAGAAAAGTCACAGTCCTGTTGGTGGCTGGTCTTAGAGAAAATGTGTTTGTGGAGTTGAAAATAATATAATAATAGCTGACCAACCCTCTATCTTCCTATATCAGAATTATAATGCATTACCCACCTATTTTAAAATTCATATTATTTAGTTACACAGCATTTCTGACTTCTGGGGTAGATATTCTAGAGGTACAGTTGCAAATCAATTTGTGTCAGTCTTACATGCTTCTTAGAAACTGTCTTGTGAAAGTACCAACAATTTGGCCATTATTTTATCCAGAATGATAGTCAAGAAAAGAATATTGTGTTTAACTGTCAAAAAGCTTGTTTTCTGTGTAATAAATCCCCAAAGGCTGCTTGCTGATCTCTAGACTGTCAGGACCATTACTATGCAGGCTAGCATAAAAATTAGTTTTTAATCTATTGATCCTAATTAATAGAGACAACAATAGAATTTTAAAAGACAGACATTGTTTCTGTCACACCCTCATAATATAAGCTGTGCCTCAAATTCAACTATGGAAACTTGGCTCACATTCTGCAGGAGCCTTATTCATCTTTGGAGCATATTTAGAGTCACAGAGGCAGATTACTGAGAAAAAAAATATTTGCCACTGAAATGGGAGATCAGTAGCAGAAGAGAACCAGAACACTGCACATAAGTTTGTAATTAGGGGCCTGATTCTGCAATAGTCTGAGTATTTCCTGAATGATTTGGTGCTGAGTACCTTCAACTCATGAAGTGATGTCATCGGTTTAGTTTATTCAATAACACATCACTTCAGTAAGAGGAATGAACAGAAGGTTGTTTAATAGGAGATGTGTTTCAATTGCTATTCAAAGGCAAAAAATCAAGTGTCAGACAACTGGAATTTTTTGGTTGGGACTGCACGCATCCTGTGCCAACCAAGGCGTTAGAGGTCCTCACGTGAAGCAGAGGGAAGGCCACTTCATAAAGTAAATGGCTGGACAGATGCCCAGCAGCTATGCATACAGAGGGAAAGCCATAGGCTCACTTTCACACTCAAAGCACCCTCACAGCATTAAAATATGTTGTCGTCCAAGCCACAGAGCCACTTTTCTTGATACTGATTTTCAGGATAATGTGCAGCTATGTTGGTTGGGCTTGAAAACTGTCCAGATTGGCTCAGAGTTTGTTTTGCTTCAACTGTCTAACATGAAAAAAATTCTTCCCTCATAAATCCATATCTTCAAGCATGCTGCCTTATCAAGCATTACGTGTTTACCCATGAGGATGAGTAAGATTGTGCTATGTCCTAGAAAGTCAAGATCAACAAGTTCATACGAACATTGGAACACGTTGGTATGATCATCTAGTTGTATATGAAGGAGGAAAGAAACTAAGAAATGAGTGTATGAATTACATAAATTAAACTTTTTAATTAAACTTTTTTTCCTTGTTGATTTAAATAGGACTAGTAGGGGAAAAAGAGTTTATACTTTTAAACTAGGCCTGTGAATTCTATTAAGGAATTTCCAAACTTTCACACCACCTCCTTGCGTCAGGACAGGATTTTTGGATTCAGAGCATCTTTGCTAAAAAGTACTGAAATTAGAAGTCTACAAATGCTACTTTGTTTGGGAAACGTCCATTTAAAGTTTTAACAAGGAAGGACACAATTTAGTTTTGAATTCTAACAGCTCTGGAATATCAGGCTTATTTCACAGCATTTAATTATTATAGGAAATAAACTCATAGTATTAAAAGTTAATCATATTCCCACAATGACAAATATCGAGTAGTGCCTTTAAAACCAGGTACCTATGTTTTTCATCTATTTTGATCAAACTTGATCAATGGGTTCCAAAGTTGCACAAAGATGAGTGTTATGATCACGTGATCTTACTGTCTTTCAAATAGGAAACATCACCACTAAACTACACAATTTTTACAAAACAAAACAAAAAATGCCAATATTATGCTTTCTCATAATTTATAAACATTTTATATGGTTGAGGAATGGGATACATATAATGCAATATTCCACTATCCTAAGAATAAAGCAGCAATTTTCAGGACAAATCAAGCACAGAGATTTGACCAAACCAGAAATACAGATGTATATACAAGAAGTTTACAACTTTCCTAACCCTTAACAAATGTTATAACAGCTGGCCCTGGAAGTTTGCATTTCCTAAAACACCTAAAACAAACTGAAGAATTTCCCAAAAAATAGCTATTATTTTTAATTTTTTAGTTCAGAAAGATATTTGTCAGTCTGAAATAGATTTTCCTTGCACAGGCCAGGATGAATACCAGCAATTCCAGTACTGGTTAAAGTTCACTGACAAGACCTAAGGATTTTAGTTCAAGATAATCAGTGTATACTAAATAAGATGAAAGCGGCCATGTCCAACTTTGTTAACATTGTCTACATGTATGTGACCAAGTGTAAACATTTATGAATGCACACTAAGCCTTATTAAACAATGACATTGAAAACTGTGATACAGTCTCCCAGTACGTTTTTCTAACTAGTGCGTTGACTTCAAGCAATGGAATTTGTAGGTTCAGAGTCTATCCTTTTTCTACTTTGTACCCTTGAAATGTAAAGGAATGTTTCCATAAGGGAATGCTCCAGAAGACCTCGAATTGCCTTGTTATTTCACAAATATCTGTTGCAAGTGAAGCTGCCAAGCCCTGAACACTTAGAACATTAAATGTACATTACAGCCATGACTATTGATTGGACTAATATTTTCTTAAAA
Organism: Aviceda cuculoides; assembly: GCA_035590195.1. NCBI lineage: Eukaryota > Metazoa > Chordata > Aves > Accipitriformes > Accipitridae > Aviceda > Aviceda cuculoides. Next base: position 13,283,558 of record JAVJGG010000032.1, on the reverse strand, counting down.
GAATGCCTTGGCAATTCAGTGTCATAGACCTTAATCAAATAGTTTGAACAGTAATTCAAATAGGAGTTAAATCTGATTGTTTGCTTGGATTTGATACATATTTTCACAGCCATTATGATATCCACCGTAAGCTACCAGTTATCACAGGTTTGCTCCACATTTGATCCATACCACTTAAGAGTAATCCAAGCTTGCTGAATTGTTTTCAAATTGCAATAAACAGAAGAGAAACTTTGCTTTCTCTCACCTTCTCTGCTTAAGGTTACACCACCTTTGCAAGCTTAAAATTAAAAGCATAAATAAATTGTAAAGACAGTTTGAAGTCATCCTGTAATACAACTTCTTAAGATATGTAGACAATCTAAAAAAATGCAAGTATGTATCAATATATGAAATGTTATGTGGTGTCAGACAAATAATACATGTAGAGCAGTGTCTTCTCTCTAACAATGGCTAGGAAGGGACAAAACCCTACAATTTCTAGTAAAATCCATTAAATATTATAATAAAATAAATAGAAAATATTTAGTTTGTCCAAAAAGGGACTTCCTTCTAGATCTCAGCATTAAATAGCTTTATAACCATCAGTATTTCTTCCTTCTATTTTCCCTTATTTTCTGTTAAACTCCATATTCTTGTTAGTTTTGTAGCTATCCTATTAATCTCTCAGTGTCCATGGCAAATGCTGGCAATAAGTTTCAGATGCTAGGTATGCATTTACTTTTTCATTTTCTAATCAGCTTTTAGTTTAACTGAATGTGGGTTTGTTCTGCTATTAAAAAATTATAATTGAGAGAACTCAATGGGTTTATTCCATATTTCTCATTTCTTATTTTTACGACATTCCTTATTCAACTGGTTTTAAACATGAATTTTTTACATCTCTCTCTACGTAGAAGTCTTTGCATGTCATGGGTCATTTGCAGACTTTTGGCCTTTTCTTTTTCTGCATAAGTAAAAATCTATGCTCTGAAAATGTATGGTCACTTTTCACTACCTGCTTCCTCACAGAATTCTACTTGTACCCTGGGAAAAGCTTACACTGAACTTGAAGCCACCTCATAGTTGTGTGCACTTGTGCATTAGCAAGTTGATTGAGTCATCTGATTTGTATAGGGGTGTGATGAGGAAGGACAGAGAGCACCATACACTGAGCTACCATGAGGTCTATAAAATCATTAATGTGTTAGACAAGGTACAAGTCTATTTGATTTGCTTTAAGTTCCAAGACCCTTCATTTGGCCTAAAGTTAAATTCTATTTAGTCTTAATCCATCACAGCTATGTTAATTGACATAAACATATCATTACTGCACTTTTAGGGAAAACAACCTGCAAAGTCAACAATTAGAAGAAAAGGATTGCCATAAGAAACAATTAGGGAGGAAAGAAAACATTCTCTGTTCAGCTCATGTCTGTGATTAAGACTAGTATATTCCTACATGGCTGGTACTTGGGTACAGGCAAATGACTCTGCAGATGATAAATAGGAAATTATTAGCTTTTTCTAGTCACAGATACTACATTCAAAAGAGAAACAAAAAGTTGGTTAAGGTGTTCAGACACAATTTTTTCAGTAAATTTCAATTAAATTGCTGCAGTGGAAAACTGTATCTTTCTCTAAATTGCTAGAGTAATAGGCTTACACAGAGCAAAATATGTAATTCTTAGTGCAACCAAACTAATTCTTACTCAAATGTTCCTTATGTTTTCCACTGTCTCAGATTTGCAAACAGAAAAGGGCAAAAAGTTTTCATGAGTTTAACTATCATCAGGAGGATCAGAACTTGGCAAATATCACAGTGGGAAGAAAACACAACAGTCAGACACCTCACATATCTTTCTCTTGAACCTGAGCCCTTTCCTGTGATAAATAACATTTCTTTAAGTAACCAGATGTCCAGGAATACTAACTGTGATATTGGTCAGAATACTTCAGTGGAGGAAGACCATCTGATGTAATAAGAAATAGGTAGGAGAAAAGTCCAAGCTAGAAAGCTCTTTGTTGGGCCATGATCTACAAGGCAATCATTGATGATGTTTTAATAGGTATGTTCCTTCCAAGAAATCTGCAAAAACGCAAGACATGATCAGCAGAAAATATTTTGCAGGAGTTTAAGAGTTAGAAATGATAACTTTGTTAACAAACCTTCTGCAAAAAACAAGCAGAATTTGTGTAAATAACTCACTCTGAGTTAAAGTGAATAGAACAGATGTGGGGAGAAGTCTAATTCCTTACGGTCTCAGCATTCATTGGCTGTTTCTTGAAAGGGACTTCTATTCATGCTTACTTCTTTTATGCAAAGGATAATGTCCTCTCCTACCAGCCCTAACTGGATGTAGTAAAAGGTTTATGACTGTTTTTCAAAATTTTAGTGCAAGAGACATCCAGCATTAGTTTCTTTCTAGTTCTGCAAATCAATTAAACAGGCTATACTTGGCTCCATACAGAAGCAGGGAAGTTCTATATACTAGAGGTGCAATTCAAGTGATTTATCAACTGCAAATTTGTCTAAAACTGCCACATAGCAAGTCAGACATTGCTTCTAGAAATGCAACTCAGGTGTCTGATATTTAAAGGATAAAAATCAATAGCTTGAATTCCTACATGAACTGTTTCCCTTCACATTAATAAAGGCAGATAGTTATTGGAAAATTCATCATCCAGACATATAAGGACTTAATTTCAGGAAAAGCTAACTTTTCAATGTGAGTAGTTTGACACCACCACCACCCCCTTACTCCTCACACACAAATCTAAAGGCAAATACAGCCTATTCAGAGACTGAACTTTAGCTGACTCTTTTTTTTTTTTTTTTTCCTGTCATCATCCTCCAACCGCTTTGATGTTACTAGAGATTACATTGAGGTATGATTAGAAGGGGTGCTGGACTTGTGCCCACCTCTCCTCCCAGGATTTTTAAGAGAGATGTGAGTAGAACTTTCAGACTTTGGCTAAAGATGAAAGACTTTAAAAATATGAAGTGTGGAAACGTGAAGGGCTAACCACACTCTCATATAGAGCTCTCAAAATTTTCTTCAGTGCAATACCTCACATGAGAATCTCCTCAAAGGAAACAGAATAGTTAAAAAATATACATTTAGTATCCGATGTCTAGATCTATTTTGCAAAGAATCCAGATAGTGAATGTTTTTGCCCACTTCCTCAATTGGAGTTAAAAAAAAAGGCAAGAACATGTTATTCTAAGGGGGAAATACCTTGAAAAGATATTTTGGGAAAACACGTTATAATAGAAAAACAGACCGTTCATGGTAATGATTAGTAGGATGCATATATTCATAAAGGAAAGGGACTACTTGCATTTTTCTCAGTCTCCGCTGGTTCACATGGTGAAGGATGTCTGTTTTGGGATGGCTTTTAACAGTCTCCAGTGGAACATCCTATGTGTTCCACCAAACTCAGTACACATTTACTTATTCAGGAAGCAGACTGACTTCCTCTTCCTACTCCATCAAAGACTACCTGCATTATCACTACAATGCAAAAACCCCAAAAGTAATTCCACTCAATTTTTTGAAGCTATTCAAACCCCAACTCTTCACCAGCTCCTCTCTTTCATATCACTGTGAACAGGGAAACTTAACTGAAATTGGGGATGGGATTATGTTTGGTACACATACTTTGAAAGAAGCATAAAGAAAGCAAAATCCCTTTATGGAAGGAACCAGATAGCCAAAAGAAGTAAAGCCTCCAATTCAAACACAACTAAATTTAAACAGATGGTAACTATACTGTGAAGGCTTAAGCATGTAGCCAAGCAAGCAGACAGCCTTGAATGCGTAAACAGCAAGGTACCCCAGGAACAAGCACCGTTAGTAAGGTGCCAAGAAAAAAGATAGCAAGAGTTTTTTGTGGCTCAGGATGGCTGAAAAGGTTATAGAGCTTTGGGCAACTCTTACTCAGTATGTCTTCCTCTTATCTATTACCGTCTGAGTGAGGGAAATAAAAGTTCTTATTGTATTTCAACCTTCTTTTAATGGTATTGACTGCACCATTAGTTTCTCCTCTTGACTGGAATAGCATCATAACACTTTTCAGCCATTACTGGGATGTCATTCACATCAAAAGGAGGCAGCAATCAAAAGTTGCAATGCCATCTTCTTTTATCCTGAATCCTGCTACTGTGTATCCAACAGTCAGGTGAGGAACACATTTAATCCAACCTTTGCTTGCATGGAGCTTGTATCATCATCCCTGTTTATAAACACTTTGAAATTTTGTGCTGCATAAAGATTATATAAAAATAGTAATTTGTACATTAGAATCTTAGCTTTGATTTTGCTATCAAATATCCCCTCACAAAACAGTCAATAAGGACAGCATTTGAAATACAGTACCCTGCAGTGTGATGGTATGCATTACTCCTGAGAAGGAAATAACCCACACTGGATGCCAGCTCTTCCAGTAGCACACAGGAGCTGGAACAGAACGCTGTAAACTGCAGGTCCCACAACCCCATCAAAAGTCTGCTCAGAAAGCTGCTACTCCCTTAATTTGTACCCACATCTCACCTCTCACATTCTGCAGACTCAACAGAAAAAAAATCTGAATGTCTTTTCTTTAGGAGATGCTTTGTGACCAAACATTGCAACTAGCAATAAAATTGCTGAACTAACCATTAGCTAACAACCTATTAAGTGCAGCAGTAAGGAAATTATTTTTTTTATGTAATGAAAGTGCTAAACGTGAACTTTCCTCAGTCTATCAGAAAATTATGTTTTATCCAATTACTACATGATAAAACTAATTCTAACTAAGACCTGTTGAGCGAGCAGTTTTAATCCTTAATTTTGACCATCTGCCAATGTAAAATTTTGCTCAGATTAACATTTATTAATAATTTGGGGCCTGTGTGGGGAACAAAATCAAAAAACACTATCTAAATGTGATCATCTATTTTTTCTTTGACTTCATTTTTTCCAGATCACCAACAATGGCATGACAACAATAGAAAATATCTCTTCTTCATGTTTTACGAATGCTATGGATAAGTACAGAGCTGAACATGTTCCTGCATATGGTGCAGCACCATCATGCAGCAATTATTCCATGATACACACAGTTTTTCCTGTTTGATGCCTCAGCATAATATCACACACAATTCCATAAGGACTTTCTCAGATAAGAATTTCAAAGCAGTCCGGAGAGAGTAGAGTTTGAGCAAATGATTACGAGTCAGCTTTCTGAATTTTAGATGCAGATTAACTGGTTATTTTCTGCATTACTTTGGTCAAGATCACAGGTATGCATCAGGTTACTCACCAGATCTTCAAAGGACCATGGAAACTAGAGAAGCGAAGATTAATTAGAGAACAAACATGCTCTTCTTATTACCAAGCCAGTGGTGTCCTAACTGTGGCTCACAAGTAACACTTTGCACACAAGAACCTCCATCACTTCTCATACCACAAGCAATAAGAGAGGTAAAGCCAAGGACCCTAGAGAGGCTTTGAGCAGGAGACTGCACTAGATGACCTCACGAAGTCTTTTCCAACTCACATGATACTATAAAAAATGTCGTGTTCCAACAGTGACACTTGTTTGGTATTGTTAATTATAATCCAGAAGTAATCATAACAATAATTTAAAAATCCCATACAACTACTTAGATCGTCACATTTAGCAAGATTTGGCTTATTAATAGTTTTCTTCTTTATTAAAATGAGTAATGTTTTCTAAATTTGTGACTTTTTCAAGTGGTGAGATTTAGTCTATATTCCTTGAGAAAAAAAAATATACTATCAAATATCTAATATATATGTAGTGCTTCTCAAACTCACAAATGTTTTTTCCGAGTTGCACACAACTCACAGACACTGTAAAGCAAAATACTTGAAAAGATCTAAGTTTGTGCATTTCATTATTACAGTGGGAAACGTCAAAACAAAAGCATTTTGAAGAAAGAACTAAAATAGCTTCTTCACACATCTTAACAGGGTAATTTGAATATGAAGTTGGGTGCTTTCAGCTGTAAATTAAATATTCTAACATTTGTTCCAGAAGCAGATAGGAAGCTATGGAAAATTAGGCAGTTAAATAAACTGTCTTCTCTTCTTAAATGAATGAGAAGAAAACAAATATCCCAAGATTAAGAACACATCATGAAAAACAAGTATACCGAAAAACAGCTGCTCCTGAAATGACAGATCACTTGTTTGGACTTCTGGGCAGATACTGGAATGCATGTTAGTGTAATACGTCCTGACTAAATCAACTGCATTGAAAACTAGGCTTACAGTAAGAAATATGTATATTAAATTATTTACCATTTCCCAGGCACTGTACCCAGTTCCTTATATATTATGCTAGAATTCCTTGGGCCATCTATTACCTCCCCCAAGGCTTGATTCTGCACATATGAAGGCAATGGGTATCTTACTCTTTATTTCAAGTGGAGAATGACTAAGTTTTGAACTTGATTTACCTAAAGTATGAAAACAACCTCAGATTATCACAAATTGAAGGCTTGGCTAACACTGTATTGTTATTCTCACTACAACTCTTGACCTTACTCACTAAGTAACTAGCTAGAGACACAAGCCCAAATTTTGTTCTTAATAACACAGTGAAAATCCAGCCTTCCCTGAAGCCAGGGAACAGGAGTAGATCCGCACCTGCGAAATTTCCAGGAGGAGGCTCTAGCAAGAAACATCCATAGATCACCTAAAGGAGACTGTCCCCTCAATCACACTGCGTCTGAGGAGAGACTGAATCACCACAATAGCTCTGGCTCCTGATAGCAAGCACTGACTTTGCAGCAGGGCTTTTTCTTGGACAACACTTCTCTAATAATTCTCAGAATGAGTTTTTCTGAGAAGGGCAATGTTAATCGGAATCAGGATATTTTGGTGGGAGATTCTTTAGAGAGGAGTAAGAAAAATACGCCTTCACACTCCATATGCCTTTGGCCTATTACGGCTTTGACTCTTCTGCCAGAATGGTATCTGCACCACAGAAAATCTTACAACCTGATGCACTGAATCCAGTCAAGTATAAGCAAAGATTGCTGTTGCCTTAAATTCCTGGAGGAATGCTGCCTCATAATTTTATTCTGAATTTTCATAGAAAAAATGGTGACGTTTGTGCTCCTTCGAAGTGGCAATGTGACCAGTGCTGGGTATCCAAATAGGAATAAATTGCAATAAGTACATTTGTGATACTCTCAGTCTTGTCTTTTTCTGTATTCTCTTTCCAGCTACAACAGAAAGCATGTTTTGAATCAGGAAATAAGCAATCACCCATCTCTCAGCTGGGTGGCCCTGACTAACCTCAGATAATTTTTTGCACAGCTTCTTCAGGAAAGGTAGCAAGTGCCCAAGCAGAAATCTCTAGCCTACTGATCAGGAAATTCTGTTCGATGTGGGTGTGAATACCTTCCAGAAAAGTTGAGAATTAAATTCAGAATATCCTCCAGCTACCACTCTCTATTCACAAGTGATAGAATATGCCCAACTTGCGCTTTGAGGAAAAAAGGACATCAGCGACTACCTCCAGGAGGTAATTCAGTGCTGCAGATCCTGTGTAAGTGGATGTGTCCCTGCAGACTGGAAGAAATAGTCTGAGGAATGGGATTTGAGGTTCTCCCTCACTTCATTTTAGCTATCAGCCTAGATTCCTTCTTAGCAGTTGACCTTTACAAATCTTTCACTTCAAACCCACTGTTGAGGGAGTGTAATAATAAAAACTGGGTTCTGAAGTCTAATCCAGGGGTAAAGTACCTAAAAACATAAGTGTTATGGTTTCAAATTTTACTGAATCTGGCCTTTAAGTTCTTTTTTTTCTTGTTACCAAGAAAGAACATCAAAGGCAAATTATTGAGATATTGCCAGCATAGAAATAAAGCTGTATTAATTATTATTTAAATCAGCTAGTGGAGACTCAGATATACTTTCCTTCCTAAGGTCAGTCTTAATTTCTTTGAATAAAAGATCTTTTTAAAACTTAGTTTATATTACAGGTGTAAATTTTGGATTAAAAACATGTAAAATAAGATAGAAGTCCAGCAATTGAAAAGATTTGACAGTGAAAATTCTGTGGCTGCTCCACCCTGTCCTACATAAATGTTAAAATGAACAGTAGCAGGAAGGCATGTGTGCTCTTAGAACAATTTCTTCTTGTTTACAATTGCAGTAGGCTAAAATGACTCATCGTTCCGTACAAAATGAGAACTGCGTGCTCACAGAAGATGTTTTGGTACTATCTGAAAAGCTTCAGTAAATTAGAATGTCAAAATGATATATGCAATTTCTTTGAATATGAATTTGAAAATCATGGTGCCTACAAGAATGTGAAAAGATATACAATTTCTTAGAATTCTGTTTCATGCTGATAAGCTATGGGACAACATCTGTTTTACTTCATAAATGTTCAAAGGGCAGGTGTTATAAAACTAAATGAAGACCATTGCAATACTCGTCCCTCAGGAATTTCTAAAATAGAACATTTTTCCAGAGTTATAAAAATTATATGTAGCATTTTGGAAAATGTTAACAACTCTTTTCGTCATGAGTTTCTCCTTATACACATAATAAATATAGAGAGTTTTTATGAAAGGCTCCCATATTAAAACATAAACTGTAAAGATATAGTTTCCATAAGTTTCCCGTACTAACCATGTGTGTGACAGTTTTAGTGATAATTTCAAAGGCAATAGAATAAGACAAGCACTTTGTGCTTGAAAATTACTCAAAAAATAATTTGCAATGTGTAATTCTGCTCAAATTATGGTTTGGCAGCTATTGTAATATCTATATAAAGAATACATCTTTTCTCAGTTTAATAAAGTTTTGCTTTTCTCTTCCCTTTAAAAACTACCATATATTTCAGCAAGCTATCAAATCGGTTAGAGAATAATGCATGCAATACATAAACACAAATTCCAATATGTATTACAAAAGACCTACAAAAGTACCTACACCATGAAGGATTCAATCTATTCTTCAGCCTCAGTGCTGAAACACAAGCTGACTTCACTTGAAAAAAACAAGGTTAAGGGGTTTTAGACAAAGAATGAACCATTCTACATGTCTGAAAATGCAGCAAAGCAGATGAAGAGGCTAAAATCTTTGCTTCAGGAATGAAAATCAAATGGAAAGAAGACATCTTCCTTCCTGTAAGTATTGTCCATAAAACAAGCTATTAGAAATGAAAGAGTCTAGCCCTCTCAGCTACTTAGAAGGAAACATTCCAGGAAAGAATATTTGTGTTTTGTGGTAGAGGAGAATGCCAGCATAGAAGAGGAGGGCTTTTGACTTTCTTTGAAGGTCATGAAAGGGGCAGAGCAACAAGGATATTTAAAGAACAATATCCTTTCACAGCAAAATCAAGTATCAAAACACACCACAAAATATATAGACAAAAGCATTAACAGCAACTTAACCAGTGGTTTCTGTATTAACCCAAAATTTCCACATAAATGAATACCTAACTAAATGTCCATTTCAGGCCCGTCATGAAAGCCATTTAGTATGAATAAAAAATCTAACCTAGATCTGTGTGCAAGTCCTCTGGTGATGTTAAAGGTGCTCTTGTTTTGCTATGTTTCACACAACAAGAGGAAAACACGCAGGGAAGGAGAACAGTCCTTACCTTTGTAAAAATCAAAATTCAATGCACCCAGGAGCTGTGAAATAGTACCTTTATTCCACACTGTATATGGACCTACATGCAGGTACAAATTAGGGAAATGAAAATTATAGTGGAAAGTCTGAATGGTCAGATCTCACAGCCTCCTGTTTTCACTAAGATTTATTTAATGAGTAGAAATACAAATATCCCCATAAAACTTGTGTGGAATACCAATCTTAAGAAATTGAATGGGGTCAGAAGCGTTGGCTCTTTCCCTGTGTTTGCTGTCTTTTCTCTACGGGTTTGGCAAAGAAGTTCATTAAGTTCATAATAGAAATTTTTGCTACTTCACAACACACCTCATTATGAAAAGGATTTATAAAACCCATGCTGATCATAACCATGGGGGCTTTCTTACAGAAAAAGCAGTAGCTGGACAGGTAGGATTCCTAGAATTTCAGGCAGAGTGTAAATGAGAGCAGAATGGGAAAAGACTCGTTAACTTCTCCAGAGAAAGTCCCCTTTTGTCACTTTGACCTGTCACTGCTTGAAAAATCACTTACATCAAAGACTATTTCAGGGGGGTTGCTACAATTCTAGCCTTAAAAGAGGTGTTTGAAATTTCTAAGGGAAGTCACTGGAGTTTATTTGAACTACAAAACATCACCGAAAACAGCCAGCTACTTAATAGACAAAACAAACCTATAATAAATTTGCATTGTTATTAAAACAAAACTATTTTGGCCACATGGAATCCAAATGAAATCCCATGTGAATTAATGTGTTAGAACAGCCAACACAACAGTGTTTATGACTTCGTTTCCAAAAAAAAGTCATCAAAAAAGGCTTTATCATTGCTTTGATTTCTGTTTCGCACAGAATTCCTTAAAGATTTTGCAGACTTAAAGATGAGAAAAGCTACAGAATTTAAACAACTCTTAAAATGTTGTGTGCACTTCATTGTATCATGGATATGCATTCTACTTTGCAGAAACGTATCAAGTTATAAGAGGAGGGGTCAAAGTGTAATCGCTCGGCCAAACATCCCAATAACCCACCTTGGAACAGCTGTTAATTTAAAAGACAAATTAGAACAAGTCAGCACAAAAGCAACAATAGAGAAGAAAGGCAGATGGAAGAGAGAAAGGTGAGAACTAGAAATCTTTAAATTAAATGTTAAATTCTTCTCTCATAAAGTTGATTGGATGCATATAATACATAAAATCCTCCTCAAATAGATTAATTCCTAGCTAAGCATTCAAACAAATCAATTGATTGGTGGTACTTTAATCTCAATATGTATTTATAAAAGGAAAACAGTAATTAAAGCGTTATTCCAAAGAGCCAACCATGTAAGACATCAGGTTATGCTGAGAGGCTGTACAGGCTGAAGCCACAGTATCTTCTTTGTAAACCCAAACCATTTTACAACAACAAAAATATAAAAAATTACACAACAAGACTTCATCTCCCTATTCTGCAAACCATACTGGTTCTTGAGAACATGTGTATATATATTGGGAAATGGGGAAGAAGAGGCACAGACTTAAGTGCACAGGAAGATTGTATAAATACTACTTCTCTCATGCTGATTCTTAAATTTTTCCAGAGCATATGAGGTTAGCTCCACCTCAGTTTTGTGTTAAGCTATATAAAAAACTTTTGGGAAGAAAAGATGAGTTTACTTGCACAACATTGTAAATCCATATACTTTATATTTTTTAAGTCCCAATTGACTTCCCACAGTACAGTGTTACACAGATGTCTATTGTCATTAAAAGAGGTACCTGTCATATGGGTTCGACAGGTAATCTATAAAACACAAATTATAAGGAAATGTGAAACTGACCACAAGCGTTTCAGGAGTCCTGGGAATTTTCCAACCAATGAATCAAATAGAAAAGTAAAAAGCAGCTGATATAAGAGACTGTTGCTTTGTGGTGTTGTATATTGTTTGAACAATCTTTCATCTCTAATAACTATTAGGAATGCTTATTTCTCCTGTCACTCAAAATGGAGATCTTCCCCAGGATGTTCTGCTTACTTAAAGCTAGCAGAAAGCTAAACTAATGGGAAACAGAGGTACTGTAAATGCAATGATCGGCTTCATATTTCTATTGCTATTGGACATGCCACTGAGCATAAGAAATTCCATTTTCCTTTTAGCCTTGGATTTACGCTGGCATTCTAAGAAAATGGCATTCATAGTCAACCAGATAGACCATTATGGAGAAAATATAAATAGTAACATCTAAGTTTTGTAAAAGTCACAAATGCAGAAATGTTAGTGTAAGTAAAGAAATTATATAAGATTGGGTTAGTAAAGATAAAGATGGATTAGTATATACAAGATTCAATCGGTAAAGATAAAAATTGGATTAGCAAATGTGATTGCATAGATAAAAGAATTGTTAAAAATAACAATTTATTATATCCAGCAGTTGTTTAGATTTATTTTTATTATCTGGCAGATATACTTCATTCTGATATGCATGTAGGACACATGGCAACCAAGAAGAGTTTCTGCTCTACTGTATCTCTCCATAGTAGCACTGATGTGAGTCATTTTCCTCTGTTCTGCTACAAATTTTCACAATACTTGAAAAACATTCGGTATTCTTAAGACTTCTACAGCTGTGCAAAACCTTCTTGAAATTTACCAATGAGTTCAAACGTTACTTGGAGAAATACAGAAACAGGGACTTACAGACAAAAAAGATACTTCTCCTAGTCCTACAAAGTGAACATAGACAGACAGTATTTTCTATAAAATAAATTCTGCTAATTCATAAGAATTAGAGGTGTAAATTCCTTTTAAACATCTACATTTCTGCATTTAAATTTATGTAGAGTTGATTTGATACTATTGAGATTAACTAATACTTCTGATTTTTAGAAACATATTTACATTTACTTAAATTTTTGCCAAATTTTGGACACTTAAGCTCAAGTATTCCATGTTGTTTCTCTTTATATTTCAACCATTACATTTCATCAGTTCTCAGAAAAAGCTAAGCAGAAATGCATTATTTTAACTTTTAAATGCTGGTCACCTTTATGCTCCCATGCTTTATAAAAATGAAAGAAGCAAAACACCATTCTTTCTGTCAGAAAGATAACTTCACCATTCTGGGAAAATTCACCTAAATTTGGCCAATGTGTTAAAAATAAACCAGTTTGAGAAAATCAAACAAAATTGTCTGTGTCCACTAAAAGAATGCTCTACAGAACTTGGAATTAAATAGAAGTGACTCTTCTCCAGTGTTACTCCACAGAGAAAATTGCAACTTTCTATTGACTGTTCTGTTAGGTCAATACATTTGCATTGTAGTTTGCGAGTTTTCTATTCTTTGAATCTGTGCTTCACTCTGATGCTGCACCAGGGTGTTTCTGGGGCCTTTGTGTTCTCTTTTTTTAAGCTAAGAAATTATCCACACAAAAATACACTAAGAAAATATTATTTGAGTGTAGAATCAATCACTTAAAAGTTAGGAACTGCTTAAATTATCATTGTTTCTGGCTCCATTATGATAGAGCCTTTAATTATATAGTCTTTTTTCCACAGCTCCTCCTCGTCCAATATCACACTTACTATGAATTCCTGTGCAATGTTGACAAATCATTTAAACTGAACATTTCACAGGCTGCCAGTAGATCATGCCTCTAGACAACAAGCTTATTACCTTCACCCTGGTGTGCAAGTATACCAATCAGTCACGAATGTACCTAAAATATATTGGAAGTCGTGTCTGAGCATATGAAATGCTTAATGACAAGTTCAATGAAGAAATCACACCATGAATGTCCCAAGCTAGTTACTCAAAATTTATGGGTTTGTTAACCTGATTTTTCTGAGCAGTATTCACGTCTTAGTATAGTGTAAGTTCACCAGACTACTGTGCAATTCATAATACCAGATAGACAATCTTAGCTTCCCTTTGGTGGCAAAATTGGCAGTCAGTGTCTAGCAGCCCTGAAAAGCAATTGGCTTAAACTACTAATTGTTACCCCGAATTGAGATCACAGTAGATAGTGTGAACACAGCCCTTTAAAACTGTTTCCCCTTCATAAAATAAGGTTAATAATGTCTCTTTTTTTGCAGAGTTGTGATGAAAATGAGTAATATCTGTACACTTTTGAGATATTATTGATGGATGCAACAAAAAGGTGGATGGGGGAATTAATCACTTTCTCTGAAAAGCAGAATTTGAATAATGTGAAGTATATGTGGTGCTGGACTGTTTTATTCTCACTGAATGCAAATTATTGGTTTTTCATCAAGGACTGTAACAAAATGGGCACTATTTTACAGTATGCTTCACAAGAAGTTGCCTTCTGTGAAAATTCTCTTAAAAACTGACCACATTTGCAACTTACTAAAATGTAAATTGACTACTATAGTAATTAAACCCTTACTCATCACTCATTTACTTACTTTACTTACTTACTCATTTAACAGAATTTGGGATTTAGCTTGTCTTTCTTTCTGATATTGCTAAAGTGGAGTTTTTTAAGAATAAACTTGTTTCGGAGACTGAGGCCATGGAATGGTGGTTCTGTGAGCATCTGCAAACTTGTTTTAACTTAAACATAACGGCTATGAACCGGTGGCACCTATTAATGGCTCATACCCTTTACACCTTATTGCTATATTACCAAGGTTAACCTGGGAATTCTCAAAACCATGGAGAAAAAGGGAGTATCAGCCCCAAATCTTCTTTCACTTAAATCATATTATAGATCCTCGAGAACTTTACTTAAAGCTGTTTGAAGAAAATGCTTATATGATAAGGAAGTGATATGAGAAGAAAAAATGATAAATTACCAAGTAAGATTGACATAAAAAATCTAAGTTTATGAAACAAGAGGAATGAGAGATGTCTGTAGATAGATTTTTGCACCAGCTGATGAACAAACTTCAAAAACATAATATGAAAGACGCCAAGCATGAAATCCTAACCTACTATTGAACAGTAACAGTGAAAGATTTGTAATTTATTTCACTGTGGACAATGTTTTATTCAAGCTTCCAGCAGGATTTAAGATGTTGATGGACAAAATTACTATTTCCTGTGAGTTTATCCCACAAGTACCTGGAAAGGAGGAAGCATGGGGAAGAATCTTGCATGACTGTAGGTTTCTCTCCCTAATGCAACTGGAACATTTTCATTACAAGCAGCAGGAGCTAGTTTTGTATCCCGACAAAGATCTGGAGAAAAAAGATCCTTCTCCCTCCTTAAAAGCTGCTGTCTCACATGTAAATTAATTTATGCTTTATTATAATAAAACTATTTACAAGCTTAATAAGAATATTTAGAAGCTTTAACTCAGAGCTCTGCCTCCTCTGTTAGACACTACTATGTCCTCCCTTCCTGCTGGAGCTGTGGCATGATTCTATGCAGGAAGGAATGTAAGACTTGCAGGGTAAGAAAACTATCAGGAAAGTGGGAGTTCAGGTGGGGGGGAGTGGATTCTATGCTTTGCTCCCTAATCTTTTTATTTGCATTTAAATGTCAATGCATGCTTAATAAAAAAAGCAGGAACATTCGTGTAAACAGGGACCAACACCTTGCAAGTGCCAGAATGCTGCCTAAATAATCATATTTCCTTCTGGGCTTTCTCCAGAGCCTGGAATTTCTCTTTTCTTCTTCACAGTCAGTCAGTTTCAGAGGAGCAAGAAAATGCCCTCCAACCAGCGTAGGCAATAATTTGGTGACTAAGACATTTTCTGGGAAAGCAGTAAAGTGGGTTTCAACTCCATTCACTTAAGAAGTGCACCAAATCTACATCTGCTGCTTTCCTGGTGAAAAAATGCTCTGAACCAGCAGATATTATAGGCACTTTTTGCATTAGGGTTTTGAAATAAAATAGTGCAGGATGCTCTATTATTTTACTATCTAGATGCAGGCAGGGCAAACACTGGGGGAATGTGGAGACAACTAACAGCTTTAACCCCTGCCCAGCCTACCTATGGGGACATACGGCCCTAACACAGCAGGGAAGACTGTGTAGTATCAACTCACTATCACTATCACCATTATAGTCAAATACTCACTCACAGCAGCAGACACAAACTGGAGATAAATATATGAAGAACTTGCCTGCATCTATGAAGGATTCTTGCTCCACTAAGGCACGGGATTTTAGGCACATTCATCTACTTACTGTTTCTGAGTTGGCTCCCTATTCCGAGTGAAAAATGTTCAAATAATTTTTTAAAGGTTCTGATGTTCCCATACATCGGACAGGGAGTCAAGGTATATAACACACAGTTCTGGATCTGGAATGCCAGCGACTGGCTACATAAAAGGCACAGTGACACCTGCTTGTTGTGGCTTCCAAGTCTTTTATTGTCCTTGGCAATTTGCTATGATGTAATTTCTTAAATGTATCCACTTCCCTTTAACTTACAGTTTATGCTGTATGCTTCACGCTTTGTAGAGCCTTCTCTACACCAAATAAAGGCAGTGTAGGCATTTCTCTTTATTTAGTATTAATGAATACTAATTCAGTCAAACCTCTCATTTACATTCACTTTGGTCTTTTGAAATACTGCCTTTATACCCTGATTTTTTGAGGACTTCCAGGCTTTCTTATACTGGTTCTCTAATTTCAATGTACACAAAGAATTTAATATACTAGCCATCATGCTTTTAGCTACCTATTTTTAAAAAGTCCTCTCTTCTCTTTTCTTGTTTCCATCCCAAAAGTCTTCTAGGAAAACAAAACAAAACAAAACAAAACCCTCAAAACTAACAAAATAATTTTTAGCTTGTGTAATAGCTGACCCAGATCTCCAGGCAGTTCTTATCTATGAAAATCATCATTTTATTCTTGATAGACCAAACCAAAAGATCTTACTGCTTTATAAACAGCAAATATTTGAATTATAAGATTAGGTGGGAAGACACCGCTTTCTCAGTAGAAGACCCCTGCACTCTGTCACTTTCTCCAATACCAATGAAAACAGTGGCTACTCTGGCTTTCTGAAGTCTGGGAAGTGCCTGAGAAGCTTATTTCCATCCTACCCCAGTCTCAGTAACTAAGACATTCACTGCCACTGATGCTGTCACAAAATGGGAGAAGGAGCCTGTGAAGGACTTTGCCTGACTATGACTTTTTATGTGTCATATTCTTTTTGTATGTCTTACAGCTTTCTGCATGTCTTCCCATATGTCTCTTTGTCTTTCTATATATCATATACCACTATGCTTTGAGTCCTCCTCACAATAGTTCACCAGCACACTAAAAATAATATTTGATTTTTCTCCCTAAAGACAGATTATTTCAGACCTTTGAATTTACAACTTAGGTAGCAAGAAGAACCACACAATCATAGAATAGTCCAAGTTGAAAGGTGGCTCTTGAGATGACCTGGTCTAAACTTCTCCTGAAAGCAGGGATTTAGATTAGGTTATCCAGGGCCTGCCAAGCCAAGCCTTGAGTAATTCCCATGAGGGACTTTCCACCACTTCTCTGAGCAACGTATTCCAGAGTTTAGTTCTCGTGATGAAGAAAATCTTTCCCGTATCCAGAGGGAATTTCCCCTGAAGCAGCTTGTGCCTGTTGCCTCATGTCCTGTCACAGTGCATGCCTGAGAAGAGAGCACCTCCTTCTCCACCATAGCTACCCTTTCAGGTACTGGAAGACAGTGACTGGATCCCCCCAAGCCTTCTCCTCTCCAGACTGAACAAACTCTATTCCTCTGACCTTTCTTCCAGAATTCTTCACCTGCTGCCTTCCACTGACTTACTTGGGAAGCTCACCTACAGCAGCATATTGAGCAACATTGCTTCTGAATGTATGCATTTGGGAAATAAAAAAGAATCCCTTCAAAGCCTTCAAAAATAAAATCAGCTTCTCCTAACAGACTTAACTCCCTAAAGCAATTTAAAATTACTCACGTACTAGGTCACCTTCCTTCAGAAAAAATCTAGCCTTTAAAGTAAACAGCTTTAAATCTTGTAAAGTGCACAAGTGGGTCAGATGCGATTTGTGTGTTCAAATGTATTTGCACAGGAGAGAAGGAAAGAAGAATGAAAGCCTGGATTCAAAGGGAGCTGGCTTCCGAATTATTTTTAAGGATTTACAGTCCATGAAGACGCCATGTGGAGTGATGCAGAACAACCAGCTTAGAAGTAAGTACAATCAAAACGAGAGCTATAACTGGCTTGTTTTTGACATGTCTGAGATCATTTGGGCCCAGAATTAAACTTTCTATACTTTGAAGAAAGAGAGAAACAGACAGTACAGGCACAGGAGAACAGAGAGTTACAAGATGAGATTGTTAGGATATGGTACTGCAGTACTGCAGTTAAAATGACATTTCCTTTCCTTGTTCTTTCTTTGTAGGCCTGGATACACATTTGTAGCCTAACAGCTTCATACTATTTTTGCTCACTGTTGGATGGGGACTGTCTCAACCACAGCATTTTAGGTTGTATTTCACATTTTAATTCCGCTGCAGCTTAAAAACAGCTTAGTGTAGTCTATTTGAATCTGATTTTGAGAATAGCTGTTTTACTTTAGTTATGACAATTGTCTCCTACGGAGCCCAGGGCATAAAGTAGATAACTCGGAATGGAAACGAGCCCTGTATCTTTAACAAAGATTGGCAGAAACTATCTGCTTTGAATCCCTGTTTTTAAATAAACCAGCAAATAACAGAAATAGTTCTAGAATTCTCCACAAAGCTTCTCTTCAATCAATAGCCACAGAATTTATCTTTAAAAAGCTCTCCAACAATGACAGCATTGCAAAATATGATCAAAAATAAAAATGAAGGTATCATCTGAGATCCAGTAATGTGACAGTGTAAGAATGCCATTGCCATTAAATACAGCATAAGACACACTATTAAAATGTGAATGAGGAGGAGGCAACTCTCCATATTAAGTGCAGAGAGGTGCAAAGAATCCCATAGCAACAGACCAAAATAGGAGAGTTCTACAAGATGCAGATGATACCTGGAGGTTCCCACACAGCCCCTTCGCAGCTCTCCTTCCCCTTTTCATGGGGACAATCTAGATGGCAGATGTATAGGAGCAGGTACACAGAAAAAAAAACCACAAAAAAAACAGCTAATAAAAGAGACAGGAAGAATAATTTTATTTATGGATCTTCCGAATCTGTATCTCATGGAAGTGAACCACGTAAAGAACAGAACATGTAGCCTACAATGTGAAAATACTAAATCAGATTGCTTAAAGACTTATTTCCCTTACTTAAAGAAAAAAGCTCAGCCTGCAAGTTATCTATACAAGTTTTTGAATGCAAATTGGAAAAACTGTAGCAAAAAAAGGAAATATTACAAAATACACATACAAAAGAGTAAACAGAATAAACAGAAAGGATAAAAATAGAACCTAATATCTCCTCACGATTTAGAGAAGTAGTAAATTTTTTGTCAAGTCATAGCCAACACTTGCAGAAACCAAGTAGAAGTTTAAAAACTAGTCAAATCAAAACTCTCTGAAGATTTACCATTTTTTTGTCTTGACAGGCTTCAACAAAGATAATAAGAACATGGTAACTAACCAACAAGAAAGAGCTATGAAGAAAGGGCTAGGATCTGTACAAGATTAAGCTGTAGAATAGACACAGAGGATTTTGCATGTTAAGGTATTGTGGCTAACATTTAGTGAAAAGAGGAAAATATCCCAGAACTTGTTGGTCACTTAACGAGTTACTCCTGATTAACAGCAAGAAGCAGGTCTAAAATGAAGAAACCAGGATGATGCTTTGTTGCTCTAATAATAGTAGACTTCCGATGTTCATTGTGCATAATGCCTATTATGACTATATTACTAAAAAGGCTGCAGGAATTCAACACTGCTCATTGTGAACAAGTATGGCTGATTCTTAAATTGATTTAATTCACTTATAGCTTCTCTTCACAGCCGTAATAATTTCATGCAAGCAATGGCAAGCTCAAAGGCATTGCAGATATTGTGAGTTCTCTGAAACAGTCAAGCAATGTAGTAGTCTAGGATATTTTCAGTAAATCTAGGGTATTTTTAGCAGCAGCGACAAATGCTAAAGGAAAGAGGAAAATAATGGGTCTGGCAGCAGTATTGAAATGGTGCCATTTTTTTCTTGTTCCTATCGATTACAATCTTATCCCTTAAACTATCAGTATTTGTAACATTTTAATTTTAGTCTAACTGAAATCCTGTTCTCATTTATATTATATCACATCATATTGTGCTGTTTGTCTAAGCAACATCCTGCAGAGGTGAACTCAACTGCTTAGTTAATCTATGCTGATACAGACGTTTGTTTTCTTGGTTCACATGCACAAAAGTTGTGTGTGTCCCAAAAGGTCTCCACTTTTTCAACAGTATTAGCTTGGTCTAAAAAACTGTATTATCTCTACCTACATGTTTAGCCACAGCATCTGCATTTTAATTGCTGCTTCATAGTTTCTTTAATCTCATTGTATTTAGGAATACAAGAAATGTATGCTGGGTACTGTGTCTTTCTCAATGCTATTCATTAATTAGTAAGATTTTTCATGAGACAGCTCTGCTCTCATTGACTTCACTGGGAGGAAATCTGAGCTCATATGTCTCCTCCGCAAATTGTACAGTGCAGGTCTTTCTAATGTCTCTTCCCTGGAAATGCCTTTTCTCCCACATCCTAACTCTTATCACATTCGTTCCCCCTTCTGGTACCTAAAATTATGTCCTTTTTGGGATGGGATGGGAAAATTAATTTAGGAGTCTGTCTGGTTATTCTAAATACAAAAAAAGGAAAGAGGAAAAGGAACAGCTGGTTTACAAACCTTTCATTTTCAATAGCTTAGGCTTGGTTACTCAAGCACAGAAAAATTATTCTCCCAAGAAATCATATTGAGAAAAAAGTTCCAGGCATTCTGTTGTTTCCAGCTGGGCTTAATGTGCCTTATAAGGAGAACTCATATTTTCTTAGGCAGAACCTCTCTCAAAGACATGTTAGAAAAGGTAAGGCCATAAATCTGTGTCAGGTCCAGATGTGCAAGATTCTGGTGCCTAAAAGTCATCCCATTTTATCTGGTGATAAAAGTCATCAGCTTATTTTTATAAATGCTTCCATGGTTTGTTTAGGCTGTTTAAAGTAATGCATGTACATTAGAAGAAAAATCACTCATTGTATATCTGGTAAATGTGATGTATAAACTGTACATAAAAGGCACAGAGTTGAGGACCAGGAGCTGTGGCTCAAACATTTGTTAGAGAATTTTGCTCACAGGTGATAAAAACAGTAACAAGCACCGTCTCCTGATATTTGACCTTAGAGAATTTAAGCTACCTATGTACATCTCCGTACAACCACCCATATGTATCTTCCATGACAGCTTCTGAACAGCTGAACACAGAATACAGATGCAGTTTTCATTACTTTTCTGTTTATCATTAC
>JAVJGG010000032.1:13236687-13247457 GCA_035590195.1 Aviceda cuculoides | reverse complement strand
GTCTTCCTAGCTTTCTGCCTTCATCATTAGCCTGAATTCAAAGCTGGATTTCTTTGCATTTTAGGGTTGTTCAGTTGGGCTTTTCTTCAAAAGTTCAGTTGTTTACCTTTGTGTTGTGTTCCAAGCTCAAATTTTGATGTACAGCCCGTTTTGAGTCCAAATAATGGTTTTAACCAGTCTGATAAGCAGAGGAGATGTTGTTTGTTCTTGTGGTTTCTTCTAAACTCTGGGGAAAAAAATACTTTTTTACTATTTACTTATAAGCCTGGTGGCTGGAAGCATTGAAAGTGTGGAGAGCTCACAGGGTGACAACTATTCTATCACCATCCCACAGTATACAGGAAAAGAGTTAAGTTAATGAACCAGTCTTAAGCCAGCGTTTTATCTGGAAAAGTAGGGACCATAAACTGTTAAAGGTCTTGCCCTAAATAATGCTGCCATTTGCAATGCTTGCTGAAGTCGTTGGTCTGAGGGCTCCATGTCCCATCTTACAGGGTAAGGGTTTCTGTCAGTAAGCCTTTTTTTGAGAGGGAGATCTCAGATGAGATTCTTCAATACTGATGCTGTTCTAAAGAAAACCAAAGCATTTGAATAATATTTTTTTTTGCTTCCACTGTATACTACAATATGGAATTTAATGTACATTATGTGAAGAATGTACCTTCTACTTTGTTTTGAGCGTGCCACCTGTTTGTTTTATTTGATGGCCTTTAGCTACTACATTGAAAGATCTTCTGTGGCTAATAAGCCGTTTCCCATCTGGCTTTTTCAGTGCTCAGTGTCTTAATGTTGTAAATACTGCAGTCCTTAATGTGGGATAAATCTGCTACATAAAGGAAAAGGGGTAGGACTGTTTGTATTAAGGGTGGAGGGGAGAGATTGGGGCACTCATGTTGGGACCAGAGTTTTGCTATTTAGGGTAAAACAATAAAATTAAAGCAAGTGGTTGGCTTTTAAAAGTAAGGTAGGATGTCTTGCTAAAGCATTTTAAGAATAGTGCTCCATGATGATGTGGTTTTTTGAATCCAGTGTTAAGTAATGGATTTTTTGAATCACTTGTACATATGGTTTTGCATTTTTTATAACTGTCTCAATCTTTGTTTTGATTCTTGTAGAAATATTTGCGTACTTCAAGACAAAGTACATCAGACATTTTCTTATTGGTTAACTGTGGGATAAAGATGGGGGGGTTTAATATGAAAAATAGCCAGTTACATACTGAGAAAAATGGGTGGAGAGTGGGTTTGCCAATAAATTAAAGGGAGATATTTCAGTTCCATTTTTTTAACATTTGCTATTTTGATGACGTTTGCCTTCTTCCTGAAAAACGGGGATTATTTTTATTTAGCTACCTTTCCTCACTTGGAAACAGTTGTGGGACCAATTATTTTTCTCTAGGTGGCAGGTAAAATTCAGTGTGAGATGTAGAGGAAAGAGTCTCATAAATTGCCTTATTCTTTACTTGATTTCTTGTCTGTATGGCACTCCTCAGTGCAAGTGTAATAAGTTGGTCTGAAAACAAGATCTCTGCCTCCGTTTGTTTCGGGGAGCTTGTTTTTGTTCCCCCCCCTCCCTTTTTTTTTTTTTTAACTAAATAGTAATTTTGAAGTGCTCATCAGTATGTTACCGATGATAAAGCCTCCAGCTAACACTTGCTAAAGGATGATGTCTTGGGTTATTTATATGATGCAACCTCTTGTGAATAGTTGAATTATTTTAATTGGTTTTGCCAGCTGCATTTGAAGAAAGTTGACTGTTTTAGAAAATATAACTAAATACCTTTCCCTTGAAAACAGGGATTTGAGAGATTATGGCATCTGAAGCCCACAATGTTAGAAAACAGAAAGTACTGCATATCGAAGGTCATCCCATTGATCTCCCCAGAAAAAGAATCTCTTCTTCCACTAAAAAGATCATGAAGGAGGTAAGCTGTTTTGTGGGGTTTTTGTATGTCCTCTGGTGAAACTGAAGTAAACATTCAAGAAGCTCTTAGTTCTGAGCAGTCTAAAACTAGAAGCACAGCACTACTGGACATTTCATGTTTAGATGTGCAATAGAACTTTAGCTTGAACAGCAATTATATTATGAAAACTATTCCTCATAACAGGCACAGGCAATGACTGCACAGATACACGCATCGTATCATCCACCTGAGTAATAGGTACTGACACAGTTTTACTCTTGCCTGCTTTTATGCAGTCTAGCCAAGAACTGTTTCAGTAGAGGAATTCTATCATCAAAAACTTCTTTCTTGCCAAGAGGGCTACATGACACAAATGAGAGGTGGGGTAGGTGAAATACCTGCATTGAAATGGACCTATCATCTTGTTATCATACAGCTTGATCTACCATGTTGTCTAGTAACACATATACTTTCACTGGATTCATGCTAGTTGGTAATATTTTCTCATAACCTCTTACCTGTGTTACTGACTAAAGAGTAAGGCAGTGGAGTATGAAGAAAGCACTAGGAAGGTAAACTTACTGAAAGATCACTTCAAACAGTGGTGAAGATGCCAATATCCTCTATGTCTGTTTGCTTATTGAAATTATGTGTTAAACCCTACATGATTTTATGACTTGGTATTAACAAAAAAAGATCATAGCGTTGTTTTGCTGATCTGCACAACATAAATGTTAACAATAGTATAAATTTTCAAGTTGAAACGCCCACAGTATATAAGCACAGTACCTGTTTGTATGAAAATACGTATTTCTAACTTAAGCATCTTAGTGCTTTTTTATTTTTAATAATTTGTTTACTATTGAAAAAAAAAAAGTAGACCAGAATGTCACAATTCAACTCATCTTCATTACATGAAGCTCTAAAACATTGAAGACTGCTGTATAGAAAAAAGTCTCCAGAAATTAATCTTCAAATTGTGGCTTAATTTTCAAAGGTTTTGCTAATCTGTGTGGCACAACCTTGAAAGAATTTTGTGATTCCTCTAGGCTATCACTGTTCTATGCAGCCTAATTGGTGTCAGGGTGCTAATCTGTTTCCTATGAATGAATTCAGGATAATCAAGCTGATGTTGTCTAGAGTAGTCTTGATTTTTGTTGTTGTTGTTGTGCTTTGCTAAGGAAATGTTCTGGTGTCATCCTTCCTAATACTAGCATCTGCTGTATTATGGACTTTTAAATGCACGCGTGAGACAAGTAATGCAATTTTGCCATCAGATTCCAGCAGGCTTTTTACATTAGTCACAGTTTTTCATTTGCTAGTAACTAAAGAATCTGTCTCTGATGTCACAATCCTGCCTCTTGCCAAAGATACCCTGAGCCTACAGCTGACTGTGGTGCTCCAAGGACAGCTGTGGCAGAGCTAATCCATCTATAGGTCACTGTAAAACACTTGAAGATTATAGGAGGGTTAATGTAGCTGTGCTTTAGTTGCAGAATAGGAAGAGTGGGTAGAAGGGAGGGAATCTGTGGTAAACTTAGGCCATGGTAAAGCAGGACTTTTTTGACAAACCGTGGGAGTGTTTGAGCCTTTTGAGTAATACAGCTTTTTTTCTTCTCTATTCCCTTTCTCCCAGGGTAAGAAATCTCCAAAACAGCTGGCTTCATACACAAACAGGTAGGAGGGCTGTGCTGTGTAGAGTCTTGAGTTTCAGGTGAGAGGGAGGAAGAAGCAGTTTAAATCTATTACAACACCCAAGCAGACACAAATGGAAGATAGATCTTAATTTTACTGACAATACTTGGTTCTTGTGTCTACTTCCATAATAATGAGTCTCTGCATTAATAAAAGCAGGAGAAATACTGATGGTAGCTCTTGCTTCTGATAACTCAAATGTCATGAAGTTATATGTCAGGGATAAAATGTTTTAAGTAACCTGCAACTTGACTGCTGAATTCATAATGATATATTTTAACTTAATAACAAAGTATTGCTTAGGTTTAGAGTAACCTTCACTAAAATACTGTTTTATTATTGCAGAATAACAGTTGGAAAAACGGTGACCAGTCCCCTCTCTCTTTTCAAAGTAGTATATTGTAAAAGAAAAGTTCATTGTTATAGTCCAAAGCCTTGCTACAGAAAGAAACAGCTCCCTAAATCTAGGGGCTGTGACATGGCAAATAAAGAAAATGAACTGGCTTGTGCAGGGAATCTGCCAGCAAAACTGCACAACGACAGTCGTACACACTTGCTGAATTCTAGTGACCCTGGTTCATC
This sequence comes from Aviceda cuculoides, assembly GCA_035590195.1. Taxonomy (NCBI): domain Eukaryota; kingdom Metazoa; phylum Chordata; class Aves; order Accipitriformes; family Accipitridae; genus Aviceda; species Aviceda cuculoides. The sequence goes on along the minus strand of JAVJGG010000032.1, from coordinate 13,243,277 downwards.
TCAAACAGAAGGCCCCTCATCCAAATATAGTGGATTTTTTTCAGAGGTAAGTAGAGTTTAAAGAAACTTCAGTTTAAATAAAAGTATTCCTGGTAGTTTCTTTGTGTGGTTAGCTGTGAAAGTTTTCAAAGAGATAATTTTCCTAACATATAGATTAGGTTTGGTCTTGAGATTTACAGTCTTTGTCTGTCAGTTTATGGTGGTACAGTTGCCAGCAGTAGTAGTCTTGCCAATTTTCCTCATGTTTGTATCAGCACGGAAGCTTGGATCTGCCAGACTAGTCTGGGTTAAAATTGTACCAGCACCAAAGGAAAACATTGTTTTGAGCCGGTTAGGTTTCATGATCTGGTATGATGCATGGCCACATGTGTGTTTATGGAAGTGTGAAAGTGTTAGTGTACAGATGGGAATAAGCTGGTGAGGTAGGATAGGACCATTTTCAATAGCAGCTTAGTGTGTGTGAAACTACCTTAAATGTTTGTATAAGACTGTATTTCTTGTTAAGATTGCTTGATGAAACCCAGTGAATGCTTGCGGGGCTTCTGAAACTGGCTAAAAGGTCAGATACTCTAAATTAAACAGGTTTTGTGACAGTGAAGGCTGCTTAAGTCCCTTAATGTTTGAAGTTTCCATTTCTGTCACCGTAGATGTTTGTTACCCATTGAGGCCTGCAGGTGTTTAAAGTGAGGCATGTCAGGGAAGATAAAATCGAAGACTATCACCATGCTGTCTTTTCATGGTACTGTAAGTGTGGGCTGCCATGAAAAGGGAGCCCCGAGTGTCCAGTGGGCTGGAGGTACAAGTCTGTGGCACTCTGGCACTCCATTGAATGTGATGGTTTCAAGGCAGGAGCAGCAGAATAGCTAGAATAAAGAGGCTGTGGAAATGAAGACTGGGCAAGATTCATCCTCTGAGAAACTAAAGACCAGATCACTGGCCACACATGACTGTTTAACTGGTTTGAGAGATGTGGGTGGCTCTGCAGAGTTCATTCCAATTCAAGGTCTATTTTAATAAAATACTGAGTTTTTCAGAAATGAACCTTTTCTATCAAAGTTCAGAATAATACATGTAATTACTTGTGTCTAAATTGTGTCAGAATTAATAAGCATCTAAGTAAAATTCTCAGAGTTGTTGAGAATTACAGGTTGATGCTCATAAATGCTCTATTTAATTATGAAATACCTCATTCAGGTGTTTACAGACCTTATTCTTGTAGATTTTGGGTAAAGTAGCCAATCTATTTGTGACCCTTTCTAAAGGGAATTTGTGTTTTTAAGGCCATTGTTAGCTAAGTTTTAAAACAAACTCATTAGCATACAGATAGAAAAGTATATTTTCATATACTAAATTGCTGTATTAGAGCAGCTTACTGTGTTGCTGGCTACTTAACTTGTGGTAAACTTCTATATTTTCAAAAATACACAGGTTTCTCAGGACCATGAAACTATGGCTCAAGTTCTTTTCAGCAGGAATCTGAGGCTGAACGTAGCTTTAACCTTTTGGAGAAGGAGAAGTATAAGTGAACTGGTAGCCTACTTAGTAAGGTAAACTGAGTGTCTCTTCTTTTATATTCTTAAAGTGGTAGCAATCCCAAATATGCTGCAGTATTTTTAGGGGTCTTTAGATGTTGTTACTTTTGTTATCCTAAGTCATGGTAGAAGCATATACTTCAACCTATGCTCTGCTAGTAACATTTCTGATTTTATTCTTAATGTTTCTAGGATACAGGATCTTGGAGTAGTAGTAGACTGCCTTCCTGTGCTTACAAACAGGTACAAATAAAAAGAAGTGGGAGATAAGAATCTGCTATAACAACACTGAAGTTCACTCACTTACTGAAACTTCTTGGTTTTTAAGTTTACAGGAGGAAAAACCATATGTTTCAGTTGGCTGCTGTGTAGATCTTTTGCCTTTAGTGAAATCACTGCTTAAAAGCAAATATGAAGAGTAAGTATCAGTTTCGGATGTTTTCAAAACACTATTACTTCCTGGCTATGTAGTGCCCTAGAAGTTAATGGTGTTTAGTCCTCTGACTCTTGTTCCTTCTGGCCCCTCTCCCAGCCCTGCCTTTCTCAGGGAACACCTACCTGAAGGGGAGCTTTACTGTGAACCTTTCCCCTTTAACAAACCAGTGGTGCAAAAACTCTTATGCAAGGTTAAGAACCCAGGGCTGGCTTTGCACTTGTGCAGATTTATTTATTCTAAACAGTAAAACAGAATAGCACTGAAGTTTTAGTATGCTTTGTAACATGAAATCAAGGCAAAGTTTTCAGGCAAAATGCTTGAAGAATTTCTACTTTTTCAAAGTGGTAAACTGAAGCTCTTGTTGAAATTGAAAACATAGGCAAGCATTTAAATTTGCCCATTTGTCTAGATTATTTTTATTCCAGAATAGAAAACATGTTGCTGTCTAAGTTGCTTACCAATTTGTCTTGACACTTTAGCTGACCTGTAGATATTGGAGGTGGAGGGAAGAAAGCATGATGTGTTAAATATGTTGTTACAGGTATGTGATAGTTGGTTTAAACTGGCTTCAGGCTGTCATTAAAAGATGGTGGTCAGAACTATCTGCACATACAGAAAAGGCAGAGGATGGGTGAGTATAGTGTTGTGAACTATTTAAATGTTTCTGTAGCTTATTCCATCTCAAAATCTGTTTTAATGTTGATCAGTAGGAGCACACCTTATCTACAAAATAAAAAATTATAATTTGAAAGTAAAAGCTTAAAAGTATTTTAAAAGTTTTGTTCTTAAGACACAGGTGTTGTTTGGAAACTTACTTTAAGGACTGTCATGTTTGGGGTTTGGTTTTTGTTTTGTTTTTTTTTTACTGGAGTTTTAATACATGTAGAACATCGTCATCAGGTGTTATAGAAGTTGGATCAAAACTTTTCTGATATTGTGGCAATGTCTATCATATAGACTAAGTCTGTGCAGTACTAGTCTTATTTCAGTCAAAAAGTCTACTGAAATGTAGTATGTATGTTATAAAGTGTTGTTCATTCTTTTTCAGAAATATTCATATTTTAAAACAACAATTAAGTGGATTATGGGAACAGGAGAATCATCTTACTCTGGTTCCAGGATATACTGGTAATATAGCTAAGGTAATCCAGTTCCAGTTGTGTTTAGTAATGAACATATTGTATCACTTGCAGTATTCTTCTCGTTTTGTTATTTATGCTGAACTATTGATGGATAGAGACTCCTTTATTTTCCACTAATGCTCAAGTATATTGCACAATTTTTACAGAAATCTGGAGTGATTTCCCTACGCTAACAGTAGCGTGGTTTAGAATGCTAACAATGAATTTCTTTAATCCTTTTTTCTTTACAGAGACAGCATCTCCTTAGTAAAACAGCTAATAGTAATAAGTCTTAAAATTGTTGTAAAAAAGGGCCCAGGTGAGTAGGTAGACTGTGAAAGGACAGATGTTTTCTCTGAAATCTGCTGTACCCATTGTCGTAAGTGTAATGCAGCGTGGAGAATCTTAGCCCAACAGTGTTAGCATTTGCACATCAGGTGACTGGGGCAAGTGACAACATACTAAACTCTAAAGCTTATTGCTGGCCTAATGCTTAGAAATTTATGAGTTTATGGAGAGCAGAAGAGTGTCTCCACCTGAAGTGAATCCCTGTTTGCTTTTCTCAGTACCTTGTGGTATCAGTAATATAATGAGAGTGTCTGGTAAATGCATGATTTGCTGCTCATGATACTCTGTAAACATGGCTTTCTGAGGTTGGGCACAGTTAAAAGGATAAGAAACCTCTCCATGTGGAGGGGCCTGGTAAAGGTAGACAGTGAGAAAGGACTTGGTTATGTATAGGATTTGAGTGAACTTGAAAAGAACTTGGAGATTGCACTCTTTACATATATCTGAAGGAGCTTTGTGGAATCTATAATTTTATGGCTACAGAATTTGTCACTTTGATGTATCAAATAAGTTATTTCTTGTTATTCTGGGACTGTTGTGCACCTCTGACTTCAATTTTTATGCCTCTACAAGGATAATTACAAACTTCTTACAGAGTTGCAGTCAGCAGGGATGCAGAAGAACTGAGTTCTAATTCCCATCTGGTAGAGCAATGGGAGCTTGTAATATAGACTGCCTAGTTCTTCTGGTAGATCAACGTAGCAGTTATAACCAGTGTCAGTTTGTTTCTCTAGGATTCAGGTTTCCTTTCTGTTCACTTACCTACTTAATGTATATCAGGATAGAGTGTGACCAAGGCACCTGAACAAGTCAGGAGCAAAAGCAGTAGTACAAGAGTGGGAGGGTTGGGGTGAAGGAGTTCACTCTTAATGAACATGTTTCAAATACATGATCTCATGATGATGATTTTCTTTCTTGTGCATGCAGGGAGCAGAGGAAAAAACAGGCTAAATTGATGGCTTTGGAAACTAATCCTACTGTTCTTGCAGGCTTTTTAGGACATAAAGAAATGCCACTGAAAGCATTAATTTAAAGTAATCTTGAAGATAACTTGTTCTGAAATTTGGCCTAAACATAATTATTATAGTCCTGATTGTTACCCTGCCTCAGACATACAGTCGATGTTACAGCTGTAAGTAATATGACATTTTCTCTCTCTCTCTCTCTCTCTCTCTCTCTTTTTTTTTTTTTTCCCCCTCCTTCTAGGATGTAAATGCTTATTTATTACAGCTACACTGACATGACTGGGAAACTATGTGTGCTTATGTGGTGAAACAATCCCCTAAAGTATCCCTGAAATATGTACTATTTCCGAAAGCCTTTTGAGAAATACTGGCAGAAGAGAACTGAACTGTCAAGCTGTTTAATGAAACCACTAAAAAAATCCTAACAATCTACTTCACATTGAAGTGGAAAAATGTCTAGTAGGAGCAACTTTTACTTCAGTGAGGTGAAAGTGCACTATGAAAACTGTATGCCTTTGCTGCATTTGGGATTCACTCAGTTACTAGGTATTCGTTTAAATGCTACTGTATTTTACTACATCGCATAAAAGATGGTGAATTACACTGTCATGAAGACAAGACAGCAGAACCAGTTATAAGGAACCAACAAAAGCAATCAGCATTAAGAGCTTTTAAATGTTTCTTTCACAAGAGAACTCCAAAATGCACAACTATCTTTCAATTACATTTTTAAAAAAAAACCTTAGGAATACGCAATTACTTCTATGTTTTAATCAAATTATTAAATACAGTTTTTGTTTGCACTATTGAGAAACTATACAGCAAAGATGCCTTAATTACTAGTGTTTCAAAAAGCCAATATGTTAAGATGCAAATAGCTACTATGTTCAGATTGTGATGCAAAACTACGAAAATCAGGGTTTCACATTGTGTAGTTAATGAAACATTGCACATACAAAGATTCATGTATGAAAAATATAAATACCTGAAGTTAAGCTTGGATAAACAGTTATTGCAAATGTCAGCAGAATGGTGAATTTATGTCTAACAAATGTTTTTATATTGTATGTGGATTTCTAACACAGTAATCTTGTTCTGTATCATTTAAACTACATGAAAATAAGTAAATATATTAAATGTATCTACTGTTTTTTCTTTTCAAGTTCATAAAAACAATTTCTAGAATAATCTCTTCCACAGTACTTTTTATCAGATATTTATGTCTATTGTTTGAAATGTTTACAGCCAGATGAGGCCCTGTTATTCAAATCGCACCCTTTTTATACTACCTCCTTTAAGAAACTGACAAAGAGCTTTTGCAAAATTAATCAAGTTCTAGCCTGATCAATGAGGGCAAATTCATACCAACAATAGCATTGAAAATACAGCTATAAACTCTTACTGTCCTATTGCTATCCTGTACTATTTTAATTTAAAAGCTATAGCTTAATAGCTCTGAGGGAGTTTTGATTTTAGGCTTGCTATTGCCTTTTTTATTTTGTGATTAAGAAGCATGTTTTTCCAATTAACACTTACAAAGTGCTAGCCGTTCACTTAAAACATAAATATACATGCACAGCATGTATCACCAAATAGTCTACTTCCTTAAAAAACTTAAGTACTTAGAAGGGTTGTTTTCATACCTAGAATGAAGCATATGCACTTTTATTGATATGCAGGAGAAAAGTCTTTTGATAGCCCCAAGTGGTTTTTGCTTTACAGATGAAATAAATTAATCTTAAACTCTTGTAGTGGTCAACAGCTTTAGGCCTCCTGTTGCTTCATTTTGTATTTAAGTTACATATCATTATTGCTGACTTCTGGAGGCCAACTAGAAATCTGTCGTCAGAACTTGGTGCTTTTGGTTATTTGAATATTCTTTAAACCACCAAAGGTTTCATGCTTCCCAGGGCAGTCAGCTACAGGGAAGAGTTTCTGGGACATCCCCAAACTGAGAACTCTGTGGGACAATCTCGAGATATGCACATAACCAAATTCTTTTTGCTAGAATTGTTATGTACCATTACAGATATTTCACACTCAAAAGAGTTTGAGGCAGAACTTAGTACTTTTCACATGTTCTTGCTGTCAATTAAAAATGTAAAGGAACTATGGTATGATGACATTCTTGTATTACTTTACTGTTCTGTTGAGCACTTAAATGTAAAAGTAACATAAAGACTGGCTT
>JAVJGG010000032.1:13226013-13236587 GCA_035590195.1 Aviceda cuculoides | reverse complement strand
GACTGGCTTCATAATTTGGGTAGCAATTGCTGAAACTCTTGGATTACTCCTCAAGGAGAATACTGTAAAGGTGATGGAAACTCAGATCTTATTTTCTCCTTTTTTTTTAATAGACAAAATGAAGTAACTCATGGCCATTTCTTTCTGATAATACAAGAAGTCATCATTGTAATTGATTAAAGTGAAATACTCTAGTATTCAAAAATCCAGCTTGACTGTAGATGTAAATACTTGGGCTTATAATGTAAATCCATGGCCATATGCAGAATTCCAAATTGTAACTATGGATGGTGCTTTTGTTCTAGTGGCAAGGTAAGATTGACTTGAGGATCATTATTGAGAAATATCTAATAAAATAATGCATTATTTTTAACTGCCAAAAATTGTATTTTGACAGCATCAATAATACAGTATTAAACATTAAGTCATTAGTATCTGTGCCTTATTTTAAATTATTTTTTTTTACTGTTTTCAGGCAGCTGCTAGACTGTAAGAACAGGATTCTGGTGTCTCCATTATGAAATGATTTTTCTGTCATGATCTTAAAACACTCATTTAAACTATTCAGTCTGACATTCAGGCTCAGCTTGTATGCTCTTTAGTTCTCAAATGGCTAGGAATCAGTTTTGCTGTAATAGAATGTATATGTATGATATCTGCTCAAAGGTGACATGAGTAAAATGTCTTAATAGCCGTGTAACTCCATGAAATCCATGTAGTTGTCTCAGTGAATCTTAAGAACTAAGTTTATGAAAAATCATGTGCATAAATGCTAATATTTGTGATACTTTCTGAAAATGCTGTTTCTAGGATGTTTCAAAAGATCAGGCAGAATTAATCCTTTATCCTGTCTGGTTTTGTGATGCAGAAGCATGTATGTACTTGAGGATGAGGGATGCCTCTGCAGAGCTGTTCTTCATGTTATACCACTTGATATGAAATTAATGTCTTTGAAAAACAGTATGTCTTTTGCCTCAATGTTCCCTGAGAGTACTTGAGGCTGTCTTGCTGAAAGGGTTTTTATTTGAAGCGTGAACTAGGACTTACCCATCCCCTAAACTGAAATTAAAGAAGCCTTCTGGTAAACTGCCTCTTTTGCAGAGCTAAAAATCCCCCAATGTTCTGTTAATGTAAGAATCAAGTTTAGGTATTGCTGATACCTTGCTGAAGAGTGGAAGTGGAGGAAAAAAAAAAAAAAGCTACCCCAGTCTATATGTAATTATTATTATATTATGTATAGCTCTGTTTTGAAGGAGTTACACCTCTGTCTTAGTAAAGAGTACTCCACAGTGGAACACCCTTGTATCCCACAGGTGCTGCAGTTGTAGGCTACTTAATAGTGCTTACAAATTGTCACTGGTATTAAAATACTAGCATCAGCCCTCCAGGAGTTTATCTTCTGCAGTGATAGATAACTAAAATGATCTTTCCCTTTCTATAGGCTGCCTTATTGTTATCAGAGGCTGCAGTTTTAACACTTGGGGTGCAGGAGCATTGGGACAATAGGAAAGGACAAAAAATTACTCATGCCCTATGTTGAGTGACATCAGTCCCACTGCATTATACCATGCGTATCTTAAAGCAGGCTGTATTTTCTTTTTCTGGTATCTGAAGTAGGCAAGTTTGGAGTAAATAACTCCATTGAGTTGAAGAGGTAAGTTTTGAAGATGGATGCTACAATGCTGATTTGTGGTGTGTTGGTTTGGATTTTTTTCTTGAAAGGGTGGACATTTTTGTGTGTAAAAGCTTGAAAGTATCTTGTGCAAAGCTTACATTTTGAAACTAGCAAGTGGTTGCTTTTGCTGGTTCATCTTGCCAGATCTTCCAGTTTTATAGAAGACAATTCCTGTCTTGGTGTGGAGTTTTGCAGCTATGTTTTCTGCCCAGTTTTCTGGTACAAAGGAAGCAGGTGGTTCATAGTCAACTATTTCAGAATACAAAACCATGCAAATCATGCTACTGGTGTGAAGTTATTCCAACTTTTGTACAATGCAAATTCTTTAGTTTATGAAAGCAGTTGGCTCTTCGGTGAGGAACTTTATATTGAACCGATGCTGCATTAGATGAAGAAAAAGATGAAGCAGTTATTAATAGCCTTGGTAAAAGCCAGACAGTATAGTTTAATTTTTGTCTTCAGTCTACCTTCCTACATACAGTAATCATCGTAGGCTACAGATAAAGATTCACTGGGAGAATAGATTGAGCATGCTTGTGGTGTTAGTGCTTATATTATACTTTAAACAATTTATGTTTATTCAATATTAGTTAAATGGCTTGTTTTATGTCTTAAAATGAGACTAAATGCAAGTATTTCTTTTCTCTACCCCCATGCATTCATTCTTCAGCACTTAATGATGTTGTTTTTTTCCTCTTCTAATTTAAATATTCTGTGAGTATCTGTTGCTAGAAGCAGGGAGGGGAGTATGAAAATTCTATATAAAACACAGGGCTAGCTATTTAACACTATTCATTTTGAAGCAATTGTGAAAATTTTCCCTCTTTAAAACTTTTCACACAAATTTTGTTAATACCTACTAATTGAAGTTGGCACTTACGGCTGCAAGTTTGAGTTTGAACTTGGTTGAAAAAAATAAAGTGTTTTCATTCTAACCATAGATGCAGTATTCTTTTTTTTAATTTTTATTTTTTCTTTGAGTACTAAGCTGGACTCTCCTACTAACCTGCCATATGGGAGGCAGGAGGTGTAGTGCTGTCCCTTACCAGGATGGAGTAGCAATAATCACACAGGCTTCAGCTGTTGCAGACCTAGGATATTTTTGTTTCCATACTGACCAGAGATTTGTAGTATATCTCTTTATATAGATTGTAGCTGCTGATCATATTGCTATAAAATGAGATCTGCTACTTCCAGGTCGAATGTGGAATGTTATTGTTTCAGATTCATACATATCACTGCTTCAGTTCAGTCAGTCATTACTTGGAGCACTACAGTATAGATGAACAACTAACTGTTGGGCTCTCAAACATCTGTACTTTGCTGTAACAATGTACGAGGATGCCATGTTCATGTTTTCCACCCTTTTTTTTTTTTTTTTTCCCCTCCCTTATTCCTCAATTTCAGTGCTTAAAGCCATTTGAATTCCCTTTGGGAAGTGATAGCTGCCAAAACACACATGATAAAAATGCTTTTACAAATATGCTTGTGACTTGCTTTACTACACTTCTGTGAATAATAGTGTTCTGCGAATTTGGGAAGGAGGCTGTTTTCTATATGTATAGGCTTGACAGAAACAGAACTAGTGGATTTTTGTACCTAAAACAAACACCCCCCCTTCTTTAATTTTAATTTTAGAGGAGGACTGCTGTGTCCTAGAAGCCTGTGGCATGTTTGGTTCTAAATGGAGGAAGAGTTGCACAAATACAGTCAGCTGTTAAGAGAATGCATATTTAATTACTGTTGAGTTGTCTTATTGCATGTGAGTCAGCTGTGCTATTATCTACTTAGTCTTGAAATAAGTGGAATGATGGATTATTGGGGAGTTGAAGTCTTAACAACTCTTTGCTGTAAGAAACAAAAAATGCTATTTCCATGCTGATGAAACTGCTACAATGAATGCAGAAAGGAACTATTGTGTGGTTTGGAGAGCAGATATCTCTTACTTCTTTCTATGTCTGCTAATAGTACTTTGTCTTGAAGCTAAAGGGCATAGATATTTATGTGTGTTTGTTTAAAATAACATTAAATTTCTCACTGAAAAGGAAAAAAAAAATCCTTGCTGCATTAGTTCATTTCTGGATGACTGTACTACCCTATGTTCCAGCTGCCAAAAAAAGTAAATTACAAAAATGTAATTAACCATCATTGTACAAGTAGTGGTAAAACTTTTAATTTCAACATTGTAAGGTTCTGTTTATTATTAATGAAGCACTAAAGCAAAGCAAGACTAAAGAATAACTGGCAAGTTCTGTTCCCTGCCTTATGTTCTGGTAAGTCTAAAAGCTTGACTTTTTTTAATCAACCAAAATGGGTGATGATCAATGGAAGCATTAATTCTGGAGTAATACAATGCCAACAGCAAGCATTAGCATAAGAATAAGCTGGGTAGCTGGTTGTGAAGTGAACCCTGCCCAGCAGAGCAACTGTCTTCTGAAATAAATTTTCTTAGAAGAACTTCTGTGTACTTTAAGTAAAACTGTGAAATTGCCTTTTTTTTTTTTTTAAGATGCTACAGTTAATGTGCTTTCTGCTAGAGAGAGGGAATTCTGAAGATTTCTAGATATCCTGCTACTTGGATGTTGGGCTAGTGCTACAAGGGGTCCCTTTAAAAATATTTACTGCTGTCTGAGTGATGGCATTAATAATCATTGGAGGGGACTGAGGATTTGAACACAGGCAAATTCTCATCAGGACTGTGGCTGATGTGTGCCTCCATGATTGCTGGTGTAGGGAATTGACTTGAATAAAATTAAAACTAGGGAAGGAGGAGTGTTTGTTCTAGGTACAAAAATTCCCATCACCTGAGAAGGGTGCCTGTGATAGTTGAAGATTCAGGTTTGATACAGGTAGGCTTTCCAGTCCTGTGTGCCTAATTCCACACCAGTGAGGCACTTTGGAAAGGAAGATTGGAGACTTGGTGCTTGCAGAGCAGTCACGTTCCCTCCCAGTTGCTGCTTTCCCACCCCTCTGACGTGTTGGAGCACATCTGCTTGGCTGAATTCCCAGCTCCGCATCAACCTTGTCACTTATCCAAGTAAGAATAAAATGCCTTCGTATTTGGCACACCTGGTTTCCCCAGTGATGTCTTGTATCTCAAGTCTTCCAGGTTCTCACTACAAACCAAATTATCAGCTTAGTGCCATTGAACTGTGAAAACTTACAGGCTTATACCTCTGAGTTACACGTGGCAACTGGATGCTACCACTTTGCTTTTACCCCTTGCATTAACACTAGAGAAGCAGAATGATGCACACTAATGGCTGTTTCAGTCACCAGGTTTAAGATGAAGCTGTTGTATTAGGAGTATGTGTATGTATATAAATGGTTTTTAAACATAAATATTCTACAAGTATTCTATCAAGTATTTTAAAATGCCCACAGTTCTGAACATTTACAAATGGTGGGCTGGTGACTAGTTGGGGAGATATCCTGCTGCTTAGAGGTGAGTGGTTTGTTGGGGGTTTTTTTCCTGTTCTTCACCCATTTTGCCTCCCCCTCTGAGTACAGCTGTTTAAATTTGTTGGTGCCTCCTTGAATTCTCTTTTGTGCAAGCTTATGCCTTCTAGGGTTTTCTGACCCCACAGAAAATGATGGGGGAGTTGGGCAGAGTGAGGACATGTCTTGTTCACACAGTGCTGTGTAAGCACGTGTACGCACTCATTGCTGTGCAGAAATACCATTTTTACACTTCCTTCTGCACTCCAGTGCATTTATGCTTCTATTGGTGGCATGTCTTTTTACATCTGTAAAGGGACTCTTTCCATCTCATAATTCGTGATTCAAAAAGCTGTATTACTTGCTTTCCAGCTGAACAGAGAAGCTTGCTACTAATGAAAAAAAAAAAAAAAACCTTTACAAAAAAAAAGGGGGGGGGGAGAACCAACCCACCCAAACTGAAAAACTAGAATTTGCTTGTCTCTAGCATACAGTAGTGCTGTGGCCAGATGACAACAAATGCTGCCACCCATTTTTCACTAAAAAGGGGACATAGAAACTCCTCAGAGAGGCATTCTTTAACACTACTGGGGTTTGGTGAGGTGGGGGGCTGGAGGGGGTTAGGATTACTGCATTGTGATTTAGTTTACTTTCTCGATTGAATATTTGGTACATGACCTTGGCCGCCTTACTCTGAAGGGCTGTCAGTAGGAGGACGCCCCTGGCGCTGTCCTCACAGCTGGCAGCTTCTCACATCAGCCTTTACCGTGGGGACTAGCGAGGCGTGTTTCAGCATTCCTGTATGCAGGCTTTGGCATACGTGCTTCTGATACGTGCTTCCTCATTTAGTTGTTCTCTCTGAGCTCTGGAAAATGAGAATTTAGCCTCTGGTGACTCGCTCAAGTCTGATTTGGATGAAACAGTTCTCACACCAAGAATTCTGCTTATGTGAAAGGAACTGCAAGACCTTCTCTCTTCCTCCATAAACACAGCAGATCTAAACCATGGTCATAATAGGCTTCTGTATTGAGAAATCTGTTTATCCACAGTTCTTGGTATCCTCTTTAACACTTTTTTCTGACAGAAAGGATTGGTCTGTGGTTCCTTTGTGGTATTTGATTATCATTAATCTTATGCTATTTTTTCACACCTTATAGAGCAAGTTCTGTCTGTTAGCTCTGACGTATATCTCCAAGATACTGATGCCCACATTTCCTGGTGGTCAGCATAACTGTTAGATTTTTCAGGCATTTATTTGAAGCTGTCTTTTGGCCAGGAAATGTATTCAGAACTTGAACTGATTTTAACAGTCTGAAATAGTACCTTCACAGTTGTTCAGGAGCATTGTGCTTTTTGATGAAAGTATTATTTGCGGTGGCTTTGCAGCAGTATAATTAAATTTTATCATCTCTACAATGAGAGACTTGAGTGAGAGGAAGAACTAATTTGAGTCAGATGGCTCCAGCAAACCTCCTTTTGCTCCCACATCCAGCAGTGAGATAAAAGGAAGATAAGCAGTAATTACAGCTTTAGAGAGTATTTGAACACAGCCTCACAACAGCCACTGTCTCATATCGCTTTTTCTCGTCACGGCACCACCAGCAGTCAGTCATAGAGTTGTGGCATGTGTGGCGCGGCTGCAGCACTGATCCCTGATCTGCGGCTCTGTGTGAGCTTCAGACGCAGCATCATCTCTGCGAAGAAAATAGGAAACCCTTTTGCTGAACCCTCAGTAGGATTCTTGCCTAGCAGAACTTCCCTTAGAATGTTCCGAACTCATATCTAAAGTTGTTTCCATGATTCAGTTATAAACGTACTTTTTTTTCTTTCCTCTATATGCCTCTTCTAGGTCAAGATGCCACTGTGTGCTTTGTATGCCAGGAGAATCTTCTCATTTTAAATGCACAAGCTCAGACTTTTTAATCTTCCCGTCTTTTGTCTGCCACAGAGACTGTCCAGCCAGATAACGGGCTGTGTGAAAGCCTGCACTGGGACTTGCTGGTGGTCCACCTGAGCTCAAGCTCTCTGTTGCCTTGCTGAAGAATGCTTCTATTCCAGATAGCTACGCTGCAGCCATTAAAAGGTCCAGTTGCTTTTTCATCAAGCATCATGCTATTTTATGGAGAAGGAGATATCATGTATAGTAAGATTATCAGTTTCAGAGATGAGCAGGTTGGTGGGTTTTATTTAGTTTGTTGTGTGGTTTGGTTTGGTGGTTTGTTTGGGGTTTTTTTCTTCTTTCCTAAATAGGTATTACCTGGGCCCTCAGTTTGTTGATGTGTATTTTTAAGAGTTTATACGCTTTATTTCTTCCCTCCTCCACCTCTCCCCTGCCCCAACTCTTGCATGAATACAAAGTAGCCCTGGCAGTTATTTGATTTTGCTTCCTCTTTCCAAAACTTCTTATTTTGACCTGTCAGTATCTAAAAGCACATCTTTACCCTTGCAAAAAGTAATTCTAAACTAGACACCAGAGTCTCTGTCACCTGGAGTGAACACCCCTGTTAAGATGCTTTGCTGAATTCTTTAGGCTTGCAGGAGACAGTAAAAGCTTATAAATTAAATCGTGCATTATTTTTTTGGTGGATGATTGTTGTTTTAGTTGCCTAAAATAAAAGTTCTAAAAGCAAAATACAAAATTAGATTCAGGATTCCTGCTGTCTGTGGCAAAGCTACTGCTTCCAGTGGGCCCTGCATTTCACCAGACATTATATGTTTACAAATAATTAAAGCAAGTAGCTGGAGGGGAAGAAGAGGCATTTGAAGGTGACTTACGTTACTATTTTTTCAAAAACTTAAACTGTTATATGGGAAATACAAAAATTACCCATTCTTAAACAGCTCAGAAAATTAAGGAGTAAAAAAATGTAGGCATACAAACCCATGAGTTATATGGCAAGTACAAGACTTCATGCTGCAATTGCAAAGAATTTTATATGGTAAAATTTTATATTAAGTAACTAAAAATTAATTTAACCCCACAGTGCTGATCTGAGAAGTGGCAAATCCTGCTTCAGGCTGAACTATTAAAGTAAAAAAAAAAAGTATAGAAAGAAGAATCACTGTATTCCCATAGGACTCTTATTTACCTCTAGTTCAAGGTTGACAAATATATTTGAGTCAAACAGGAAATACTACTACTTACTGCAAAGCTGCTAATCATGTTGCTTTAATGAAGCTGTTTAGCACATTGAATAGCAATGTAACAACGCATAGAAAATTAGCTTGTTTGCCATTGATTAATGATAGATAATGTGTGCAATTCACTATAGTAGTTCATTTGAGCAATTCTCTGTGATTGTACTAACTCAGGCTCATCAAGGCAAGTCTTTACTTGCACAGTCTAATGATTCAGCATAAAAGCCCACACAAATAGGAATCCCCTTTAAGCATAAAAACAGGATTCATATTTGGCTTTCTTACAGTGTAATAGAGGTGTAATGCACCTCCAAAGAATTCAGGTAAGGCAGAGATTTAAAAGTAGAAGAACAAAAGTTGCTTATTTCAATAATGGCTTGAAAATAGTTGCAGAAGAATCACAAGCCAATACAGTGAAATAAGACAACAGGAAAAAGCTGTGTGCAGTTATTCTTCTAAGTGTTGAATTTCAAAGAAGCAGCAGCTGGTAAACTCCCTCAGGTATCAGCTGTGCATATATAAGGTTATATATATCTCAAATGCCAGTCTTGTACAAGAAAGGTATGTACAGAGGAACTTAAAGCCAAGGAGAGTTACAGTTCTTGGCTTCTCAAGAGCAGGCAGAATGTGTTTGTTTAAAAAAAAAATAAAAACCCAACCAAAAAACCCCCAGCGGTTTCTACAGCTACTGCTGAAGATGACAAGCAGTAGGAGTAGCTAAAGCTTCAGAAAAAAACCAGCACTGCAGAAACATTTCTTCATTTCTGAGATCAAGAAATAGCCAACTGAATTCAGAGCCATTGTAATTTTCTATAGATAAGAGAATGAGTTGAAGGCCCAGCTTTGTTTCTTTTGCTTTGTCAAATAATAAAAGCGCATGGGTTTTACTACTTCCATATTTAGTTTGAATCCAGATTTGCTAACAGTACACACTGTAATAGTTTTTGTAACAACATATTTAATACACCAAAGAGAATGGTTATCATCTACAAAATGCTGCTCCAATTACAATTGCATTATTTTACTTAATTTATAGTGGGACTTAAAAGTATAATAAAGACCCCCCAAAAAATTAAGGATGGGCTTTGAAATGGTGCAAATCAATCTTTAGTGGCCTTTGGTCAATCACCCCCTTGAAAACCAGCATAAAGTTTCATGATAGGCCAGAAATGCCTAAACTTCCAGACAGAAGGTGGCTCTGTGCTGCTTTTGGCCTTTGTTTCTTGAGTTTCTCCTAGCACAAGCAACTGTAGCATAATTTAAGCAACTGCTTAAGGCGCTCTGAAATACAGCAGCCGTTCGTATGCTGGACACAGGATTTCCCAGACTCTCGGGGGGGCAGACAGCTACAGGACTCTCTCTGGTAGAAGGTCCTACCTAAGTGCTTGCAGCTGCTTTGTGTTGCTCTGACCTCCTGTCTGGTGTGAAACAATTTTACACAGCATGTGAACAACCTCTTGAGTTTGAAATAGAAAGAAAGGAATGACGTTTTGCGGTGATCTATTACCAGTACTGCAGTAAAGCAAAAAAAATACTTCTGTATGTCATTCCGTAAAGGATGTGATAATGCTGTATTATGTGGAGGCCACCTTGTGGCATTATGGAAGTAGAATCCAGATATAAAAAACAACACAGTGTTTAGGCTGCATACCAAGGAATAAGGATTTTAAACTGCTTGTATTTTTGGAAACCAAATGGCACAGTGATGTGTCATTCTAGCCTTATGTGAATGATTACAGGTGGTGCCTGTACAGGTAACAACACAGGAATCTGAGGATGTGTGTAGCACCGTTCTGCGTGGCATTGCTTCTTACATAGCTTAATGGATGCTGTAGTTTTTGAAACATGCTGCTTGCATGGTTTATGCACAATTGCTGCTTAACAGATGTAGGGACAAATTTTACAGTGAACAGGAGCAGATGATTAAGTACTGCAAAGTACTGTAAAACCAACTTCCAGGTTACCATCATGTTACACCTGTATTTGTTCTGCTTGCAAGAGGGGACCTGGAAATTTTTACAGGAGGAAAGTTATGCTCCTTTTCCCTGCGCTTAAGCCAGTAATTAAATTTCCTCCACCAAAGAATGAAATTTGAGTTCAGTAAAGATCCGTTCAATCAATTGCAACCAGACAAAACTGGCTATTGTCTGGCAGTCTCAATGTCAGCATTTGCTAATTCCTATGAAGAGTGTACTGAAGTAGTATCCTGTTCATGCTTTTGGACATATATTACCAGAAAGGTGGAAACAGTTCACTCTGAGATGGGGGGGGGGGGGGGGAAGTCCTCAAGTTGGGGGGTACAAAATGGAGGTAAGGTAAACCT
>JAVJGG010000032.1:13208375-13221324 GCA_035590195.1 Aviceda cuculoides | reverse complement strand
GAGGGAGGGAGGCGGCGATGGCGGCGCGGAGCGGGGCCGCGTGGCTGGTGCTGCTCTGGCTGCTTGCTTCGCCGCTGCCTGACGGCGCCTGCGGCTCGGAGGCGGCGGCGACGGCGACCGAGTCGCCGGGCGGCGCGGGCCCTGGGGAGCGGTTTAAGATCGAGGGCCGGGCCGTGGTGCCCGGGGTGAAGCCGCAGGACTGGATCGCGGGGGCCCGAGTGCTGGTGGACGGGGAGGAGCACGTCGGCTTCCTGAAGTGAGCGGCGGGCGGGGCGGGGGGCTTGGTCCCGGCGGGGAAGTAGGCGTCGCTCGCCGGGCTCGGGCCGGTGTCGCCCGGCGCCGCGGACGCCGGTCGGAGACACCTTCCGCCTCCGCGCCCCGGGCACGCTCAGCCTCCCGCCTGCAGCCGCGGCCGTAAGATGGCGGCCGGCTGTGGCGGAGGGGAGCAGGTCCCTGCGAGTTAGCGGCCTTGTGCCGCTTAGCAGCGCACAGCTGCGGAGCGAACGCCTCGCGTCCGGCTTTGGCTGGGACTTTGACTGACTTGGTAAGGCGTTGGAAACGGCCGGGCCTGCCCTGGGAGCAGGTAGTGCTGTAGGTATTGCTGTTCTCGGCCTCCTGCAGACGTGACCAAATTGGTGACTAAGGCCGCTGGCTTTTTAGCCATCGAAAAGGTGGAACTGAGTTTTAATAAAAAAAACAAAAACAAAGAAACCAAACCAAAACAAAAAAAGCAAACAAATTTGCATTAAATTCTGGAGGGTGGCGTTCCCAGCTTTTGTGGGTTCAAATTCAGACCCTTTTTTTAAGACCTTCTCCTTAGCTAAGAATTTACTCGTTCTGGAGAAATATTTGTGGCAGAAAGTTAACAGTTGTAGTTATCTATAACAGTACCTGTGAAAAACTTTTTCACTGTACCAGTGAAAGCCATTTCAAGAGATACGGTGTTATTGCTTCACACAGGATCATCCAAATGCATGTGGAAGCTGTGAAGAATCACATTAGCATTCTCAGGTGGTAGTAGGTATATTTAGATGAGCAAAGGATCTAGAGATAATAAGGCATAGAAAATGTCCTCAATTAAAATTGAACTGATCTCACAGGTTGAAGAGTAGAAGCTAATTCTAAAATAATTTTTATAATCTTTAGTACAGTATAATACATTGCTTTTAAAATTTTGTATTAAAATGAGAGAGTTTATACGGAATTAAGATACACCATCTCATAAACACCAATAATTTTTAATTATTCCCTCCGCGGTAGAAGTTGAACTGAACTTTGACTCTGGGAACTGTCGACAGGTTAACACAACAGATTTTACTCTGCAAAACTTGCAGAATCTTGTCAGTGTAGCACCTGATAAGCTGGTACAACCACGTTGTGGCAGCCTGACATAATTAGGAGCTGATTTAATAAATACTGTGGAGCTGGTAAGCTTCCAAATGCTTGCTTGGAACTTGAGTTGTCTGAAATATGAGGAAATAGTCTTATCTAAGAGCATACCGTGTTTATGACAATGTAACATAGGTATCAAGCTCTATTGATTACAGTAATTTGATATGTCTATTTATAGACATATCATATTGATATAACTTAAAGGCATGCAATTAATAGTATGTAATTTATTCGGTTTGATAAACATATTTGTAGATGTTGTGCTACTATAAGCATGGTACTTTTTGGCAAAAGTGATTTCTTGTTGGTTGGTATTTTTTCTGTCACTTGTAATGAACGCAGTACTGGATGGCAGTATATTTTTAGTAAGAAGTGTGTTAGAAGAAAGAACAGTTTTCTTAAATAACAGTGATATTTCAGGCTCAGTAGAAAGACCCTTCACTTTCGGTGACAGATTTAAATGTATTTGATATATGAGGAGATATATTTGTCACCGTCTCTCTGGTAGGTTTTGATTATATATTACATGGATGTCATTCCAGTTATCAAAAAGAGGAAAATAATTATTTGACACAGCAGAGCTGCTTTTTGAGTATTTCAAGAATAATTCTCTAGTACAGGCATTTTTATAAATCTGATTGGTTTCCCCGCTGTAATAAAAATGAAACTTTTTTCCTTCTAAAAAGGCAGTGTAGGATAGCAGTATATGAAGTGAGAATTTGCTTTGTCATATAAATAAATCTTTAGAAAAAACCTATAATTTTATCAAAATAATACTCTAAAGAATGAAAAATTAAAAAGAAATTCATAGGAAGACATCATTATAGCAGTTGCTGTACAAGATAGTGTAAGCATTCTTGGAGGTTCAAATAATCACATAAAGTATTAGTAAAACTCATCTACACAGTACTGGTTATATGCTTCTCTCTTCATGGTGGGAAGGTCCTTAAGTGATACACGTCTTTGAGAGAGAGAACTTGGGTGAAGGACATAAGGACAAAATTCTTTTTGCAGGTTTGCTTTTAGGAGGGTTCTTTTTTTTTTTTTTTTCCTGATGCAAGTTTTAATGTATCAGGTTTTATTTCTTTTTTTTACCTCTTTGAACAACTTTTTTTGTCTTAACTTTGAGTCTTATTTTTTAGGAGAGGTGTCTTTTATATTAGTTGTAAAAAGCTAGATGACACTAAGTTTTTCTTCCTGGAAACTTCTGGAAGCATGTAGGAAGAAAACTACAAGCTTCTGTACTTTTACTTTAATAGCAACTGGTGCTGAAGCTTTCAAGTATCCTTTTACTAATATTTTCACCAAATATTGAAGTTTCGTATTTTAAAATGCAAGTAGTCTGTCTAAAAATCCCTTCTGTGGATATGTTCAGAGCTCTTTGTTTCCTTATTGTTGTGATAGAGCTTTCCAGGGTGGGCTAGTCCTAAAGGGAGCAATTAAAAGTAAAAACCTGTATTTTGCAATAAAGGCACAAACCACAATTTTTGTGCATTGCGAGTCATCTCTAATATCTACCCACACTTTCTGGATGTCAATTTGGGGGTTTTTTTGCTTCCAGCAGAAGTACTGAAGCAAAGTAAACTTCATTGTGTGTATTTCAAAAGGAGGAAGGAAGGTGTAAATCAGTTCTGCCATCATCTGAATACATGAAATCTAACCATTTCAAATCTTACTTTGGCTGTTAAATTATTCCTCTGTCAAGACAATTTCTTGAGGGCATGAGAAAACCTTTAACATAGATGGTAATTTCTGCTACTGTTGTGGCACACATTGATGAATGACCTTAAGGGGCTTGATATTCTGAGTGATGAGCGATTTAAATTTTCCTTTTGGTCATTGTTGTTATATTAAGATTTATAATATAAAATGATGCTATTACAGTTTCTTCTTTAAAACAAATAAAGCACCCTCTCTTGTGTACTGGAGCATATTGAAATGTAGTGGAACTTACTGTTTTTTCAGGACAGATGGAAGTTTTGTGGTTCACGATGTACCTTCAGGATCTTATGTAGTGGAAGTTATATCCCCTGCTCATAAATTTGAGCCTGTGCGAGTCGACATAACTTCAAAAGGCAAAATGAGGTGAGCCTTTCCTAATTTGCTTCTGTATTGATCTATTAAGTATGCTTGACACCACAGTGTAAGAAGTAATGTAGACAGTACTGTAGATCTCATGTTCCGTTTCAGCTTCTTTTAACGTAACTTCTGGGGGCACGTTTCTTAAAATCCAGTCTGATTTCTTTCTTTGTTTCATATGTATAGCCTTAAATAAGAGGACGTGGGTAAAAAGAGTCCTTTTACTTGTTTACTTTTGTTATCTTCTTATGCAGCTATCCTGAAATAAAATCTAGTTAATTGCTTTATCTTTTGGCAATACATTTTTTTAATTCTTCTTCCCTTTTTCCTTTCTTTTTTGGTAAATGTTCTATCAAGACTTGGCATAATGAAATTGTAATTCTAAATTCCAAAAAATTTCTGTTACACTTCCATAAGATACTCCTTACAGTTACTGGGAAATGCTAGTAATTGCCAGTCTGCAGTATTTCTGTAGCAGTGTTAGCTATTTTTTATGTTATGGCCAGATAACGTTATCTCTAACAACTATAATTGTGCATCTGTAACTACACACTACTCAGTAAGTAATACAGAAAAATGGCTATCCTATCTAATAAGGTGATTTTTGTTTAAATGAATATGTTTGTGGTTCATTTTTCTTTGTGCAGGTGTGCATGTAGTATCTTAACTTCCAGTTTGTCTTTTACAGTATCTGCTATTACATTTTAGGAGTACAAACATCAATATAAACACTGCAGCAGTATTTTGAAGGGAGGTTAAAAATTGAAATCTCAAACTGAAAACAGTGCAACCAGTCTGTTTATAATAATAATAGCACAATTTGTGCTTAGATTTTTTTTCAAACTTTATGAAGTTTTTATTTTTGTACTTTGTTAGGCAGTATTTAATTGGCAACAATCAATAAGTAATAAATATGGAAGGAACTTGGTGAAATAGACACAATAGTATGTATAACCTCTGACTTAGCACTGTTTTGGTGTCTGAGAACTAGAGGTAACAAATTTGACATTTAAGTTAACTAGTAGGATATGTCTGCAGAGCAAAGTACTGGTGGGCTTGACATTTCTACCAGTCAAACAGGTAGAAATTATAATGAGGAATACAGCTGAGAGATGCATGAAAAAATGTGATACATGGGGAAAACGTCAGCTGGGCTTTTCTAAGGGAAGTTCTGCCTTAAAAAATACTGAAAAAAAGAAAGATGAAACAGCATGTGGATAACGGACGTGTTTGCTAAGATCTACTTGAAAATCTCAAAAGCTTTGGGGGAAAATATGTAGTCATAAGTTAGGAGGGAAGGACATTCTGTGGATGAATATTTGGTGAAAAGTTCAGAAGGAATAAATTATTTCTCTTGTAATGGGCAGAAGTCATGCCTGGAGTTACTCAAGGCGGGTAAGTATTCATAAATCATGAAAAATAGGTGAAGAGTGACAAAGTTAGGTAACAGTACCAAGTAAGTATCTGAATACTAGGCCCAGGTGAAAAATACTAGTGAAGAACTATCAAAAGACCTTGTAAAGTAAAAAAGACTGAGATTTGGTATTGATAAATGCAAATTATGATAAATTGCACTGAGGGGAAAAAGTAGTATTAACTTTGTATATAAACAAATAATGGTTGCTCAGAACAAACTCTGTTTAAGCTACGCTACACTGTTCGAAGCTGTACCTTGTCTTTAAACATTGCTGCTTTTCTTGCTTCTTACCAAGGTGAGGAAAAATGTTTTGCAGAAGTCACATTTGAACAAATAGTTCTGATGTTTCTGATCTGCAAGTCTGTTTTCCGTATCGAGCCTAATAGCTAGCCTGGAAAAAAGGTAAAGTATCATTTGTTTCCATAAAGTATGCTGCTGAGAGAAATCAGCTTCTGAAAAGTGAAGCCTATCTGACACTGCCTCACAGATGGTTTTGTGTGTAGTCTATTATTAAAACTTTGTTTGGAATATTATTAAATTACCTTTATTTTTTGTTAGAGATTGTATTTATATTTTTAATTATTTACGTTTTGCTTATTAGAGCAAGATATGTGAATTACATTAAAACCTCTGAAGTTGTCAGGCTGCCATACCCACTCCAGATGAAATCTTCTGGACCTCCTTCATACTTTATAAAGAGAGAATCTTGGGGATGGACAGATTTCCTTATGAACCCTATGGTACGTACAAGCAACACACAAAGGTTAAAAGTATGCTAAGGATCCAAATATAGCTATTCCTCAGAATACCGAGAGTAAAACACTTGAGAAA
Organism: Aviceda cuculoides; assembly: GCA_035590195.1. Classification (NCBI taxonomy): domain Eukaryota; kingdom Metazoa; phylum Chordata; class Aves; order Accipitriformes; family Accipitridae; genus Aviceda; species Aviceda cuculoides. The sequence goes on along the minus strand of JAVJGG010000032.1, from coordinate 13,215,605 downwards.
AGATGTGCATGCTTTGCTCTTCTGAGATGATTGTTTTTTCTTTGGGTTTTATGTGTTTACAAATAGAAGGTTTTTCTATGATCTCTCCTTCCCTGTATACTCACTCCATTAACTTATATCCTCTGAAAATAGCCCATAGTCTGCTCTAGTAGTGTGGAGATCAACATGTTGTGAGATTGTAGTTATAACAGTTGAAAGAGATAACAAGCATTTACTTTAATGGTCCAACTTTGAAATCTGTTATTTAAAACATAATACTTCCTTATCAGTTTTCTTGCATGACAAGTGGGTTAGTGATAGTGGGTTTCTGACTCAGAATGCAGTAGTTCTAGAATTCGGCTGTTTAGCTAAAAGCTTTATGTCAGTATGTCTAAAAATGTCTGGAGCAACAAATAAGCTGAAGAAGTATTTGTTGTTTTCTGTGTAGGTGATGATGATGGTTCTTCCATTACTGATATTTGTGCTTTTGCCTAAAGTTGTCAACACCAGTGATCCTGATATGAGACGGGTAAGTATGTTTAATTGATACAGATATAGAGAACAAAGATAATGAGATTTTTAAGGTACCGAAAAGTAATAAAAACAAACCTGGACTTTTAAAGAAGTCTTATTGGGCATCATTTATTCAGTTAATACAGTGTTGCTGTTCTAACAATGACTTCTAACATTTCCAATTCATGAATTTGCTGTTAAACAGCACAACACAGAATTAAATTGTTTGGCACAGCTTTGAAAGTATTACAGTATGAATGGTGTTTTCCAGAGTTTCTTTAGAGCAATAAATATGATTTCTCGAAGGCTACTATCTTTAGATTTCCAGTGCACTATGCTTAAGCCTCGCACTTCTTTTTTAGACATAATTTAATAAGCATCAGATGTGTTGAGAAGAGTATGATGTGGGGTTCTCTTATCCATCAACGTAAACCACCTAGTTTACAAGACTTTTAAATCCAGATGTCACGATAGTGTATATGATATGGAATCTTAATGTAGTCAGTAAATTATCTGATTTATTGTCGTTTCATCATGCAAAATACCGAATAGCAGAAGGCTAGGAGAAAATGGAGATTCAAGGTGTTTGTTAAATCTTTTTGTATTTTTAGAAGTATTCCTTGTCTGTCTTGGTGGCTGCTTTTTGAGGGTTTTGTTAATTTAAACTCCTTTTCCTCTAAATGACCACTGTCTTCAGTAGTACTTTATAGGTGTCTGAGTTTTTTGTTTGTTTGTTTTTTAAGTAATACCTATAAAAAGCATAGCAGAGCTATGTAATGCTTATACTATATATCTGTGGCATGTTCTTCAAACCAAGCTGAACTTTAGAAGTTGAATTTAAAAAAAATCACTTATTCCTTTTTTTCAGTGATCTGACACTGCTTACAGACAGGCCATTCTGATGGTAAACCATCAGAACTTCTGATGATTTAGTTGTTACTAGCTGACCGATAGGAGTTGTTAAGGAGAAATTTTAAGTTGAAGGAATCTTGCTTGTAATTTAAATTAAAGAATAGGAGAAGGTAATTTTTAAGAATTCAGTTGTAATTGCATTCTCTAGATGACCATGTATTAAATTTTTAAGTGTATATCCGTACTTCCTCCAGTTTGCTTGTGGAGGGTATGGAGCTTGTATTACATTTTTCAAGTTAGCTTGGTTTTTTCTTTATGGAATCAGCACAGTACTAGTTTATACAGAAGGTTAATGATTTAGTAACTGTGCTTGTTGTAGAGGCATTAAGTGCAGATGTAGTATAGATGCAATAGTGATGAAGCCTACCATAACAGCTTTTGCTTTGTTTTTACCTTGAAGACAGTTAAAGCTGTGTAATGCTGAATGATAACTAGAAGAGCAAGGTGACAATCCCACATTAAACTGACAATTACTATAAGCGTTATCACGTTGTAGATGTGCAGTTCAGCTGTTGTATGCGTTAAAAGTATTTCAGGATTTGTTTGTTTTAAACCGTACTAATTAATCTCATAGAGCCACTATGCTAAACTCTGAAGTTACATTAAGTTTAGCTGGATATACAGTCTCGTATTAAAATCCTTCCTTTCATGAAACAAAGAAAACTTAGCTGCTGTACACTAATAGCTTGACATGACAAAGTAGGGCAATAAAAATATCTAATCCATTCAAACAGCTTCAAAAATTTGTTAGATTTAGCATAGATAATACTAATTTGAAAATACAAAAGTATGTGGAATCTGTAAGAACACAGATCTGAAAATCTAAACAAAAGCTTAAATTTTGAAATGGAGGAAAGTAACGCTGAAAATAATGGCATTTTTATCTTTTAGATTTTTTTTTTTTTAATTGGGTGGTTGCCCTGTAAAACTGCTTAAGACATGGTTACCTTTTTCCGTACAGCAGTGCTTTTAGTTTGGGGTTTTTATGTTTCTGTGTGTAGCTGTGCATTTGGCTGTGGTTGCATAAAAATATGTAGCAATATGTACCCTGGAGGGCTACAAATAGTAAAACAGTATTTGGGAAAATCCAACATCTTCCTGATATGATCTTTCAACTGATGCCTTAGAAACAGCCAGAACTGTTATGAGCTATTAAGGTTATCTAATCTTTGCACACAGGAAATGGAGCAATCAATGAACATGCTGAATTCCAACCATGAGCTGCCAGATGTCTCCGAATTCATGACAAGACTTTTCTCTTCAAAATCTTCCAGCAAGTCTGGTAGTAGCAGCAGTAAAGCAGGGAAAGGTAGTTCTGGAAAAAGGAGGTAGTTAAGTCTTCCTTCTAAGCCTGAGTTTGCACAACTGTTTGTTATGTGGTATCATGTTTATTTGTCTTGAAAGATCAAAAAGCCACTACTGTAAACTTTATTCAGGCACAAAATACAGTATGCTACAACTGTGGTGTGTAGCTTTTTTTAGTCTATATAAGCTGTTTTGTACTTGACGGTAAGCAAAAGAGGACATGGCTTCAATACTGTATCTGTATAAAGTTATTGATGATACTGAATTAACTATATTGTTCTGTAGAGAATTATTGTAAATTATATGATGTGCTAAACTGTAATGAATGTCTTAATCATGAGACAATGTGTAAAAAAAATTCAAAGATAATAGAAGTGGAGTTCAGTCTTAAGATGGCTTTAATGTTTTATACTTGCTGTTGAGTTCTGAAATGAACAAATCCTCCTTTCAAAATTGAGTTGTGGGTTTACTGAGTATGTCATTTGCTTTATCAGCTTATCGTATGTGTTACATATAAAATGATTTTATTTTACATTGTTTGCTGTCTGTACACTTTAGTTGAAGGACTTTCCACTTTTTATTGGCCAGTTTGATTCTGATCTACTTTCTGCTAAAACCTCTTTGGGCGGAGAAAAAATTCAAAGCATCCTGCATCAGAAGGTCTTTTAAGCTCTGTCAAGTTAATTATGAATCCAAGGTATCTGTGTAACATGATGAACATTTATCTTGGATGTTCCCTTTCTAAATCACATGTATCACTTCCGCAACGCTTCTGGTTCTTAGTTTTCTGTGTGCTGTGCATTCATCTTATCAGTGGTATGATTTGAGGCCAAATACAGAACAAAATGTTTAAAATGAAACAAAAAAACCCCAAAAAGGATAGTAGGAAGGTAAATCCCACTCATCTTTTAAATTATGTTCCAAAGTATATGGCTATCTCTAGGTATGCTAAGTCACTGGCAGAACTTTGAGCATGCCTGTGTGTCTGTAGTGCAGTATCTTTTCAAGCTACCCAGTAACTTCAGAAAAAAGTTGAAAAAAACTGTTTTCCACTAGATGAACATTTGCAAATTAAAATGACAGCAATACCTGCCAAACCCCATTAGCAACTGTCCATGAATTTGTTTTGTTTTGGCATAAATGCTGTTCCTTTCTATTTTTAGGGTTGCTAACTTCTTAGGTAACAGTATCCATGCAGTATGGGTAATGTATATCTGATTCCGAAAATGGTATTTAACATTCACCTAAAGTATACCTGAAGCGTTTATTTGTTCTGCCAAACACTTAAGAGGGCTATGAATTGTCTTAGAAGACATACTTAGAAGCATGCTATGAAACAAAAACTGCAAAATAATAAGTACTCGCTCATAGGATTAAGTCAACTTTTAAGATGTTGGAGAAGAAATAAACCAATGTTTTTTGGACAATGAAAGATTTCAGTCTTTGCAAAGTAAGCTGCACATTTTTGGTCTTTTTTTTTGTTTTGCTTGAATGGTCTTTTTGTTTTGTATATAAAGTGAAATACATAAAATAGAGACAAGAGGATATTTGGATATTCTTGCCAGAAGGATTTACTGAAATGAGTGTCATGTTACCTTTGCAAAAAGCAAACAAAAAAATAAAAAACCTCCTCTTTCAGCAGTATCTTACTGAAAAATTCATAGCGAAAACAGGGAACAGTTCTTTGAAGATGGAGCAATTAGCTTTGTTATTATGCTGTCCTGGAAAGTACAAGCCACAAGTTACTTTTGTTTAACAGTAATTGGAATGACAATTAAATTGCATTAACTTATTTTAATCACAGTTTGTACAGTCGTTAATCATACTGATGCATTTTTCCTTGTTACAAAGGTAAGAACAGCAATATTTCTGCCTTCTTTCATCATATGTGTTCATAGTCTTGATCCATCTTTAAAGGCCAAATGGAGAATTCAGGCCATGAAAAGATGAAAGTCTCTGAAGAGTTCAAAGTGAAAAAATTGACAAGAATTGTAAGGATCCTATAAAACTTTGGAAGGAGCATATGGAATATTCAACACATCTCTTTTTCTTAGAACTGATACATTGAGGTCCGGGCCATTTCTTTGTGCATCAGGATCAGATGCAGTGTACCATTCCCCTGCCTTCCTCAACAGAAAACTCTGGTCCACCCACAGAAACCTGTTATCTGAACAATCAAAGCTCCAAAATCTTGTTACCTAATGTTATTCCCTTGATTATGTACGTTATTCCCCTCCTTTTCAGACACCTTTGTGATAAAGTGATTTGTAGAAGCGTATTGGTCTGCTGCTGAACCAATGCTAGTTACAATGGTACTAACTTTTTTTTTTTTTTTTTTTTTTAATTTATAGCGGGAATCTATGTGGTCAAGTGACAAAAGAGGTTCTAGCCAGAATGCCTTAGTCACTTAAAGTCACTTGGGCACTTGAAGTTGTAATGTGGTCTTGGGCTATCATAAACGCCACTAGGCAAAGCTTATTTGATGGTTTTCCTATTGCAGTTACTAGTATAATGCAAGATTGTCTTTCTGCAGAAAGAAAATACTTGGTATAGTTCAGTTGTAATTCCTTGTCCTTATTTACAGATTTTTAGTAGCCTTTCTTCTGTGTTAGGTCTGACATCTCTTTTCCCCAAAAAACCATAGCTGCGTTTTAGTGAGGATACTTGAGATAACGTAAGGCAGACAGTAAGTTGAAACACGACAGAACAGAAATTAAAGATGTATGGAATCTGGTTGGACTATAGACAAGCTGATTTCCTTATTGCTAAAAGGAGGAAGACCTGCTCCCTCAGCTTGGACTGTGTAATCCTGCTGCCTTCTGGCTACAAGTTCTGGTACTTCTCAGGCTTTGCCATTTCTTGACTTAACTGAAAATTTGTTGATCTTTCTGCTAGATTTCTGTTACGTTTTAGAGACTTAAGTTGGCTCACAGAAGGTTCAAATACCAGAACCAGCAGAAAGTAAGCGTTAGAGGAATGCAGTCAGAAGCAGGAGCTCTCCTCTCTTTCAGGCAGTGAGTGAGAATAATACAGTCAGCTCACTGCATCTTGTGGATTTGTAGCCTAAGAGCTCATCTAGTCATGTTCTGAATGAGTGGACAACTCTTGAGTTTATGACAGGCTGTGTAGAAGGGAGAGGAGACGTATTTTGCTTAAGTCTGTTTCAACTATTAGTCATTTAAGATGTCCTGGAAAGTGTTTAGAACAGTTTGAAGTAATTTTATCAATTACTTCATCAAAGATGCTTCCATTCTTCACATGTAAGGAAGAAGTTTGATATATAGATATCTCACCTCATTTTTAAACAAAGGAAATATTTGTTGGTGCTCTTTCTCTTTTTGATGAAGTGGGGATGATAATGGCTCTGTAAACGGGGTGTGTATTGCTTCAGAGGGAAAGGCTGGTTAAGATTTGTATTTGTGAAGAGGACTTAAAACTCTAGAATCAAGTGCCTTGGGTTCTGATGCAACTGTCGGGATTTGTGCACATCATTTATGATTTCTGTTTCAGTTTCATATGTATGAAGTATGAGAAGCTTGTCTCACAAAAGTAATTGTAAGGATAAATTTAGTAATGAATATTGGGTACTTGGAGAGTGTGGCTATGAGCTTACTGAAGAAAATCCAGTAAGTAATCTTAAAGAGCACCTTTATTAAGCATTTATATGTAGTTCTTTATACATATATATTAAACCAACCCTTTTAAGAAACCACATGTCAAGATTTCAGAAGTAATCTAGGTAATTCAAGTACATACTCTTCCAATTTAGTGAAAAGTGTATTAAATCACTAAGATCCATTTAAACATTTCCACTGGGTGTTAGTGGACCTTTAATTGCATAAAAATTGTGTGTGATCAGTAGCTCAAAGAGGGCAAAGTTCGTTTTACAGTTTGTAAAAGGATCCTATTTTTACAAGCTGACAGTGATAGCAGCACCTTAAGGTACTAAAAGGATTTCACTTTAATTTTTAAGACACCATGTCTGACCTTAATCCTGTTGCTATTGATAGTAGATAGTGAATTTGTATTCCTATGATTTTTTTGTTTCATCTGAAACTTCTTTTAGGAAAATAAACAATATGAAATATAAATAATAGTAAATCCTTAGTGGCAATGCATGTTTTTCATTCTGATGTGTCAATGAAATATGGATATCTATGGCTATATGTTATGCTTCTTTAATGAACTGAAGGAGAATAGAAGTGTTTACATCTGCTATTGATGGTCTAAGGAATACAGAAAGAACTTAAAATTTTGAACTTCAGTGGAAAAGCAGATTTACTGAAGTATGTTGAAACCTTAAAAAAACATACGCACATTTTGCACATTCTTGGGCAAGAAAAGCACAAGATGCACCTGTGGTGCACAGGGTGTTGGGAAGTGATAGTCTGCCAATGGACTGACTACAAAACGCATTATTACACTTCAAGTGCCAAAAAGCAAGCAGTATCAATTGTGGGGCGCGGGGGCGGGGGGGGGGGGGGGGGGGGGAATTTCAAAAAAATTAATGCTTTAATAATT
>JAVJGG010000032.1:13158475-13199918 GCA_035590195.1 Aviceda cuculoides | reverse complement strand
GGGGCGGCGGCACCGCCCGCCGCTCAGCGCTACCGGCGGGTAAGCAGGAGGAGAGCCCGCCCTCCGCGGGTGCGGGGGAAGGCGGAGCTGAGCGCGGCGGGGCCCCGGGGCGGCCGTCGGGGGGGGGGCACAACCCTTCCCTCTCCTCCCCTGCTCCTCCCTGAGGCGGAGCCAGGCTGGCAGCCGCCGCCCGCGGCCTTCCCCGGGAGTTTGAGGTGGCGGCGACGGGGTGCGGGGAGGCGGGCCAGCGGGCCAGCTAGGGTTACCTCCCTGGTCAGCTCGGCACCTGCAGCCGCCATCAGCCCCTCTCTTCCTCCCCTCGTACGGCAGCAGCCAGCACCTACGTGCTCTAGTGGAAACAGAGATAGGGATTTTCTGGCCGAAATGCCTTTATAATTTTGTGCTGAAAAATAGCGCTCTCGGTTGAAAAACGCATCTGAAAAATACATTTCTGTTTGCAAATGGAGAGGAAGAATTGCTGAATATTTTTGGCACAGTTGATTAGAAGTTTAAATGAGTATATGACTTGTCCAACCGGTGGTACTAGGAATGAAGACATGGGAGCGTAGCTCATCTTACAGAATTGCTATTTGTGGTTCACTGGAGCATGTATTTGTCATTAGTGCAAGTTGATGGCTGTGCTTTGGCCAATTATGAAGTGCTTTATCAGATTAAAAGCAGCACAGAGGTGCCTAAGTGTACCACAACTACACCTTCCATTTCCTGTGAGATGTTAAAATGCTTTCTACAACCCACCATGTTATGAGATCAACACTGTGCCTTTAAAAACAGTTTCCACTTATAAATGCTTTGACAGTACTACGTTCAGATTGTCTTGCTTCTGTTAGCATTGTTGCAACATAGAAATCATGGTTGTCCCTGGATCGGCAAAAGGATTACAGTGACGACCTAATACTGATTGGTGTTGGCAGCGCTGGGAGTCCTGATGTAGATGGACCAGCTGCTACCCCATTTTCAGCATCACATTGATTAGATTCACTTTGACTTTTATGATGCTGTGGCTTCTGTTGGACCCAGCCAATGTTTTATCTATATTAGAACTCGCATGGTTGCTGGTGGATTTAAAAAATGTAAAATATTCATCCCTCTTGTCATTGTATTTAGGTACATTTTAGTGCTTGTGTTTTGAGAGATAAAAGATGCAGCTGGATTGGTACTGTTACCCAGAGTGTTGGTTGGTAATTTCAATTGTAAGTGATATAAATTGCTGAGTTCATGCTGATGTGTGCAGATGGGTTTGGATTCTGGATGTGAAACAATAGTGCTCCCTCATAAGCCACAGAGGCATAGGGGCGGAAATTCAGCACCTGTATTAGCTGAGGAAACTTCCATCCTGGACTGATTTTTCAGAAGTCATTCTCGGCCATTTCTTACTAAGTTGAAATACCTGTGTTTTTTATACCTGTGTTCTCTCTGGTACTGTTAACTCAGCAAGATCCACTTCACAATTTAAAAGGTGCACTCAGGAAGGGAATCATGTTATATGTATGTGGCTTTGTCTGGATTGTTGTTTGAAGTATTTCAGAAAGCAGTTAAAAATTTTCTTTTGGGATAGCTTACAATATGTTTTGCCTGATCACTGTGTTATTGACTTTGATATGCTCTTCATCTTAATTTAGCACTGTGACTTTGGTTTTGGCCTAGGCTGATATGGGTTGGGTCTTTAAAAGTTAAGCAATAGCTAAGATTTTCCCAGAACTCTACTAAATAGAGTGTTTAAGCATAACACTTCCTGTACTGGAGGCTTTTGATATTGGGCCCTGTATGCTCTCTTAGGACACCTGCCACAGATCCTGTGCTTAGCAGCCTGGAGGGGACTGGCTGCCAGCAATGCAGCCATAGTGTGAACAGCTGTGCCAGCCTGCAGCTGCTGATGTCTAGTGTTACCTCTGAGCCAATCTCATAATTTACCACTTCTGAAACAGGGAGGACCTTCTTCTTTCTTCCATCTGTGTGGTCAGACAAGCTCCCTTGTACTGTCTTTGTTGTGTGCTAGACCATGTTTTCCAAACAGATTCAGCTCTTGCCTTGCAGGAAATTACCCCCTTTTATTCCCAGTTCCTTAGTGTTCTCTCTGTTCAGCAAAGTGACTTGTTTTACACAAGTGCACCAGCTCCTTGAGAGTGTGCTTGGCCCAGAGTAAGCGGTTTGTGTGAAAGGAGACCCTGCTGTCTTTTGGCAACAAGGGTCAAATCTTCTAAAGTGATGATGAGTAAATTGCAAACCTGGAGAGCCAGGTAATAATACGGGGAATGTGAGTGGTCTTATCATATCACTTTCCTTGCTGTGTGCTGAGAAGTTGGAGTCTTCTTTGAAAATCTCCTTTCTTTTTTTCAAATGGGCCTTGAAATTCCCTGGAGAAGGGAGGCTAAGAATGCTGTAATTTCATAATATATAGGATTTCCAAGGGCAATTCTAACCCTTTTGCTTTCTAGGGCAAAATTTGTGGAGTATTACACTCTGCATTTCCACACTGCTGGTGTCAACTTGGCATTTTGGAGGAATTTTCCTACTAGATTGGGGTCATTCTAGCATTGTATAATCAGGATTTAGATGACCTGGTATTATTTCCTGAAAATAATTTTAAGTCTAGGTTCTTCTATGGTTTTAAAGCTCTGCTAAATTTATAATTTTATTTGCTTATAACCCATTTGTTTATAAAAGTGTTGATGCTAAGCTTGATATTTAAGTAATTTCTTATTCCTGGAGCTTTAGTTGTTGCCTGAGAAATTTCTTCTTTATTGTGTCTTCTGTTATGAAAAGCTTTATAACAAAATCTACATCAAATTGTATTAAAGTAAATGGATTTGGATTTGTTGAGCCTGCTATGGACAGAGCAGTAAAATTACAGGTGAATGGATTCAGTGAAATGTAATAAGAGTGTTAATAAAACCAAACTTCATTAAAAACTCTTGGAAATAAATAGTTTTTTACAGTGATGTAGAAATAGGCATAATATTTTGGCAGCAGTATTTCTTAGTCAGTTGCATTTATTTAAAACCACTATTCATCTTTCAATTTTGTGTTTTGGATGTTTTAATTTAATGGTTCCTAAGTTTGTGTTTAGCTACAAGAGGACATTATTTCTGACCTGTGCAACAGGGAGAAGAAAGTGTAATGGTGGCACATTAGGTTCTCAGTTTTTTTGTGGACCAGTAAAGGCTGGACACCACTTTACATGTTTTACACTACTGTAAGTGTACTGTAATTCTTTGTTTTTAGCTGAGTGATCAGCTGCGCTATTTGCAAAGCCTGTCAAGACCCAGTACTTGCTGAGTTAGTTTTCCTCTTCTCTGCTGGGTGCTAGGATAGAAGGAGATCAGGGTGCTATTTGTTTATAAAAATTGACTTACTCATCCCCTGCATAGTAGATCCAGCTGTGGATCGGAGTCTTAAAGATGAAAGCTTTCATGATTTCTGTCAGCTCTTGAGGAGATAGCTGTCTGAGGAACTCCACAGTTCCACTCTTGAAACAAGATGCTGCCTCTCTCAAACATTTAGAAACCGTGAGGAAAAGTGTTCTTATTCCTTGTGAAGAGGAAAAAGGATCTTGCACTTGTTAGATCTTTTTGTAACTAGTGTGCATGTTCATTTAACTGGCTTGATTACTGAAGATTCTGTGTCCTCCCTTAAAAATGAATCCGAGTCTAACTATGACCAGCTGGTTTACCAAATGGCAGATTTCTTTGTATATCTGTCATCTTGAATAATTTTCTGTTGTTTCTGTCTGCTTTAACTAATCTATTCTATGTTAAATGAATAGAACACATTTGCAATTATTAATTTTTTGTAAAATAATGTAGAATTACAGTGCTTAAAGTACAAGGTCCTATTGACACTGGCCCAGTATTTTCTCCAACTTTTATTCCAACTCCTCTAACTTGCTCGGAATTCGTATTTTATGTACTGTCAGATTTTTAAATTGCTCTGTCTGTGAAATACAACCTATTAAAACAAAAACACCCTTCTGAAACTGTGGGCATGATGCTGGGTTTTGTTTTCATGGTCCTTGACCACATCATTTTGTGGGTGTTTTAAGGAGACTTTCTTTTGTTCTTTTTATTTATTACATTTGCAATTTACAAAGTGTTCTTTTAACTTTCTTTTCAGTGATGCACTGAATGTATGTGATGCATGTTATTACTTCAGTACAGTCAAAATTGGCAGGTCTGTTTCAATGTTCCTTTTCTGGCTTTGGACATTGGTTGCAGTAAACATTTTATTGTTACAGAATGGAGATCAACGGACCCATTTAGTGCAGTCTGTCTTTCTTATGGTTAGTTTCAAGATGACATCACATTTATTTAGTGTTTGTTATATCTTCATTCTTGTGGTCCATGCACATGTAAAACTGATCTAAGAGAACATCTAATGCTGTCAGCATCAGATAAATTTTTCCTAATTAGTATGAGCTAAATCTTTACAGTCTAAGCAACTGCAAAAAGCAATCTGTTCGCAGGGATGGTAACAAAAGCTTGGATTTTTCAAATACAGATACATTTGATTTCCTTTAGAACACTGTAACAGAGCTTGTGTAGATAGGAGAAGAATAAATTTCTGGATCTTGAACACAATAAATCTTCTGACATTTAATGTTCTCAAAAGCAGCTAGGAAAAAACTTTAGAATAACATAGGTCAATTTGTGAGCTGTACTTAATTACTAATGAGGTGTGAAGAGCTTCCCTTCTCGGGAGTTACTCTACTGTGATGAGGTGTGAAGAGGCACTGATTATGAATGAAGTGTGGATTATTTTATTTTGAGTGTATTGGTTTAGATTAAGCCTCTTGAAAAGTGTGTGAACAAGGGGTTGGAAACTTCTCTAGGGTTGGTTCAGTGTCTAACTGGTGTTTGTTAAATGGGATTCTGCAAGGCTTCATTCTGTGTCTGTTCATGTTTAGGGTTTCTATTAATAATTCCGATGAAGGAGTAAAATATACAGTGTTAAAATTTGCAGACAGTGCTAAACTGGAAGGGTAGGCAGGAGGGTGGAGCACAGAATGCAGTCTCAACAAATGGGAGAAACAGCCTGCAGTAAGGTGTAATTCAAAGTCAAATATAACACAACTACATCATTTATGTAGGAAAAAGATAAATGCTTTTTATCCAGCCAAAGTTAATTTATTCTTTTCAGTTTCTAGACCATAGAGAAGGCAGCTTTTCACAGCACTGGGGACTGCAATGTTTTGTAATAATCCCTGTTGTTTAGTGATATTTATTGTTATTCCTTCATCATATTTTCATATTTCATGTTATTCCTTCAACCTCCTTGCTGATTTAACTTGAGATACTTGTACTGAAAGCATCCCATTACACAGGTGAATATGCAGCATCATTGCTGCATAACAGCTCTATGTCTGACTTTTTTTTTTTTTTTTTTTGTAACTTCCTTGGAAATTGCTTAGGGGTTTTTTTTATGGTTTAGATGGTTGTGCATTTCTGTCCCCACCTACTGAAATGCTTTTGTTCCTCTTTTTTCCCCTCAGGTCTCTGAGGTAGTAATTTGGTAACTTTCAAACAGGTTGTCCTGAAAATTTGCTAGCTTAAGCAAATAACTTCATCACTTCCAGATTTTGTTAATTGTATGAAATGCAACTTTCAATCATTACCCTATTTAGATTTAATTATCCCATAAAATGGAGGGGATTTTATTCGTAAGAAGTGTAAAATGCTAACACCTTGGATATTGGAGAAGCTCTCCCAAGAACTTCCCATCATATTTAACTAAACATTTTAGAATTTAGGGAAGGACTAAAACTACGGATTTAAGAGTCCACCTGTCCATCTTAAAATGCGGTTCGGCGCTGGCAGAGCACTGGCAGTGACCGTCAGCTGGGGCAGGCAGCCTGCCCTTAGTGCTGGTCACTCCCCGTGCTGCCTTGCAGCACAGCCGCGCTGCCTCGGCTGGAGAAAGTGCCCCAGTTCAGTGGTGAAGAGTAAGGATGTGTGCACGTCATGGGGCGGGGATGTTTTTTCTCATCTCAGGGTGGTGCTTTCTGAACGTACAGTGGAACGTATGAAAATCACACGTACGTGTGGATTATTAGGACTTGCTACTGGGTGTTTGTTCCAAACACAGCCCTGAAGGAAGGTTAGTTGTAGGAAGGGAACACTTAGTAATTCTGAGCTAAAAATCTTGTTGTGCTGCTGGGATGAGTAGTTGGTCCCAGAGCACTTCATACAGGGTTTTGTATGGGTACATCAACTGAGACATAGTAGGTGTTCATGCCGAAGAAAAAACAAGTTTGTAAAAGTGATGAAATTTGATTAAAAAGTTATTCCATACAGTTCAGCTTCTGTTCGTCGCAAAAGTTTGTTTTCCTCACAAACCCATAACCCTGTTATGGGTTTCCAGCCAGTCTAATGGTGCTGTACAGCCTTTTGTAGCTACCAGAATGTTTCAGTGTATTTTAAAGAAACAAAAAAATGCTGATTATTGATTCAGTGGTGATTTAGATCCTTATAAGAAGTACAAAGGAGTCTTTCTTAGAGGTTTTCATGATCAAAGGATTTCAAACCTGTGTGATTTGGTGTTCTATGGTAAGGCATAGAGGGGGTGCATTTCCCACTCTTTCATGTATGTGATTCCTCTGGATTTTTATATGCATGTGGTTTTTATTTCCTTTTTTTTTTTTTTTTTAAAAAAAATAAGGTTTTAACTTTTCTGCAGGTAGACTTAATAATATATCCTGCTGGTGAAACTCGTAAATCTGCTGGAGCGTGTGAGAAACTTGCCTCAAGGTCCTGTTTCCATTCCTGCTTCACTTTTTCCAGAGGGTAATCATACAGTTACAGACTGTACAGACTCTCTCTTTAAACCTGGAATAACCAGGATCTATGTCTTGTAGAGAACAGAGTGATGATTCTGGGCCATAGCTCTTCCTAGACTTACTGCTCTATCACTGTCATGTTGTGAGGCCTTGACCTTTTTCTGATTACCTGACGAACTAAGGGTTTGGTTTTTGGTGGGTCGGTGGGGTTTTTTTGTTTTTTCTTTTTTTCCTTTCTGTATTCTCTTTTAGTCTGTATTACTCAGGTTATGCTGCTTTGCTGACTTCACTGGCTGATTATGTTCCCATTAATTTGTAACAGTATGTGGCATGGCATGAAAGCAACAGAAGCTCAAATGGTCCCATACTCCTTATTTCTTTTCCTTCCACTTCACCCTAGCAAGGGTGTTAAAAGATTATTGTCTCAGAGTAAAATTTATTTGTAGAGGTAGAATTAAAAAATGAATTGTGCTAATGAGAAAAGTTAGCTCCTCTAGTATTTTTGGCATGGCTCTTCGTACTTAGTTTGAGTTACTGTCAAGGGTGGGTTTTTTAGTACAAATTTGCCTTCTGGGTTACACTCAAGTGTAATACTAGTGGACTCAAAGTTGTTTCCCTCCTGATGGAACCACAGTTGAAGTTGGCCACCAGTTGTCTAGACAGTTGAGTGCTGTCTAGAGCTCACCACTGCAAAGTGGATGTGAAGTTCTCCTGCAGTTAGTGTTCTGTATTTACCTAGGGCTGTCAACCAGTGCAAATTGTTGCAGGTAGAGATGTGATGTGCACATAAAATCCTGGGATCATAGTGCATCCCAGCAAGTACAGCCCAGTCCTCCTTTACCTTGTTGGTAATTTGGATGTGTTTGTACTTCCAGCAATTTCTAAATTATTCTTAGAGCTTCTTCACAGTAGTGTTAACAGCAGGATCAGAGCATCATTGTGCAGTAGCTCTTACTTTTTAGAATTATATTATAGACCAATGGCAAAATAAATTGACATTTTATCATCTTGTTTTTGTAAGTATGGCATTAGGGTGTTGAGGACCTTGGACAACAGTTCTTCACTACTTTATCTCATGTTGCATGTTGGGTTTAAGAAAGCACATTCTTTAAGGCTATTTGGAAAAATATCTTTCAGATTATTTCCCCCCACCCCCCTCCAAAGAAAAGTTGGAGATGAATGAGGAAGGGGTTTCTGAGTTTTGAGTGGTGATCTCTAAAATGTCTGCAGTAAGGTGCGTTCAGATTTTATATACAAATAAAGGTGGGGGTTTTTTCTGGAGTGAATGCAAAGACAGATATTTGAAAACATCCATGGTACTTCTACCACCGTGATGTAGTTCTAAAACAATTTCATAAAGACTATTTAAAAATGAAACAACATTACTGCTTTGTGAGCCTCTCAAGAGGCTGATAGTCACAAAATAAACATGGAGATACAATACACAGTGGAATTTTTCATGAACACTTGATAAGTTTACATCTGTTTGTATAGAATTATTTGAGCCTTGTTTAATGATGGGCTTTTTACAGACGTTCTGCCTAGATAGCAGTCATGGTTTTTTTTCTTTAGCTTTAAATAGTTTTGAACATAAGAACTTGGCAGAATCTAGACTTTTTTTCTTCTGTTATTTCGGGTTGTTTTTCTGTGACTGCAGTGATGCTTTTGGGGGGGCAAACTTTGGTTACACTCTTTATCTACAGGTTAAATATTGTAGAGGACTATAGTTCATACTAGGTCATAGTCATGTGACTAATCTATTTGAATTACCCAGAAAACACTTTTAAGTTCAAGAGGAGAGAAATATTTTTTGCTATTGAAGTTAGTAAGACTGCTTCTAGAACCATACTTTGCAAGTGCTGGAGCAATTTTATGTAAAAACTTCAAGAACAGGTCTCTTTCTTGTGTGCTTCATGAGATGTTTTTCCCTTTAACTGGAGCATCATTCCTCTTATGCAAAACAGGTTTCTGGATAGGATGTCTCCCTTGACTAATTCTATCTTTAGCTAACCCAAAGTGATGAATTCCAGTATCCAACATTTATGAAGCAGTCTTAGGATTTCATCCCTCTTTCAAAAATTCTCATCCTGTACAATAAAGACTAAAAGCTTTTTTCTTCATGCTACCTGTTCTCTCAGCTGCCTGTTCTGCTAATTAAGCTTCTCCTTAGCTATGGTAGATCTCTCTAAAGGTCACCAATAGAGCAAACTAGTGAAGAGGATTACTCTTTGCTGGGGTATTTTTTCTCTTTTCATGAAAAAAACTCTCTCAAAACTCTTCCTTCCTTACTTAAAAGGAGAAAAAAAAAAAAAAGCTTTAGCTTTTTCCTTTTTCCCTCAGGTTGCAAAAACAGTTTCTGTTATAAACATGAACTTGTACTGGAAAAACCATGATGTCTAGGTGAGCAATAAGGAAGTAAATTGTTTCTGTTAATGATAGGCAATGCTTAAAAATCACTGGAGGCTCACAACAGGTTCATCAATAGGTAAATATGCCAATATGAGAAGACTGTGAATGTACAAACATATGTATATGACATATCCCATTAATACTTTTGAAGAAATAATTTTTGTATATATCATATATCATTCCCATTAATACTTTTGAAGAAATAATTTTTAACTTTGTCATGTTTATCACTGTAATGATGGAATAGATTTAACATTTGGCAACACTATTTAATCTTATTAATACCGTTGAAAAATCATGAAGTGCAATGCAGTAAATATTAAAAATCAAGGGTTTTTTTTGTCTTTGCATTTCGTTAGGTGTTGTCTGGAGAAAAATAAAGCATAAAAGCAAAAGGATTTGCAAATACCTACACTGACTTGTCTAAGCTGGCTGCCAAAAATTGCAATTAAGTAACTTCTACAAATTCTTGTTTTCTGTTGAATAATTGGAAGGGGAAAAAATTTTATCTAAAGTACATGAAACCCTGAAGGAGAAAGTATAACGAAAAGTGGTTTAATTATTTTCAGTGAAAGCAAAGCAGATTGATGAGCTCATCAATCGTAATTGTTCATTTTCTTGCCTTATTGTATCCTTTGTTAGCCACTGAAAATGCTGTTTATGATGCAGAAAAAAAAGTCTCCTAATGAAGTAATGTATTATTTTCAGCTCTTTCTCAAAATATCCTTGTGTCTGCCAGTTTACATTAGAAACAGCTTGTGCATAAGGTTACAGAGCCGTTAGCACTGATGCTTTTTTGTAAAATGGCAGTCAGTGGACATACAGAGCATGTTTTAGATTCAGAGAATGCATGATGAAAAGGTTTCAATCTGCAATGAATAATGAAGTGAAGGATTTGGAGAATGTGGAGAAAAGGAATAAGTTCAAACTGTGGTCTGTATTCTTCCCCGTTTCCAAATACAAAGTGCAGTCAAGTTTTTTTCACTTTCCAGATAAGTGACCTGCTGTTGGACTTTAAATACTTTTTGAAGTGAATTTCCCTCAATCCCTTTCTTTCAGTCTCTTTGTACTTTATGTAAAAACATGATATTGTCATAAAGATAGAGCAGGAATTAAAGAAAGAATGACGTGAAGTGTTGAAGTTTTTGTTTCTTTTTTTCTTGCATGTGTGGTGGTTGGGCATCTGCGTGGCGCATAGGCCACCAGCTTCTTGAGTTCTCCTGCTGGGAGTGCCCAGTTGCTGTACAAAATAGAGTAGGTCTGGCTGAGAAAACAAGCTAGATCACCCATTTCAGACTATGCAGAGTCACTATATTCACATGTGATGTGGGAGACGTGACTTGAAATGCATTTGTGCGGAGAAGGGAATTTAATTTATTTCCACTTTCTGGATAAAATGCTGTAGTTCTGCAGTAGCTGAATAAACACGGATTGTATTTATTTACACTATCTCTTTGAGATGTTTTGTTTTGGCACTCCTCTCTTATGCCCTGGTCCCCATCTATTCTCAGGTCATTTCAGGACAAGCAGAACTATTTTTGCTGGTTAAAGTTTTACACTTCTGTCAAGAGGTGATGTAGCTGTTAGAGGTTTTTGATAAATTCTCGTATTTCTGTTGCCTGCAGTGGGTGACTGATTTGAGACCAAGTGCATGCGACACATTGGTGGTGTAAAATTATGCTTCTGACTTACCTGAGTTAGGACAGTGTGATGTCTCTACACCTTTTTTTATCTGTTATGTTGATACTTTGATATATAGACAGAGTCCCCAAACATATTCATCATTAATTCTCAAACTATAGTATAGCAGCTGGAGTATATACTGCTCTGGGAGCTATACTACTACCTTTACCATCTTTGAGCTATACTAGTAAAAGAGCTTGAAAATGGGGAATGTGGTGTGTTGCTGCCTTTTGTTTTGGAGGAGAATGATAGACACGCATCATCCATCATACAGCTACATTTTGAATTACAGTGCATGTGTATTCAACACAAGCCTATCTCTCTTGGAGGAAAACCCGCCATAAATCAGATGTTTGGCAGTAATTTGCTGCGTTATGGGAGAGCCCATTGCATGGTGCCTGAGGGAACTCCAGCTGATTAGTTCCTCTTTTTTGCTGAGTTTGTGCTAGGAAGGGGGCTACTGACTTGCACAATGAAAGTTGATAATGGAGGGTGTGAGTGGCTGCTTTTTTTCACTGCTTGGGTGTACTGTCAGGGAAATCCTTCCTTGATTATAAGGCAGAAATTGCAATCTATAAGTTTGGAAGCATATCCTTGATTACTTACTTTTCTGTTCATTTCCCCTTTCCTTGCATCACTATGTTGACTGTGTGGTTTGCAGACATCTATGAAAATGGAAAGGAGAAAAGCTGGGCTTCCTCACTTACCAGCCCATACATTTCTCACATCATTGAGAAGAGAAGGAAAAAGAAGGGGTTTCATGTCTGTTTACCAAGTGGGTAGTTAGTACTCTTTGCATCTTTACTGTTTTTCCAGCATCTAAAGAAAGAAATTAATTTTAGTATTGATCTCAGAAATGCTGTTTAAAACCCTGGGAGTTGAGGATAGTGTCTTTTTGATGCAACATTGCGCTAATATGTGGTTATTTTGTCTAGTGAGACTTGATTCTTTTTTTAATCAGTGTAATTCAATATATATATATCCTTCTTGCTTGTTCCTTGATGTGTGGTTTTGCATTCTGCTTTGTAGTTATACATTTTGTTTGCATGTTAGGCAATCTGCTTTTTATCCTCAGTATCTTTTTTATAATTTATTGTTCATTGATTTACTATGTGGCTGTGTATTGGTCCTAAATATTATCCCTTTTTGACCCCCCTTTCTGAAAATATTGTCAAATGAGGCTATTTGTAACTGCAGTCTTACTGCTTCATCGTACCACACCACAAATGTAATAATGCAACTTAATTTCAAAAATGCATGACAGCTGGATCTGCCAGTTTGTTGATACAAGGGTAGTAGAGATGTGAGTTTTTTCAGTAACGTGAAATTATAATTAGGAAATAGCAGTATATTAGTAATGAAAGATGAGAAACTTAAGGACTATGCTACTGACAGTGTGGCAGGCATAGTGAAGGGGGGAGGAAAGCAGAATGCTGTCCTTTTGAATTTCTTGTATAGTACCTTTTTAGGGTTTCAAATTAGTAGAGTGTCTCCTTTCATAGATTTAATTTTCATTATGTGAATATTTTTGTTTGTAATATGCTGTTGTTATGTGATAGATGATCTGAAAAAGTGACAGATGTTGGATGTTTTAATTTAAATTCAAGACAGAATTTTCCACTGTGAACCAAACATCAATACCTGTATACTGAACCTCTGAAATGATGCATTACACCTGTCTCAGTGACGATCTTAAAGCAGGAACTGAAAAAGGAGGCTAAAACCAGTCACAAAGGTTCTAAAGTTCATGTTGAAAGTTTTGCCAATCAACATAAATATTTGTAGCAAAGTATCTTTTTTTAAAATTTTTTATTTAAAAAATATGTGAATTTGACAAAGAACATGTGTGTCCACATGTATTAAGTGGAATAAGAATAGTAATGGAGAATTTGCAAAACAAAATTGGCTTTAGAAAAAACAAGTTTAACATTGCAGGAAATTGAAGCCAAGGATATGGCTTACCAGTACCCTTAGCCAATCTAGCGGATAATTACTGCCAGATATGGAGGAAGGACCTGGTTCCCAGATCGCATATTTCATGGCATGCTTCCAGCCTATCTAACCATTATTTGTGTTTGTCTGATTCTGCCGTGAACTGATATAAGGAATTTAAGCTTGCAGAAGGTTAACAGTAGGAAAGGGAAGAAAAGTATTGATTTTTTTTTTCTGCCAGTTTAGGTGTACAATTTCAAAGAATACTGTTCTGTTTGGTGTCTTTCATAATTTTTTCTTCTTTGATGCTGTGCCAATTGAAAATATAACAGTGTGGGTGAATATCACTAGTTATTTTCATGTTTTGAAATCCATAGAAAAATAATGTCTTACTCCTTATGTCCTTTATTTTTTTATAAAATAGATGCATTTAAAAAAACCTAATTTACCTTGGTACTAAATATTTTCAAATATTTATGAATTTAAATGTATGAAAGTTATCTTGTTATTTGTTATTCAAATGCAACATAAGTTTTGGAGAACTCTTTTCATTCTTTATATAACAGCTGAAATCTTGAAATGTTGTTGTTTGTTTGTTTTCCTTGTGGTAAAAAATTGATCTATTGAGAGACTTTGTTGCATATTTTTCCTTGCGTGAGAAACCCTGAAGCTTCTTCAGCATGTTAGTTTTGATCTTGGTAGAGAGTTACTGGATTTGTGTTGGTTTTGTTCTAAAACTGTGGGCACGTAGGGGGTGTTAAATAAGCATTAGACTTGTCTGTAGAACTGAGGTTCTCTAAACTTTACTCTTTTGAGCAGACTTTAAGTTTATGAAGTAATTTTTGTGAGTTAGGATCAAGACTCAGATTTTTCTTTGTTCTGCAGATGGATGCTGCTTTGTGTGAGCTTTTTACATAATTGTCATACTCTTGCTTCATCATTGACATGGTTTCAGAAGTACAAAGCTTTTCAATACATATCAGTTTATAACAGATATGTTTATTGAGAGAGGCTGTCTTAATCATTGACTCATGAAGACTAGCAAAATAGCAATATCCTTTAAAAAGTCTGTTATTGAACCGTTGACACCCTCAGTAAACTATTTCTTGATGTTACAGAGCTGCTCATGTGTGTTCTTTAAAAGTTATTGTTAAAGCTGTTAATACAGCTAACTGCTTTTGCATTTTAGAAGTGCTAGAATAAAACAACAAAATGAAACACTAAGAATTAGGTACAGTGTTGGAGGTTTTCAAGCCCTGAGTGGACACTCCCCCAAACTGCTTGGTCTGATTTCAGTTTTGACCTGCTTTTGAGTAGGTGGCTAGACAAGATGACTCTTGCAATCCCTTTCAGCTTGGATTAGTCTATAATACTGTGACATTAACACAAAAGAATCGAATCCATTTCTGGGTACAGTCAGTCTCTAACGCAGCTCAGGATACTTCTATTTAGGAACGGCAGATTTGGTAAGAACAAATAACTTTCTGTAGAAATTTTCCTTAACCTATCCATAATACTAAGTATAATTTGGTATTAGAATATGACATACAACATTCACATAAGTGGATCCATATGTATGCAATATATAAACCCCCTAACTTTGGCAAATACAGCCTATATATAGGAACAATCAGTAATCAAACTGAAAATACTATAACCTTTGTGGCAATGTACTTTGTAAGGTTTTCTTGAAACCTGTTATTTCTGTCAAGACAGAGGCTCCTATTTTATGTTTGCACTCATATTTTTGACCGAATATTTGTAAGAAAAACATTTGGCTTTTTTAAGTTGTTGTCAATTTGAAAGTAATAGAGCTGCCAGGTTTTGTGCAGGTCTGTGTGACAATTTTGTATAAATTGCTTGATGAGTTTGCATAGTTGCCAGTAACTTTCATATAATCATTTCCACTGAATTAAAGGAAAAATACAGTTGTTTTTTTGTTGGAAGTGTATTGGCTTGGCAAGTTTAGAAAATCAAAAGTCTCTTTATCTATAGACAGCAGCTGGACAAACTTCCTACAGGCTTTTTGTTCACAGTATGGCTCAGCCTTGGGGAAGGGAGGAAAAGGCCTACTACAGTTAATGCAGCTTGTTGATTCTCTACCGAGTTTAGCAAAATGGTGCAGAATGAGTGCTGAATTTATAATGATACCATTCTGGCAACATAGCCCATCAAGTAGCCTTCAGTTTGGAGTTTTAATCTAAATAGGTAGAGCTAAATTTTAGTGGGTGGCTTTGTTGTTTGGAAAATCCTGTATCTGAGTGAAGTGTTGAAATATGCAGTTTCCAAAATAAATACCTACTTGACAGGCTTTACCAAGTTCCCAAGTCTACTTCTAATGTTAGAGAATGGATCTTTTGAGACTTGCTTTCTGTGAACCTACCTTGTATGGTTATTAAGTTTATTTTATCTGCGAGTCAACAGTTTTTGAACTGGGTCTTCAGATGCTGCAGTACAAAACTTCTGCAATGTGTAGTAGAGGTTCCAGAGGTATTTCTGAGTTAGCAGTGGAAAGTGAACATCAGGTTTTTTGAATTCTTTTCTAGGTCTTTGAAAGGGAAGATAGTCTACCGTTTAAATTGGTAGTTACAAACAAAATAACCAAGCTGTTTGCCTCTGTTGGGGGGGGGGGGGGGGCGCGCCCCCCCCCCCCCCCCAGCTCAGTGAGTCTAAGGGAGGGATTTAGCTCCTAATAGAAGCTGTTGTTCCAATACAGTGAGGCTTAAGATTTGTACAAAATACGGCTATAGCTTGTGGAAATATTAATAATGATCTGTGAGAAAGATGAAGAATGACTTGTAACCTCCTGGCGCTTGATTACGTTATAATTCTACTGAGTGCAAAGAATGTTTTTAGAGGTGTTTTTTTCAGTTAAACAGTAATGAGAAAACAGTCACTTTTCATTTGAAGTTTTTAATCAGTTCCAATTATTTGCATCTCATAGACAGAACAAGCAGCAACTTTGAAGCAAAATAATTTGGTGGGCAAGATTATTGTATTTACTTTTTCACTGTTGTTGTGGTCAGACTTGTGAATATGATATCTATTGAAAACAATTCAATATAGATAAGCTAAACAGCTCACTGTTTTTGGCAAGTGTTGCTGAGTATTATTACAAAATATTCTCTTCTGTCTCTGGAAGAAGCTATGGTATCTTATAGTATCACTGCGTTAGGAAAATCTTATTTTTCAGGGAAAGTTAAAAATCTTATCTTTCATTTACTTTTCTAAAATCTGGATTAAGAGTACTAAATAAGAATAGTTTGGGGGATTGTATTCCACTCTTACCTCATACTGACCTTTTTATATTGTTCTAACTTGCTCTTTTTCCTCTGTACAGAAATTTATCATTAGTATTCCTAGGCAGACAGAACAATGTGTTGGTGTGCTTCATGGGATTTTCCCAGATAGTGGACTATGTATATAATATACTGACAGACATGTTTACCTTGTTAATTCACTATTGGTATTTTTTTATTTTATTTTATTTGTCTTTATCATTGTGAATTGCATTTCAAATTCTGTCACTGAATTTCAGCCATCTAAGTAACTTCATAAAGAAAACATTCCATATTATTTCTTCTAGGTAAGGGCATCTTGATTCTAAACACCTACAAACTTGCATCAGTATTGAAAAAATTGCATTAGTACTTTGTCTTTTGTAAAATAATAGCATTAATCTAAGAAGTAAGTTTAAAAACTTATTAAAAACTCACTGCAGTTCTGCTTTTGTTTGCTGTAATTCAGAGTATATATTCTGTTTTTCTTTAATACACCATACAGTTTGTATTTTAGAGCACCCATTAAATTTCCACCACAATAAATCAGATAATGTATTCCTTTGCCAACTTTAGATTTAATGTTAATCTCTAATTACTTACAAGACATAGAAGAGGGACATATATCTAGGGGTTGTAATTAGGTAAATGTGGAAAATCAGAACAACTTTTTTGAGGATTATTATGCTGTATATATCTATCATAAGGTATAAGCCTATCAATCATTGTCATAAGGAAAATTAAGCTGTCAGGGGATTCTCCTGTACCTTTCTGGATTTAAGGTAAAAAAAGTGCATTTAATGAGCACTGTTAGAAAAAAATGAAATCTTTTTGAGATTGTGTTGTATTCATATTGTGCTAAGATAATTCCTCGTGTACTCTCATTGCTCCTGTTTGGTTACACCAACAATAACTTTGAACCATGAAATTAAAAGCAGGTATGTCTTTCCAAGAGCAATTTAAGTCGTTAAAGTGTAACTGTCACATTTCCACTTATGTCTGCCTGGAGGAACCACTCAGTTAATACCAGCCAAGCTACCTTACTTATTGCCACTCACGCGAGCCATGCGAGTGTACAGACTTCTATTCTGTGAAACAATTTAAAGTGTAAAGATCACGAACTGCCTTGTTGCTTAATTATATGTGTTTTTTTGATCCTATGACCTGGGGTGATAGGGTTCCGTCTGTGAGAATTTGACTGTAACAGATGCTGCTTAAACTGGGATGAGGAGGAGAGGAGAAATTGTCTCTGCACAGACACCTACTGTTTTAAATACAAATGAGGAAGAGATATATACCTGTTCATGATGCAGCTGATAGCCTAGGTCAGATTCAACCAATAGGATATTTTCATTTTGTCTTGCTAGCTTTTTTCCCTGATAAGAAGAGAAATTGGGGTTGAGACAGATAAGCCCGAATGTCATCGCACTTGGCCACAGCCTTACAGCAGTTTCCAAGAAGGGAAGAAGG
Source organism: Aviceda cuculoides (assembly GCA_035590195.1). Classification (NCBI taxonomy): domain Eukaryota; kingdom Metazoa; phylum Chordata; class Aves; order Accipitriformes; family Accipitridae; genus Aviceda; species Aviceda cuculoides. Next base: position 13,182,356 of record JAVJGG010000032.1, on the reverse strand, counting down.
AATCAAGGCAGAAGTTTGCTCAAGGAATTGGTGTGTGCTGTTGCTGGTTAGGAGAGCAGCAAATGCAGGAAGTAGGCAGTGGTTATCGCTGTCCATGAACATGCAAGTGTCCATGCATGGCAGTGGCCAACTGTTTGTTGTGGACTCTGTGTGAATTTATGTCTGGGGTATTGTAGGTAAGTGTCCCTGATAAAGAATGGAAAAGATTAAGGAAATGTATATGTTTTTGAGAGGTGTAACATTCAAAACAGTAATACAGCAGTTACAGTAATGAAGGGGAAAAGTAGCACTTGATCAATATAATTGTGAGGAGTTTCTAAAGATAAAATGAAAAGGTTATTGTATAAATTTGGGAAGAAGGTGAAGGAGAGAAATAGCTATGCTCTTTCTAACAGCTGAACAAAAAAGCTCAAACTATGTTTTCATACATTCTGTAAAGTGACATTGTCGGGAAGAGGATTGGGAGAAATACTACAAAATAAATAGAATGGCAATCTAATAATGCATGATACCTACATAATGGGGAAGGCCAGTTGGCCCAAGAAAGGCAAGCTGAACATATGTCGTTTCTATGTTCCTCCCAGTCTTTGTAGAATACTCTAAATACTGACAAAGATTAAATGTTTTAAACTTTTCGTACAGAGTTAATAGAACTGAACAGGAAGAGGGCTGTAAGCCTTAACTCCTGTGGCTTCCTAAGGGTAATAAATAGAGTTTTAGAAAGTCTTAATGGAAGCTCTGACTTTTAATGCACTTTTTAGCTTTTTTAAAGGGCTGTGAGCTCAACAATTCTTGTTGAGTGTTTGCACACGTGTGCTTAACACGCTAGGACTGACTGTGCTTACAGCAAAGAGTGGTTGAGTAATTGAAGCGGGATGTAAGAGGTCACTGTTGCACTTTATCCATTGTGTACTTCAGCCTTGGTTTGATCCAAACCACTCTGGGTTCCAGGGAAGTGCAGAAGGATGACCCTGGGGAAATTGCCTGTTAAGAACAATGTTTACTTCATTTTGACACCTTCATTCCTGAACCATGTGCATCAACATGTTCTTGTCTGTAAAAAAAGTCAAACAGCCTACTTTCCTATTTTTTCTCAATACCATACCATCCCCAACCCTGTATGCAAAATTAGTGTACAAAGTAGAGTGTACTAAAATAGCCTTTTGCTGTGTTAGACTGTAGGTTGGGGTCATGTGTGCTATGCGTTTTGCTTTCCTTTGGAGGGAAAGCAGAGTCATAGGCTCTGGTAAAGGATGAAAATACATTCCTTGGCGGAAGACCCCAAATCATGCAAGGTCCTCCACAGGGCAGCTTGGCTCTTTCACTGTTGTTTGAATTACTCTGATGAACTTAGTGTTTAGGCAGAACATTGTGTATATTTTTTTCGTTCTTCTGATAGGCAAAACAGTCTGAAGATTTCCTGGTTTTGTTCAACTGGGCTTTTGCATATTTTCCCCACTTTCAAAATTTCAATGAAAAGTGCAAATGGTAATGCATGTAATACTATCTGAAACAGAGGCACAACAGATAAATATTATACCTCCTGTGGTATCACGGTGCCTTACAGCGCTGAGCAATAATGTGTAGATGTAGTTCAATACTGTTTAAAGGCATAAGTTTTTCTCCTTACCTGAGTAATACTGGTTTAAAGGTTATATGTGAGTTGGCTTCTAGAATTTGTTTCGGATTGTATAATTTGTTGTTTGAGGATGGGGCAGGAGGGAAGTTATTTTCTTTCATTACATATAGGACAGATGTTTGCTCTGTGCTGATTAAAACTAATGTTCAGTAAGGTATGATGACAATGGTAGTAGCCTATAGTCTAGCCGAATAGGCAGCTAAGAGGAAAGTAATGAAGATTTATGTTTACATGTTTCTGAGGTTGTTACTTTAGACGGTAGCTGTCTCGTGAGATGGTAGAAGCAAATTATTTTATGAAGCTTCACTGATCAGAGTTTGTTTTATGTTTTTGATAATTTTAATGGTGAATCTTTAAGTTGTTTGAATGTCGCATATTCAAATGTGATTATTTGCAGTTTTATCTTGTACCATGGCAGTGCATCATGTAAAGTTTTCCATTAAATATTTATTGGAAATGTAAGCAGGTTTGTGTTTGAAGTTTACTCATTTCAAAAGCAAACCTCAGGACAGTATTTGGAGAACCAGGCTGCACAACTGCTATTTATATTCCTGAGAATTTGTGGTTTATTTCTCAAAGTTCAAATTAATGATTTTACTTCTAAGAAATGAAATTTCCTTGAGATGTGCTGTATAACATAGCTAATAACAGAATGTGAAAAATAATTTAGTCCAGTTTAAGAGGAAACAGTTGAATCCATATTAGTTTACTGGAAGCTTGTTAAAATAAGAAGATGATACTCCTGTTTTGTTTATGTTGACAGCCAAAAGGAGTGAATCCTTTAAACAGGTCTATAGTAAGTAAGTATATATAATGTCATAGTTGTCTAAGGTGATTCTGATCTTTTCTTAAAAACAAAGTACAACATGGATCTATCTGTGTAGCGCTGTTCTTGCTTTGGCTTGTGAATTGTATCAACTCCAAGTTATTTTGGGTACTGAATTTCACTAGGTTTGCTTGGTTATAGCAAATCATTCAATTTATAGGAAAAGAACAGAAGACAAATAAGTTGATTCTTATCTTGATATAAGTGGATTTGGCCTTTGTTCTGTGGAAACTATGGCTCTGATTCAGTCCCCAGTAATAGTTATGACTTCATCCCTGTGCGCACACAAACAACTGTTTGTGTATAACAACCATTTTAGTGTATTTATCTGATGAATAGAAAGAAAAGAGAATTTACCTAAAATTGCACAGAACCAGTGAGAATGCACAGAGTATCTTCCTTCTTTTCAGCTGTTTGACAACTGGGAGTATACTTGTATAATTATGACAGCTTTTAATCTGTTTTTAAGCTCTTTGATGATTTTACCATTCCTTTGTGCTCCTCCTAACCAGATCTCTCAAACAGTGCTGAAAGAAGCTTGTTTATGAGGATTGGTAGATTATTTCTCTTGGGAAGTCATTATTCTAGGTCTAATTTTGCTACTTGTATGGTATGCTGGGCAGTCATTTTGAAGTTATCAAACATGGGAGAATCTAAACTCTCACAATTGTGTTTGAAGATGCTTTGCCTTTTAGTGGGCATTTGTGTAAAAGCCATGAAACAGGCTTCATTGCTACTTTTGGTCATTTTTAATATATTTTCAGAGCCAAGGAATAGTCATGCTCCACTGTCCACAAACTGCTACTTCCTACTTTTTTGTCTTTGTCAGTCTTCTTTTTATGATGAAGAAGGTAAGCCTTCTTCAAGATGGATTTCTAAAATCAATCTAAAACGTATGTTGCATTGCTCTATGTCCTTTCTTGCACTATGAATGTAAATCATTGATTATAAAACAAGTTAATGAAGTGATGAGTGGTTGTCGCTGATTTGGTGCTTTGTGCAGTTGTTTTTACAAGGTTGTCCAGTGTTGTACCAGTATGTAAGTCCACTGTATGTGCTTAAAAAACCCCTAGTGTAGTTTTAGAAACACAGTAACCACCAGAAATTTTAGTACTCTTTCTGCACAAGACGTTGCAGATCTTCACTCACAAGGGCTTTTTTTAAACATAAGTAATTGCTCTTCACATGTATTTCAGAATTACATTTGGCTTAAACTGTCAAAGCCAAGGTCCTCCTTAAAGCCAGTGTCTGATGGTGAGCTGTAAGGGTGTTTTGGTTTATGGATATATAATGACTTGCCAAAAGATAGCTTGCTTTTCAGATTATTTTATACTGAATGGAGATGCCTTTAAGCTTTACAGTAGTGTAGATAAACTTGAATTTCACTGCCCTGGTCATGAAGAATGTACTTGTTGGGACAGCAAAATTTAATCTTGTGGCTGCAGCACATTGTGGTTTGTGAAAGGAGAGGTGGAGTAAAGGAGAGAAGAGAGAGTGGACCTTTGATCAGGAATGTTTGGGAGCATACATGGTGGGAATCTCTTCTTTCTTGATTCCTTTACTCCACCTCTTCAGACCTTTAGACCTCTGCAGAAAGTATCTTGTACAGAACTTTTCTGGCTGGTCTCAGTTCTCCTCTTGCCTGTTGAGAGCTCTGTTAATATAGAGGATTCAAGGGAGGGGAGAGTTTTCCATGTCTGTTGAGTACTTGTGGCAAATGCCTATTTTGCTTGCATCTTGAGTGAATTCTGCAATGAGCTCTTCTTTTGACCCTAGAGTTTTTTTAAGAGTTTGGGCTAGTAGATTGACTGCCAGCAGTCTATTTAGTTTTTCTCATGTGTATTTCCAGAAATGGCTTTCATGAAGGAAATTAATTTGATTAATTATCCCATGTTACTTGACTTAAGACCCTGTAGTTGGTTATAATGGAAATTCTTACACAGATCACCCTTTCCAGATGTTTTTCTGCAGTATTTGTTACCTTTTTTCTATTCTGCTCTATAAACAGAAGTTCTTTCAGTTATCATCTGTATCACTGCAACACCTGGATAGAGATATTGTGATTAAATTCTTAGTTTTGCTCCCTACACATTGCTTTCAGTTTCAGGAAGGAAACTGTTCATTATGGGTTTCCAGAACAGGAGGGAAACCAGTGGAACTTGCATCAGTGTCACTGCTTGACCCCTGTAAGAACTGAAGCTTCACTAGGTGCTTTTAATTATACTATTAATGAATTACATACACTTCAGGAAGATGGTAGCACCCGATCTAAGATTTTGATGGGGTTCCAGGCTGATTTGTCTTTCTGTGGTTAAAGTTGTTTGTATGAATGACTGTTTAAATAAGAACAAAATGCTGTTGAGCTGCAGTGGCTTCACTGTCTACTTATGTCACAGGTAGAGGAGGATGATGATGCTGAATCACGAGAGGAAGAAGAGAAGGAAGAACTGAAAAGCTACTCGAGAAGAAAGATTTTTTCCAACTGGAGCCGCTATGAGGATACTGAAAAAGAGGGACAGAGTGAACATGGGGAATCACAGAGAGGGACAGATTTCAGTGTTTTGCTTAGTTCAGCAGGTAAGCATTTTCTACTCTATAGATTTTTAGTTTTGCATTTTGAAATGTTACTGCTTTTCTGGCTGTTGTCCTTGATGATGAAACAGGACCCTAGAATACCATTCCTGTCTGCCTCAGTAAGTCTGCCATTGATGTATTTAGCAGCATTGAAAGTCCCTGTGGGAGCAACCTTATACCATACAGGCTGCACCAAGCCGTGGCAGGTGGGGAGTATAAGAGAGCTGCTGCATTTATAGACTTCTCATGAAACTATGTATGGGTCTTGAGTGTGTGCAGCATCCAGTTACTCTGAGCCTGTTCTTGCTGATAATGAATTTCTTGCCAATCTTGGTCATTGCATTGCCTTCCAGGAAAAAAAAAAAAAAAAAAAGGTTGCTAGTATGACTAAACACAGCAAAGTAGTCAAGCAGCTGCTTGCTGTTGTTTGTTTTGACAAAGATTCGTAATCAGCACTGTACAGAGGTGTGCATGAATAGCAAGTGTTACTCTCCTTGAAGATAAGGATCAGTTGTTTTCCTCTCTCTAAAGGAGATAATAGGAGGAGGAGGTGGAGGGACAGGCTGTACTGGATCCTGATTTTGTTTAGCTATACATGAATTGTAAGGGCAGTTGCACAAAAAACAGTTCCCTAAAATTATTTTAGAAACTCTTGATGTGCCACTGTGTTGGAATACAATTTAGTAAAAGCTGCAAACAATTTATTATGGGGGTTTTTTTGAGCAACTTGGAAGCTTTGAAATCTGTCAAATCTAAATGGATTTTTCAGCCACAGCTTGGAGGGGTAAGTTAGAAATTACCTATGGTAAAGAAACAAGGACCAGAGCTTGCTTTCTCTGTGCCAGAATCAATTTCTGAAGTTCAGTTTTGCCTGGACATTGCAGAATTGTGCCTAAATTGCCAGGTTTAATCATAGGATCGTGAGATGTGTATTGACTTCTCTGAATGGTATGTTGTATGGTGAACAGTGTTGGAGTCAAGATGCCTGGTATGGACCTCAGAGCTGCATAGGTAACATAGCCTGGGGAGCGAAGTAGATATCACAAGTCAAAACTTTTAAAATCAAGAGACCTACCCTAAGCTGCAGGTTGCCATGGTTCATCTTTTCAAAGCAAACTTTAATATCTCTAACTTTATATTTAGCCTTCAGAATGTCTTTAAAATGTTCTGATTAATAGTATTTTTGAACTGAAGGTATAAGGAAATAGTATATATTTCTGCTAATTTGCATTTTTGGTAAGTTATACTCCAATACAGCTATTACCAGCCCATTTATTTTACTCTGTAGATTCTCTTAATGCCTAAAATGAAAATCTTGTTAGTTAGTGTTCTTGCTAACTAAGTCGTTAATTCTAAATCTTTCATTTAGAGTGCTTTATTTTAGGATATATTGTGACTGTTCTTGACATTAAAATAAATTGATAAGAAACAGCAATGAAATAAAGTACCTTCAGAGGACAAAAAAAGTACCTTCTAAACACTAATGCACATTTCTTGGAGTCATATAAAAAGCAGGGGGGTTTCTTTGGCTCGTATGTGAAAACTGAGAGTGCAGTCAACTTTATTTCTAGTGGTCTGAGAAGAAGCTTGCATCTCTGCTTTATTTGATAATTTTGACTTCTGTTAGTATATTGCTGTTTAGCATTCTGAAGTTGCACAATGGATCCAATTCAATTGCAATAATCAGGGGAGTACTGGAGAGGGAATGGAGTTAAAGTGCCATTTTTCATGAATATAAAAGCTTAGAAAGTTCTTGCAATTTACTATTAATACACAAAAATGTAATTAATGCAGCCTGTTAAGAATCCTTTGGCAAAAGCTCAGATTAAAAACCTGTTCTCCTATGTAACATTTAGGTTCCATAACACTGAAAGCAGGGTCTTAGGGTGCCATCCTTCAAGATACAACTTGGATTTATTCCCAGCAAATACCCTGTTAATTGAATGAGATAAGGTAGGAAAAATAGTTTGGAATAATGTAGTAATAAAGACAGAACTAATGCTAGTAGACAAACTTAAATGGAAGAGTTCCTGATGTCCAAGGAATTAAAATTCCAAGCTTGGCATTTCTTTAATATTTTGTAAACATGCTTCTACATGTAATTTTCTAGTTAAAATCAGCCAAAAAATAGCAAAATGAGAAGACTAATATTCTGTGATATAGGTGTCATGTTGACAATTAGCAGGACTGGAGCTTTTAAATATAGTACATGAACATTACTGTTGCTTGAATTAAGGAAGTAACAGAGTTACGCGTTGTTACACTGCATTTTTATCAGTAGTAAAGTAGGATGTTTTTTCTGAGAGGGGAAGGAGAGGGTTTAGAGATATTTTCAGAGGATAAGTCTTCAGGGTATTTTATTTTACGTTTTTCAGTAGCTTCTGAAGACACACACTTTTTTAAGTTTTTTTGCCTATACTTCCAGTTTGTCCCTGCCTCAAGCCAGTAACCAGTGCAGCACTGATTCTGTCTTTCAATCAAATATTTAGGCTTGACTAGTCCCAGACTGTCTCTGACTGTACGTTGTCTCTCTGCTGTCAGCCTTTGCCTGCCTACTAATTCTTCTCACTCTCCCTTGCTTCTGTTGATTTTTCTTGTCGTATGTTTCTGATTACCGGTGGTAGATCTTTTCTCAGTCTTTTGTTGTGAGCCAGCTCCCTTCCATGTATATTCACTGAAGTCTAGCTGTGTTGGATATATTCTGTCCCTCGCTCTATCCAGTCCTGGTGATCCAGTTCTGAGTTGTTCTGCCTGGGACTGCTTGTTTGGCTTAATTTTTCTCTCATCTGCTACCACAACTTCTTCTTATGTTCATTTTAGTTTTTTTCCTTGTCTGGTCAATCCCAGTTAATTCTTTCGAGCTTCCAGTTCTACTCTCCACTACAAGCTGTTTTCTCCATCTTCCCTACAAGCTGTTTTCTCCATCTTCCCTCCACACGCTCTGTTGGTATACCCTAAATCCTACTCAGTTACCCAACAGTATGAAGTGACAGGCCACTGTTTCCAACTATGGTAGAGGTATCGGAATAGGTGAGGTTGCAGAAATGCAGAAGATGACACTTTTTGTTCAGTGTTGTACCTAATGCCTGTTCAATGCAGACGTCTCTTAGAGTGAAAATTTGGCTCTTCACTCATAACCAGAGGTTAGAGAAAAGTTAATTCATTTGCCTTGCACATTGAGATGATACACAGAAGGTCACTGAGGATGGACTGTGATTGGTTGTTAAGCTCTAGCAGAACTTGCCAAAAAATATGTACAAACTCAGATTTCTAGAAGCTTGTAGCTTAGCTAAATCAGGTCAGATTTTTCACAAAATGAGCAGAGTGTATCTCTCATGAAAATATTGTCCAGCCTGATTTCAAGTTACTGATTCAGGGCAGGAAAGTGGTTACAGTTTTTCAAAGAAAGAGCTTACAAGGGCTTTTTTCCCTGAGTTGTTTCATGGTAGAAAAATGTTCCAGCCATTCTCTGACCTTTTTTTAAAAGGTGGTTGAGGGGTGAGTGAGGAAAAACTACCTGAAGCAGACAATTGACATGGAAAATTTCAGACTGAATAGTTAAAAAAGCAGCTGAAAATAGTCTTAAGTAAGAACTGTCAGGTGGCTTTGATAACAGCTGATGTCACTAGCCTGACAGAGCTGCTTTGTTAGGCCTTATTATATTTGTGTGTAAAGTAGGGTGATAACTTTAGTTTTTAAGTCTGTTTCTTTCCTTATTTTAGCATTTTATAATATTTTTTAATTAACCTTGAATATAGCAAAGCAAACTTTTCTGTATTGCTTCTCACGTCTAGCTGATGTAAACTACAAGTCCATTGTGAAGCCTTCAGGGAATATGTCTTGAATCAATTTAGTAAAAATGCTGTTGAAGCGTAAAGAGCAAGAGAAGTGGAAGTGATAGGATAACCTTACTTTGCTAGAAGAATCTTGCCATGTTTGAAGAGCTGTCCTCATTTTTTTGATTGATGAGGGTTAAGTGTCCCAAAATAGATTTAAGTCCTTCATTCATTAGGTTTTCGGCTCTGAATAGATGCTTTAGGTTTAAAAATATGCTTTTAAAATCTTATTACAGAGCTGATAAAAATGTATCCAGGGACCTGATCACTTTCCTTTAAACATGGTAGGCATTACCAGTACAGCAGCCAAAAGCTGGCAATGTACATGTCTCAATAACAGTGTGCTGAGTTGCAGGATGTGATGATTATCAAGATGAAAAAATATAATTTTGGACATGAATTTCTTCCTGTTTGGTTTTTTGGCCATGGCTGAATAATTCTGATGGCCTTAAAGGGTAAGAAAGAGAAATGCCGTGTAGTTCAAACAAAACTGACAGAATGGTTTTGATATTGTAAGAGTACATATAATTTCTGTAGGTACCTAGCACTTGAATACAATAGGAAAAGTGGAGTAAAAATCAAAAAAATCAAAATAATAAAAATCATAATAGTAATGAACAGTAAGTATAGGACTTGTGAGGTAGCAGTTACTTTCCATTCCCTAAAACCTTGTCGTTTTGGGGTTTTAACCTCTTGGGTTTGGGCCTCTCTGTTTAATTTTGATGTGTCAGCCACAATATATTGCGGCATTTTTGTCATTTTCATGGTTGATACGTACATGAGAATTAGCAGTATACAGAAGACAGTTGTCTGCCTTGGAAAAGCTGAACAGATAAACTTGTGGAGCAAGGCTTGTGTTAAAAATTGTTTTTTCTTTAACTCTTCTAAAGTATATACTAACAGAGATTTGGGGAAAAGAAGAAGTAGAGTGAAGAGTAAATGAGTGTTCTTATTTTCAGTGTTAATTCTGCTCAAACTGAAGGAATGGCAATGGTGGGGCATAGTTTGGATGCTAAAAAAGAATCCTTTGAGTTTTAAAATTCTAGAGAATAGCTGAAAATCAGTTTTCTTTACAGAACTGCCTAACCCATTGTTGATTTGGATTACTGTATATATCAGGGTTCTCTCTTTCCAGTGATTACCAACTTCTACTGCTTTTCATTTTGTTTGTCTGTTCTGTGAAATTATTTGTGTCCCTGTGTCTCTATAGAACTGTTTCTGCATTTCTGTTCCTTGTACCATTGAGATATCTAGACTAATGAAGAATTGATGTTCATCAGCTCCAAAAGCATTATTGCTCTGTGTGAAAAAGAATTAAAAATTACTTTTCACTCTTTTTTGAATGTCTTTATGACTGCATGTGGAACAGATGTGTTTTCAACTAGTGCATCTTACTTGGTAGAAATTCAACAGATGGAAAACTTCATATCCTTGGTCTTCACCAAGTGACATGAGCTCTGTGTAGAACATAGAGGTATTGGTTACTTCTTATTACTTATCAACAGCTTTAAGATATTAGTGCCAGGTTCCTGGTCTTGAAAGAAGATTATACTGTTGCAACTAAGGATTAGTAATAGGTCACTTGAAGATTCCTAGTATATGTGCTCCTGAAATAAACAGTTAAGGGCATGTGCTTTACTTGCATCTTTCCTCACATTCTCCTTTTTTGCTACTTCATTCCATAAATGTTTTCTGAGGTTCCCTGACATGCTCTCCTCTCCTGCCTTTCCTTCTAGCCCCATTCCAGCACATCAGAACTTTGCCTTCCTTTTTGATAGTCCTGTGGTATATGCCATTTTCCAGCTTTGGAGGCTCCTTATCCAAGTGGTCTCATTTCCAAAGGTTTTAGTTGTGACAGTTATGCCCTGGGCAGTCTGCAACTTTTGACTTCTTGATAGACCTGAGAGATACTGCTCTTTGACATACCTGTAGGTATCTGAAATGCAGCCTCTCCCCCTCTCCCTCCCTCCTCCCTAGCCAAAGTAACTTTCCCAAACAAACATAAAAGAAACCCTTCCACAATAAAGATTTGCAGTAAAATCACAGGACTTGGCATCAGTGGAAGCTGGTTCTCCATCTGCTCAGTGCTTCCTCTTGAACTGTTCCTAACATTACAGAAATTCATCTTTTTTGTTCTAATCAGACAAGCGACAAGCTGTCCTTTTTTTTTTTTTTTTTTGTCTGAACTAAAAATAGGAAGTGCCAGATTTTAAGTATTAATTACATTTTCTTGATAAATGTATTTTCCTGTAATAGGTAATCTGTGCTCATTATATAGGCTTTCATATCTGTGCCTTTTTTTCCCTCATAAGTTTTATCTAAAATGTAACCAAAACTGTATGACTGAAGTATAGAAGTATAATGTAATTCTATGACTTGAATGCATATAAATGTAGAAGAACATTTCTTATTTTAACAGTCTGATATCTTACAACTATGTGACCATATATGTGTCAGTGAGAGTACTATAAAACTAATGGTAAGTAATAAAAGAATAAACTGAAAGGTGTCAATGTTTCAGAGAGATTTGTGTGCTTTATGATTTAGAATTGAATAGAGTAAGATTCACAGACTAGAGGGGTTAAATTTTGTTCCCATTAAAATCAGTGTGGTAAGCTTTTTCCCATTCTTTTAATTTTTCATACCTTGATTGTACTCATTTATTTGTTAAGTTCCAGATTTCTGGATTTAAAAAACTTTCTGACCAATATCCTTCTCTAAACTTGGGCCTTAATCTTTTACTGCTACTATATACTGATGGTATTTCTGCTGAATTGTGTTTATGTTTTGGTTATGAAATCACAAATCAGTAAATTTAAATGTGGAGCAATTTGTCCTTATTCCTGTCTTGCTGTTGTCATGGTCATTACTTGAATTTGTGGACTTAAGAGCTAGATAAAAATGTCTAATCACCTGATTCACTGTTTCTCTTGTTTAACCATTTCCTTTGTTTTTATAATGCCCTTAAAACCAGTTCTGTCTGACTAGGCCTCATGTTGGTTATCCTGGCTTCTGCCACATCATCATCTCTGACTTTCCTGCCAGTGAAATCCCCTGACCAAAAATGAATTACTCTGACTCTTGTACGCAGACAGTACATTTAGTATTCCAGTCTTCATTTTCAAAATTTAGTATGTTATTGCCACTACATTCCTGTTCCCTTTCTCCTGTTTTTTACTTACTTTTACTTATTTTCTGCCTTTCCCCCTTCCTTTGAATTTTCCTTTTACTCCATGAACTTTGTGATTTTCTTTGTTGCCATATATTACTTTTGATTGATTTTAATCTTTTCTTTCAGTTTCCTTTTTTACAGTTCTGATTCTGAACCACTGTTAAATCACCTGAATTAGACTGTAAGCTTTTTAGAGCAGGGACTTTCTTTTGCTTGCGCATTAAAGTATTGGTTCTTTTCCAATAACGATGTTAGTAGATGTTACTTCTGTGGTAATATTAAAAGATGTTGATTGATTTGGAGGGGTATTAATTTGTAATACTTTTGTTCTCTCAGCAGCCTACATTAGAGAAAGAAATAAACCCCAGAAATTTTATAAAATTCTATAAAACCAGAACTTTTTGTTTGTGGTAAGGATTGTGAGAGTATTAGATGTAAAAGATTGGTTTAATTGCAGAAGCCAGACTTCATTTACTGTTCTGTTTCTCGTAAGGATAAACTTATTCATAATGTCAGTTTACAAACAAAACTGTGATAGGAACTTTTCCTTTTTCATTGACGGATGCTCCAAAGCAGCGTTGTGATCAGACTACATGTAAACCACCATCAAAAGAGACTGACAGACCTAGTGTTCTAGCAAGATTGTTGGAAATTTGTTTGCAGGGAGCAGTGCTGTTTCTAAACGTTGGTTTTGGAGTGAAAGAAAGGCTGTGAAGTGCTCTAAAGGACAAAGAGTGCCTGTTTCTTCCTTAATCTCAGTTGCAGCTCCTCTTTTCGTCTTATCCCGTTCGTGGTCCTGAAATTCCTCTTCATGTTTGCTACTGATGGCTTGGGCTCTCCTAGTCCTTCTTTTCTCCCTTTAATGCTTTCTGAGTCACACCTATTAATTCTGCCATTGTTCTTTCCCTGATCTCATCCTGTTGCTCAAGAGTTCCCAGTTCCTACATCCAACTTCTAGTCTGCTTTGTCTTGATCCTTTCACGGCCCCATATTTTTGTACCTGTCCAAAGCGCATGTTGGCTGCATCTGTTTTGTGTTCTTTTGCCTGTTGTTCCCTCTCAGCTCTCCTGGGAGTGGCATCTTTGACATTTCTGGCTGTTGTATAGGAAGATGGTTCTTCTGAGTGCTTAAAACCAAAAGGCTTATATTTTTGTCTAGATTTGGGTAATTTACTTGAAGAATGACAAAGGCATATTGAGCCTTGCCGAAGTCTTTGTTTCAAAACAGGAGTTGTATTAACTGTCTGTTCCACCATCAAGGGAATTCTTCTGTCCTGTCGTTGTCCTTTCTCACAAACTAAACCCTCTGCATGTGTAAAATTGTGAACTAGAAACTCTTAATAAAAGAGCATGTTTGAGGGACAGAATGGGGTATGAGTAGGGAGGAATTATGTTTTCTTTGGTTCTGACTCATTTTCAACCTTTGCTGGAATGTGAATCAGATGACCTTCCTTTGACAGTACACACTCATCATCTCGGCTTATAAAGCGTGGTATTTCTGAATCTGTTGCAGATAATTTGGATTGTGAAACTAATCATACTCTATTTCTTTTTAAGCTTTTGATTGAAAACAGCCTGTGATAATGTGTTTGGTTTTTTTTTAATACGTGTGTGTGCTTCAACATGCAGAAAATGTGTCGCTGAAAAGTGTGTATCAGCTAGCTACAAAACCTAAGGGGGCAAGGTGGAAGAACTAATTCAAGATGGGAGTGCTTTAATAGGATGATATCATTCTACTGATTTTTGTGTCATAAAATTTTGGTGTCATAAAGGCTAGAGGCCATATTTGCAGATATTTATAGCAAAGAAATTTTCATTCAACACATTTGGTTAATTTTCTGCTGGGAAAATTCTGGCGGAATGGAGGTATTGGAAAGCTAAGTATTTAAAACTGGCAGTTCAGTGGTAATAGGAGGTAAACTGGGTTACATTTTTCTGAGTAAATGAAGTGCTAGGGGTGCAAGAGTAATAGTCCCAGAGAGAAAGTCTATACAATTTGTACTCTTTCAGATAAAGATACTCTGTTTGCAGTCTTCATTGTTCCCTTTCTGATGCCCAAGAAAGTGTACCAAAGTGGTTATAATGGAAAACAGCACTTTTGCCCTGGCTTCTTTATGGATGGAGTCTTGTTATTTTTTTTTCCTATAGGTGTACTTTATGTTTCTGAAGTTGTTAGAAGATAAGAGTTCAGTATGACAGATGACAAGTGTTGATTGGCTTTTATAGCATAAGATTTGCTTTGGGCTAACCCACTTCTTGACTGAAAGCCTTAGACAAAGAAATAGTGACACTAGCAAGTCAGAAGTTATGCTTAGCTGAAGAAGCAAACAGCCTTCAAAGGCAAAGAACATTCAAAAAAGATGTTTTGAATTTCTCATGTAGATGTATCTCTTAATGCATGTCGCTACCCTGTCTGATTGATTGGAAGACAGACTCGTTCTGAAAGCCAGTAACTACATCTCACCTGACTATCTTGCTGTCTGTACAGGGCTTTGTCACGATGTGTCTGTGGGCCTAGGGGTTGGGGGGAGCAATTAGTTTGAAAAAGACTGGGAATTGAGACAGCTTACCCAACCCAATAATATTAGGTCGGTCTAAAGAGGTCATTACTGTCCTTTGTTCATTATCCAGGTTTTCTACATCATACTACGCTTCATTTGGGGGAAAGTCATCCATTAACTTAGGAAAAAGAAAAATCTAAAATGCAAATAGGATCCTTTGAGAAAGTCCTTGTAGTCTGGGACCTACAGCATTGCTAACTGTCACAGGTCTTTGCATGTTACTTCAGAGACTAGTAACTTGATCTGTCTCCTGAAAAACCCAACAAACCCTGCTCCTTGTCACATTCTGTTGTATGCAGGGAGCAAGTCGTAGGTACTGGTTAATTATTCTGGAAGTCTTTCTTAAGACCTGCAGCATTCATTCTCTCTCCATCTCTTACTCTGTCCTCTGTCTTGGACATGGTTAATTTTTGTGCACATTCCTTTTACCTTTTTATATTGAAAAGCATGCTTTTCCTTTTAAGAAAAATAATATATTTGCTGCACCTTTCCAGTGCCCTTTACAGGGCTACATT
Organism: Aviceda cuculoides; assembly: GCA_035590195.1. Lineage (NCBI taxonomy): Eukaryota > Metazoa > Chordata > Aves > Accipitriformes > Accipitridae > Aviceda > Aviceda cuculoides. The sequence goes on along the minus strand of JAVJGG010000032.1, from coordinate 13,167,234 downwards.
ACCCCCAGGACAAAAACTGACAAGGAATTGTATCCAGCACTTACTAGTGGTTTCATTTAATCTGTGTTTGAAAGGGACATGGTGCCACTGGCACAACAGTGGGAGTGGAAGGTGTTTGCATATTCCCTTTCATTGTATGGTGTCACCTGTCACTTCAGATGGGAGTAGGTGCAAAAAATAACTTCTGTGTAAGTGGAGAAACTGACTTTTACCCCAAGTAACAAAATACTTTCATTTGCCCAAAAATGGGCTGGCTGGCTAACGCTGCTTGTTCCAACTGCAAAAAGTGGACTTGGATTGGCTTCCCCTGCTCCCACGCATTAAATACCAGAGGAAAAAGTCTGTAGCTGTTACCAGTCACATTTGTGAATTGGCATCATTTGATGACATTTTTCATCTCTAAGTAGTTGTGTAAGTAATTATTAATTGCTTTAGTTGTCATGTCACTCACTAGTAAAAAATGAATTCTGATGAAGCAGCTATAATTTTTTTTTTTTATTTTCCTCTTCCTTTTGTACATTCTTAGGAGGAACCTAGTGGATGTCTGTGTTTTGCTTCTTACGTGTCTCTACTTCTCTTGCTTTTATGGATTGTTTGGTTTTGTTATTCTGTTTGTTACACAGCTGTAGAGTTCTTATCAATAAAAATGTAATGAATTTGAAGTTGCTTTATATTTTGCTTCTGCTCTTGATAATAAATTAAGATCACCTACCCGCTTCTGAAGAAATGAGTTTGAAAGACACTTCTGTGATATTATGGATTTGGTCCATCACTAGCTATGGATCTAGTTGCCTGATTTGACTGCATGAATGGTGCAAAAGAGTTGGCAGGAACATGAAATGGAACAGCTGTTGAGAAGGAAAAGATCTTAGGGAATGGGGGAAATACTAGGGTTGTATTAGTAGTCGTAAGGAAGAAGCAAGAGCTCCTTTTTCAGTGGTAGCATGCATGTGTATTGGATTAAATTGGATTAAATCCAGATGCCTACTTCTGATTTATTTTATCATACATTTGCAGTTAGAATATTGACAGCAAGTAAACTTTCTAATTCAAATAAGAGACTACAGTCTCTCTTGCTTTGAATTTATATTCTGTAACTCCACATGATTGTCTGCCCTTTCTTTTACCTTTTTTCTGTTGTTCATTTCATAATGCCTTATTAAGTGTTCGCTTACTCTTATTTTTATATATCCTCTTTCTATCCCACAGACAACTTTATTTCTCCCAGTTGTATTTGAATATGAAAAAAGAGGAGGAGGGAAAGAAAGAAGGAGGAGTAGAAATCTCCAAGAACAATCTAGTCACTTAAGGGAAAATTGCCTACAAGTATGAGATGACTAAATTAACTTGTAGAAATGATATCTGAAAGCATCAGATCTCATACCTGTAATTTACAAGCATACTTTAGCTTGTCAGAGAAAATTGATCTTTATAAATATCTCTGTGTAAAGTAACATTTAACTGAGACAAAGCATTTTAAAGTCTCCAAAGTGTTTGATTTGGTCATGTTATCTTTGTGTTAAAAAAATAAAACCAACAACAAAACAACAACAAAAAGCCCCATAGTGATTATTTGAGTTCGGTGCTTGTACTTCAAAATAGTTTATCTGTATCTGTTCATCTGAACTGTAATAATTTTCTTTTGGCTGTTCATTTATTAATAGTAGAGTCCTATAATAGTTCTTGGGGGTTGTCTTTTTGCAAACCTTTCTACTTTAAAGTATTTTAACATACTCCCATATTCTACTGCTGCAGTGATTATAGGAAGTTGAGGAAGTGAACAGTGAAGCCCCTTTGGGAAGCAAAATTAAAGATCTTTGTAAACAAACTTACTCAGTAGAGGGAAAGAGTATTTATGGTCTAAATTTTAGCATGAATAAAGAAACCCTGGAGGACATTTTTTAATTTAAAAAAGCTGCAGAGAGATATAATAATTTTACCTCACAATTGCAAATAGTTTACGATAGTGACAGGTGCTGTAGACAGTGCTTTTTTCCTGAGTACCTAGAATAATCTGAGCTATATTCCTGAAGTTTGTCAATCTTGCAGACTCGTTGTAAATTGAAATTATTTCATTCAGAAAAGACTAGTGGAATAAGTTTGTTCTGTTACAAAAATAACTCACTGAGCAAGCTATACTATATGATAAAAAGCTGCTGTAATGCATTTTTTAAAACTGAGGCATTAAACAACTATACTGAAAATGTAATTTCATGTGATTAGAATTCATTTAATTATGAAAGGAAAGCACAGTAGATTAATCCAGGGAGACTGACATGGATAAGGTATATTTTGGTGAGAGCGATAGTGTACACCTACGATGTCAGGAAGAGATGGTGTCCACATAATGGCATTAGGGATGATTTATCTAATTTACATTACAATAGGTAAAAGACTTCTTGAACAGACTTTTAACAAGAGTATGTATAGGTGTTTAGGAAAATGAGTTTTTCTAGATTCTGTTTTTCTGTATCTGAGTTCTGACAGCATGGCACTGCTAAACTTAGAAATTGTTCCATTTCCTCATCTCCTTGCAACACTTTTAAAAACATATATAATTTTAATAGTTAGGTGACAAAATATTTGCCATTATTTGCTTTTAGACATTAGAGGTAAAATACTACAAACAAACATCTTCGAATTACAGTTAATTCCTTTTTCAACTTGCAAAATGTGTGAAATAGGAAACATAGTAAAAAAATCTGTTTCAGTAAGGTTTGGGGCAAATCTGAGGAGGTGAAACTTGCTGTTGTTTCTTTTCCTAACTCAAATCCCCTACTGACTTGAAGGACAGCGGATCGGGTTTTCTCTAGTAAGTAATTGTACGTGGAAGGCTAACCCTAGCACAGCCAGTAAAATTCATAGATTACAAAGCCAAAGAAACCGTTTGTGGTTGGGTGAACTTTTCTGGCTAACATGAGCAGTCATACAAAGAAAGTTATGAACTAGTTATTGGTTGAATTAGGGCATGTCTCTTAGTATAGCTACTGTCAAAAGCTATTGTCAGTCTTGATTTAAACAATTTCAGTGACAGAGAACCTGCCAGAGCTCTTGGAAGGTTGTGACACTGGGCTCTTGGATTGACCTGATGTGCTGTTACTGTCACTGTTAAAAGTGTGCATCTTAATTCCCCTCTAATTCCGTACAGCCTGAGGACTGCAAAGAGTTACAGAAAAAATACAAATGACAGATTAAACTCAGTGCAGATGAAGATTAAGTGATATACATGGTGTGTGTGTGTGGGAAGCAGTCCCCATCACATTTAAAGACATCTGAGGTGATTGTTACTACTCACTAGTTGAAAGCAAATGAACTCTAGAAATCAGTAAAAGAACAGAGAACAAATCAGAAAACACATCATAGTGTCACTGTGTAAATCAGTGACACAGGCATATCATGTAACTTTTTCCAGTTCACATCCCAGAGGCTCCACAAGGAAACAGGAGTACTGAAAAGGTATAGCAAAGGGCAGCAGGACAGCTAACAGTGTGGAAGAATTTACATATGAGGCATGGCTGAGGATGGTATGAGTAGAGTAGAATAGAGGTCTTCAGCCTCAAAGACAGGTGACTGAGAATGGTGTGGTGTAGCTGTCTGTAAAGTCACAGAAGGATGGATATGGTGAATAAGAAATTATTATTGTCTCTTCTAGTGCAAGAAGTAGGGAGCACTGAGTGAAGCTGGCTGGCAGCAAATTCAAAACAAAGAAGGTATTTTTTTGATGTAACTTATAATTAAATATGGAAGTTTGTCACAGGGTCTTGTGGAAGCCTAAATTTTGTGCAGGTTCAAAAAGCAGCTGGAAAAATACTTTGAAGGTTATCTTATAAATAAGATATCATCTCTGCCTCAAGAAATCCCTGAACTACAAATAGCTAGAGGCTGGCAGAATATTTCTGAGGAAGCATTCCTCTGTGTGTGCCGTTTCTCAGGCTTCCCTAGACTTACACTGTTGGGCACTGTTGTGCAGAATTTGGGGCTATGGAGCCTTGATTCAATCTGGTGTGACCTTTCCCAAGTGATGTATTTCTTTCTTCCCTGTTTGTAATCTGCAGAATCAATAAATTAATATTTAAAGTTTGAGATAGTGTCAGTTCAAAACTGTTGGAAGCTATTAAGGTTCTGTAAAGGATTCACTTTTCTGTAATTTTAGTATTTTCGGCAAGCTTGCTGACTTCATCACTGGTATATAGTAGTGGGGTAGCAAGTTGAATTCTGTGTAAAGCATCAGTACCACTCAACGGGGCAGACTATACAAAGGAGTATTTTTACTGTCTCATAATTGCAGGAATATTGAAGACCAAAGAATGTCTTTCCTCAATACTGAAAAAATACTATAAAATGGAATGAGTTAGGTAAATGTAGGCCCATGTGCTTGACATCAATCCTGGAAAAAAAGAATGGAAAAGCTGATACAGGATTTGGTTAATCATGATTTAAAGTGTGGAGGCAGGCCTTGCTGGTCCTAAATGTTGGTCAAGGACCAGCAGCATCACAAGCAAAAGAGAGGGATGAGGTGAACAGACCTGAGTTGAGGCTGTAGGGCTGCAGGTTTTGAATTAGCAGGAGCGCAGAGTTACATCTGCTGTAACAAAGCTTCCTTCTATGCAGATGCTGTTTTCCCATATCAGACCCCTTCACAAAGCAGTTTATATCTGTCATAAACGTATATAAGCCCTTATGCTTTTGTTTTAAGTCAGAGTTCATATTGATAGAGGGCTGAACATGTGTTGCTGTGCTTTCTCTCCTGTAGGAATAAACTGGTTTTGCCTGACCTGGCTCTGCCTGCTTATTCCACGACAAAAGGATATGAACATAACTAACATTCGTTGATTTGGCTTTCTGGAAGATGTCTCTTTACATGTGGTTGGAAATACTGCATAATATTACCTGCATGTATTTACAGTGCAAATGGTCCTGAAGTGTTTTAGTGCCTTTTTTCTCATTACAATAACTCTCGGAGGTGGGGGGTTATTTAATGAAGGGGCTTGGGAGAGATGCAAATGGCCATGGTGAATTTTGTGTTCATCTGTAATTCAAGGCAAAATGGACATATTGGGCCAGTGATTTAACTATAGGGGCAGAGGTTTTGGATTTCACTCCTTGCTTTCTATTAGGTTATGTAAGTTATATCTCTTAACAAAAAGGTGCAAATGTAAAAGCATCTCATGTTTTACCTGTAAGATAATAGTCTTGAGTAGGCATGGAAGTGAATGCAGAAGACAGGCCAACAGTTTAGGAATATGTATACCTATAAGTCTGTGCTGCTACTTGTTGGTTTCTTTTAGCTGATAACTGCCCAGAAGGGGGGGTTTGGTCTTTTGGTCTGTGTCTCATTTGCGTAGTTTCTAAAAGGCTCATTAAACCATGCTACACCACTTTAACGTTTGTCACCTGCTGAATTAGGTGGGAAGGGGGGCCCATTTGTATGTGCCATGCCTGCCGTTTTGCTGAGCAGATGTACTCTCTTCAGGCAATTGACTGTAGTTATTTTGTGATGTGGTTTACTCATTTCACATAGATGAATAACTTAATACAGAGAGGAAATGAAAAGATATCCTTGTCAGATGCCAAGTGATCCTTTAACAACTGATTATGATAAAGGTGGAAAATAAATATTGACTCACTGCTTTCAGGTGAGGTGATTTTACATAATTACACATTTTGGAAAACTTTCTGTGATATGTTTATTTATGGTTGCACAGAGGTTTAGGTTTTGGAACTTGATAATGAACTGTTCACTTATGTTAATGTATCTGAATTCTTTAAAGATAAGTGAGAGGAATAATGCACTTAAAAATAATGTTTATCTTGATGACTTAAAAATTATTAATGAATACATCAGGAAAAAAAATAAAGATCTACCTTTGCTTTTAAAAATATTATATAGCTGTATCCAGTCTTTTAAAAAAATGTTAGTTGTATCCAATTCTCCTTCCTACAAGCAAGCTTTCCACTTGTTCTTAGCCTTCTCATATTTTCAACAGAGAGCTTAGAAAGTTGTAACTGCAACTCTCAGTTTAGAAGTTTCTGAAACACTAAGTTTTGAGTAAGATTTTTGAGAGCTTTATTGAATAATAATGTGATTTCTCTTAAATAGGCATGTTGGCTAGCTGTTATGTTTTGGGTGGATTTTTTTTTGTTGGTTTTTTTTTTTAAGCCATGATAAACAATAGTTTTTACAAAAGAGGAGGCAAAAAACTCGCACACAGTGTCCAAGGTGAGAGAACTCTTCCAGTGTGAGAGCAGTAACAGGAGAATCAAAACTTGAATTACAATTCTTATTTTTCTCTCTCTTTTACTTCCAACTCTGAACCAGATTCAACAGAAAGCTGTCTTCTGAAATCAGCTGACAAAAGCTTTATTACATCTGCTGCTTGTTGCAAGTATTACTGAGTTGTAGCAGGCTTTGACAGTTCAAGTTATGGAAATCTTGAACTTGTGCCATATTGGTTTGTTTTGGATTGTACAGAACCTATTTCTTAACTGATGATTTTTTTCCTGGTATGTTAGATGAGAGACAAAGTATCAGTGTGTATTGTTCAGGAGCAGTGAGGAGGCAGGAAGAATTCTTACTGCATTGATGTGATATGTGAAGTGAGGCATAGGAAAAGAAGATTGAGATATGTTTGATCAAGCAGTTGTGAAGAAAGCAGTTGGAGCTACTTAGAAAAAGACAGAAATTGTGGAAATGTAGAGAATGGTGGAACCTGTCAGCACCAAAATGCTTGAGTGATAGGTGCACTAGCAAAAATTCCCATCAAGTTCTCATCAAATACAGCAAGTGGGAAAGTGGAAAAAGGTTAGAATAATGGAAACTTCTTTGCCTGTATTAAGCAGAAGACTTAAGTGTAAATGTTTAGAGAATATGAAACTTTTTTTTTTTTTTCCTCCCCTATCATGGCAGTCAAGAGTGGGATCTTGTAGGAGGAATTTCAAATATATAAAGTATTCTACAGTAATATGCATGAGATGACCCCTCTCCTACAGAAGTTGTTTCACATAGCGTTCCTGGTAGGAATTCTATTTTTGGGGGAGTCTGTTGTTGACTCTTGATATGACACAAGGCTCGGCATAGTATCAACTTCTGGTTTTTAGTCTCATGGTATTCTATCAGTCTTTGGCAAGTAAGCTTAGTCTTCTAGCACTTGGTAGAATTCATAAACCCTTTGTGCATAAGTGAAGAGTTCAAAAGAGGTGTTTGTGAATGGCAAATTAGTGTGCATTAGTCTAGCAAGCATCAGGCAGAAGAGAGATTATTTTAGAAAGTTAGCAAAACAAAAAGAAAAAAAATCAGGAAAAAGATTGATGGATACATTAAATGAGAAAGATGTGCTAAATAGAAATGAGGGAAGTGATCCAGAAAGAAGTAGAGGAAAGATTTAAAACAATGCTGGAAAAAGAAGTATTATGTCTTAGTAAATAGAAAAAATAGTGTGAAACCAGAAAAAGACAGTAGGAGCAAAGATGTAGGTTTTCAAAGCTAATTTTACATACAAAATTGACCAATGTGATAAAATGGCATGTTAAATGGTATGCGACTATTTATGCTTTTTCAGTTTCAAGGGGTGTGGGGTTTTTTGTGTATGTGTGAGCACAGGTACTTTTCTGCATGACTCGTAAGTGTAGTTTTTTGACTAAGAGATATTGTGTTTATTTTTCAAGCCCTATTAGATGTTAGAATCTCATTCTAAAATACGTTGCATGTTATTTCTGTGTAGAATTCATGTCTATGTGGCTTATGTAGTAGATGCTCCAAATGAGTGAAATAACTGAGGTGACCTGCACCTTCTTTTTTTTATACTTTTACTGGGGCACTGATGTCCAGTCTTCTTATTGAAACTCTGTACACAGTACCTTGGGGTGTATTAATATGGTGCTGTTTCCTTACTGTGCTGTAGTTTACCTTTCATAAAAAACTAATCAACATTTGTAGCTTTATTTAATATCCTTTTATATAAACAAAGATTCATTATCCCGTAATAAAAGGTATCCTTTTACATGTAAAGCTGTGGTGCAAAATTTTGTTTGCTTTGCCAGATTAAATAGATAATGAAGTACAGTAAATGTTTTTTGGTAATATTAACAGAAGCATGGCTTTTTATTAATTTATTTTTTCTTAAACAGCCATGCATGGAAATATGTATTAAAATATTTTGAACGTTTTAAATCTCAGGAAATATTTCAGTCTAGTACAAGTCAAGGTAGAAGGCATTTAATAGTTTTCCTTTGAATAACCTTAATATCAAAAGAGAGCTGTTATTTGAGCAGTATAGGAAATCTAAGAACATCAAATAATTGTCATAAAAGAATTTAAACTTCAGTATCAGTATAAAGAAATTTAAATTCATTGAGTTATTGTCCATACATTAAAGTGTATATTGATTTGATAAACAATTAAAGCAGTATATGAAATAAAAACTTACCTAGGAGATACTTGATTGAAGCTTTAACTGTGCTCTGTCAGAATATGCTGAGACTCACTCAGCAGCTAAGAAGCTTTTTTCTATTTGAAACGCATTGTGCACTCTCGTCTTGTGATTTCTTCTTCCACAGCGTCTTGTTGTTCACTGCTTCTTTATCTTGTGGTATTGGTTTTTTCCAGTGTATTTCCAGGTATCTCCAATATCTGATTTCTTCCACATTCAGCATTTTTGTTTGTTCTGCCCTAATCAGGTAACAGAAAAGAACCTGTGAACTTTGCATCTTCCCCCCCCCCCCTCAAAAAAAAAGGGGGGGGGGCAGCCAAATGCACTGAC
>JAVJGG010000032.1:13142597-13154538 GCA_035590195.1 Aviceda cuculoides | reverse complement strand
GGGTGGTTTGTTGTGACCTCATATCCATAATTACTTGTTATTATAGATGAAATAAAACTGTTTTGTCAGTGGAATATAAGATTATCTTCCAGCTAAAGTAAATTCATCTGCAAAACTGTAATTTTCAATGATCAGTATAGAATACATTTTATGTTTCTTTAAAAAAAATGAATAAATGTCTATATAAACAAAAATGGTCTTCAAAGCTTTAAAATTTTGCAATCAATCAGATAATTAACACTGAGTAATTTTTTTACTTAAAAACATGACAACCTGAATCTTAAAATTATGTTGAATTTAACAGGAATATCTGCTAGCTCTCAGTGAAAATAGATGCTTTTGCATTTCTTAAAATGAGACTATTCCTCATAAAGTGGGTCTTCCCTGTAGTCTGAAAACTGGTTTAGAACAACGATCTCAAAAGAGAAATGGATTGAGATAGCTTAGAAGAAAAGGAGGTTTTGTTACCTAGGAAATGAGTGAGTATAAGAACTTAGCACAACTCATGTCAGACATCTGAGGGCTTTTGTGTTTCCTAGATTTTAGTTATGGCAGTCAAGTTTAGACTTGAGACAAAGTGGCTTTAATATGAAATCCTTTGAGAAGACAGACAAATAATTTGTTTTCTACTTTTCTAGTGGAAGTGTTGCTAGTAGATGTATTTGGACAGAATGCTTCAATAAAAATGTGTAATAATGATTATTTAATAGTATTTCTAGGACTGTTGGTTGCTATTAACATTTTGTTGGAAATTTTATTCAGTGAAATTTTCCTGGAATAATACCTGCAATTAAACTATAAAGTGTTTTTTTGAGAAAGGTAACTAGTGTGCTGGCACAGGTTTAAATTAATATGTTTTATAAAATTATACTTTGTGCATTTTTGTGTATTAAAATATAACTGCTTTGCTCTGGTTTTTTGCCATTATTTTAATATTGGAAACACCCAAAGATTTCTGCTTTTGTCTAACACAGTATTAGGAAGGATAAATAATGACTGTTCCACAAATATATGAGCTTCAGTTATATTTTTAATCATGTTTTAATTAATGGATCCGTATTTGTGAGTGAGCTGTTTGATTTAGTCAAATTATAGCAGGGTGCTGTTGCTAAAGTATTCAGATTAGTAACAAATTATGAAACCGTATTGAAGATTGAACAGTTCTGCATAATTGTGGTTGGTTAACTTGTGATATCTGATGAATATGTGCTCAGCAGATGCTGTCCAGGTATCTTTCAACTGACTCTATTTTTGTAGACTATTGATATGTGCATGCATCATTTACACTCTCCCCTCACCTGTGTTAAAGGGAATTATTGCGGTTAAATTTTTTGTTGTAAAAGTACGGAGTGATAACGCTGTGACCACAAATTTTAGAAGAGGTGGGGGGGGGGGGCGTCAAAGATTTTTAAATTTTGCTTATGCGCACTCTTTCTCTCCCAACTTGATCATTCTAGTTGCCATAACAACTTCATAATAGCAGTGCATTTGCTGCTGTAGTTAAGGCTGTGTCAGCACTTCCATTATAAGTTACTGTTTTCAGGAATTTGTAATTTATCCACAGGCTTAAAAGTGACATACAGTAAGCCTATGTAATTGGTTTTAATGTGTGGTACCAACTTTTTGAAAGCTGCTGTTTTCTGATCTCTGATGGCATGTATAAAATAGTATATTGTTTCAAGTGTTTTTTTTCTTTTTTACCAAGAAGTAGCAAAATATTTTTAGTTTAAAACTAATTTTGACTGGTTCCCATCTGCCAGAGGTATGAGAATCAACATGTTCTTTTGCTCTACCATAGTACTCTGTTATGCCTGTATCCAGTTAGACCCATCTGTTCCTGTTAGTTAAAAGGTTAGTGTGAACATGGTGCTTTTCTGGGAAGTAAGAAAAATATAACCTTTTTAATAAGAGAATTTCATATCTCATTAAGAAATAAGCATTCGACGTCTTCAATACTTTTATAATTAATTTTATGTTAAATAAAGACTAGCTATATTAGATAGTGGGTGATTTTTGAAATGCAAGAAGTAGAGGAGGAGTCTATGAACAAAAGCTAGTACTGAAAAAAGTCAGTTATTCATTGTAGATACAGTTCTGTTGTACCGTTTTAGCAAGGAATTGTGTGTAATTTTAATGCAGCTTTCTGAAATGTGGAGATCGTTTAACCTGGAAAGCCCATCTAAGTGGTTACATAATTTGCCAAAGATCTGCTCCATGCTCTGTAACAAGTATTCCACTAGGAGCTTGATAAAGGGATTTTTTGAGGACTTTCCTTCACCAAAATGGATTTTGATTTTTAAATGCATTAGTTTCAGGCAAATTTACAAGGCACAACACAGACTCGCTGCCCTGAATAATTACGAATTGTATACTTGTGAGGATTCATGGGGGTTTTGTTAGCCTTTTTTTTTTTTTTTTTAACCTATTTTATCGCCAAATCTACTGGAAGGCACGTGCCCCTAAAACAAAATGATGCCTTTTGCTGTAAGAGACAACACTATGACAGTACATTATACAATTTTAGAAACTGCTCTGTAGTATTGTTAGTCATAAATTAGAAGGGAACAAACCTTCTTCTGCTTTTTAATCCCTTATTGTTTTTATTTTACTTTGAATTAAAGTCTTCATTTACATAAAACTACTTGAATGTGAAGCAAGTATGTTCTTTTTTAGTTCATCTGTGTAACTTCACTGTAATAACATCTAGTTGCAGGTGTTTAGATGTTTGTATCACGTCAGTTGACTGATGTTTGAAAAACTTCAGCAACAACATGTAACTTTAAAAGAAAGACTCATTTGATTTGATTTTAATGGTCTGTAGTAAGTGTAGCTATTTCAAAGGTCAATTTACTTGATTTTTTTAAAGGAAAGTCTAGTTTAAACTTTGAATATATTAGATCTAATTTAATCATCCTATTTAGAAAGTATTTGTTTCAGTATATCCTACACTGAAGAAAGATTGTGGGTACTTCTCAACTGAAAATACAACTAGTTTTTAAAAGCTCATTGATGTCTGGCTCAGACTTTGTTTGATTCTAGACGGGTGAAATATTCAACCTGTATTTCCTATGTCCAAACAGTTACTATCCTTTTATTGCATTGCTTTTTAATGTATTTTCCCCTTCCCTCCCAGAATCTGATTATTTTTTAGCCTTTTTCTATTATGTTTTCAAAATCATATTCACGAAATTGATTTTGGAGTGTTCCGTTTCCAACTGACTATTAGATTTTACAGCCAAAACCCTATAAATTTCGCAAGAAAAACCACTTAACTCCTGAATAAAGAAATTACTTTTTAAAAGCTACTTTTTTCTAGGTTTTACAGAAGTCTGTATTTGTTCTCCTATCATCTTCTTTTAGTTTCTACTTTTACTCCCTCCCCACCCCCTGAATTTGTGGAACTTTGAACTTCAGAGAGTTCTTTTACTTGGAGGATTAACTTTAAAACTTAGCATGAGTGGTTTATTCACCTTAGTTTTTTCCTAGGTTCTGTGTTCTGTTTTGATTTTAATTTTAAAAGATTTTGGCCTCTCTCTGGTAAGTAAGAATTAATGGGAACATTTGCATCCTTTTCAGATTTCATAGCTATCAGCAGTGATAATGTCTCATGTCTGTGACTTCCTTCTTTTGAGTAAATATCTGAAGAGAATCCTAGCTTAATATTAGCTCGGTGCTTTTCTTCGTAGTGCACTTCAGATGATGGGGAATTTTGACAGGAATAGTTTAATGTTGCAGGCTGTGGGTAAACTATAATCTGTCTGCATTTATTTTGAAATCTGTAATGCAACTCTCTGGAGCTATTAAACTCTACATTAGTTAAAAGGGTTTGCTAGAAATCCTCTGTACCAAAGATCTCTCTCTTCTGTCAAGGAAAATTGGGGTAAAAGATGAGGTTTGATGTCAGTTGCATTTTGGAACAGCAGTATAGAACTAATAAAGTCTGGGTTGTTGGCCTAAGTTGTTCCAAAAGCTCTTAAAATTTTTAGAGATCAGGTAGTAGAAGTATCATGTATTTATGAAGGGAAGAATTAAATGAAATTACAGAAATTGTTTTTTTTTTTTAAAGCCCATGTTTTGCAAATTGTAAAAACGATTATCCATAAATGCCTAGGTACAGTTTTTTTTCCAGAAAGCAATCAGTTATAGATCCCTTCTCTTCTTACTTCATGTCTCATGTAATTTTGAAAACCATTTCCTTCAAAAATACTACATGGTTGCAAAATTACTGAGATTAGAAGAACTTTTTGGACATTCATTAATGTAAAATTTTGTCTTTGCATTCAAATAGATAAACATTCATTTCACTGAAATGATATTGTTCAGCCTTCAGTTGAGCTTAGGTTCAAATTTTGTTAAGTTTCAGCCTTATCATCTAAAAGATTATTAGTTTCCTGTACTTTTTTTCTCTACTGTAAAGAATGTTCTCTGCGAGCCATGTTTAAAATCTAGCTCATTATGCAATGGATTCGTAAATTAATATTAAAAAATATTGGAATTTTAGTTTACTCTTGCTAATTGTGTATGTTACTGCCCAGTCTATTAAATAACCTTTTCTGGTTTATACATTTTAATCCTGTAGTTTTGCCAGTTTAAAAATATCTACTGGAACCTTTGCAAGAAATAAGAAGGCTGAATGAAGTAATGAATTTGCTTTCACAGGCTAGTTAAAAACCAGTCCTATCAATAGATCAAGAAAGTCTAAGGGAGAAAGGAACCCAGTACTGCTCTCCTTTGGAATGGGAGTATCAATGAATAAGGACCATTGAGAGTGCCGATTGAAAGGCCAAAAAATTGGAAAAGATGGGAAAATTTCATATGTCCCTGCACCATGATATACATTGTCTTCAGCTTTATATGGATAAAGGGGTGTTCTTTGTTGGTAGCTTGGTTCTTTTGCATTTTAGTAAACACTTTAGTATTTGGTTAATGAATCCTGGGAGTTGAGCTTTCTCATCTTTGCCCACTTTTGGAGAAGGGACCAGGATTCTTTCTCAGGAGGAGGAGAAAAAAAAAACACAAAGAGATGCCTCTTCTAAGGTCATCTATGAAAATAGTTTTTGGAGGAGTTTTTTTTGTTTGTTTGGTGGTGTGTTTGTTTGTTTGGTTTTTCCTGCTGGGGATTTATTGCTGCAGAGTTGGGAACTGGAAAAAAAAAAAGAACACCAGCTTCATAACCATTTATGACAGATTCCACATTGTAACTCATTTCATGAACTGTTCTAAAATTATTTTAGAATTTTGAGAAAGATTGTATTTTGGCACCAGATATATCTTTATGATTTTAAGCATGCTATATTTGCAGAAACTAAGGAAAGGCAGGAAAAATAGATTATAATGGATTTTGTTTGCAACATAGTCCAACAAGTAATGGTCTACACTTCACATCTGAGTAAGCAAAAGGAGGACAAACTAACCTATATATAATGCATTACTTATCTGCTTACATGCTGGTGTTTTAATTATGTTCAGTTACAATTTTTTGAATTGCATTTTTAAAAGTTTGTCAATAAAGATGTCCTAGGAGACAATTAGCCTCTTGGTGAGTAGTGCTGGGGTAATGCAAGTAGCATCTTCAAACATCTATTTGGGCATGCAACTCTGGTTTTGTCACTTAAACTACAGGTCCGAAAGTGTTCCTTGTACCTTTAGCTGTTGATTAGCGGCCAGTGCTCTTTTCTACATCTGGACTGGGAATGTAGAGTAGGAAAGACCCAATAACTTTTAATAATTATCTAGTTATTTAAATGGCACTTGAGTGTAATTCTCTTCCATTTCCGTTTAACTGGGGAATTATGAAAATATTAGACTGCTTTTTTGTTATGTGCTTTTCTGAGTGACTCAATGTATGAATGCATTTGTCAGTTGGATTATGAATATCATGCTTTATGCCTTATCTCAGCCTTATTTTTAAGGAATCTTTGTATTTTCTTTCAATTACACAAGTGTCAAGTCTCAGAGGGGAGCACAAGGCTTCTGCTTCTGTTATTCATCATATGATCTCCTGCCACACTGCAAGCATCCTGCATACTGGCAGCAAAAGACTGCTATCTCAGTACCCTTCTGTCAGCCCACGTGTGAAGCATACTTGAGTAGAAAATGAAAGATTTGCAGACTAAAGAGGAATGGGCATCAAGAGCCGGGTGAAAGGCAATAAGGCTGTGCCGAAGCACAGAGAAAGCCTTAGGCCACACCTTGCAGTTGCAGTACCTGTAGGACAGGGGCATGTGTTTTACATGAGCTGATACAGATGTATGCCTGTGTTATCACTAAACTGGATTGTCCATTCCCATTGTTTTGCTTAACGCATGCACCTTCTACATTTGATTCTAGTATGCTTCAGAGAACTGCTTTTTGGGAAGGCCTATCTTGTTGATTACCACTTTAAAATAGAGCCTAACATTAAAATTCAGCACTTGCAAAATAATACATCTATTCCGTTAAAATGTGTCTGATGGAGACATGACCAATTGTGTGATGAGAAGAAATAGGAAGTTAAGCTGTGATTCTGTTCATCCTGAGCCTTTGAATACCTTTGGAATTGTCAGGCTTTGCTTCCTGCTGGCTATTTGAATGGAGAAGGGTTCCATGAAGCTGGGAGGGTAGCAAATGGAGTTGTCTATGTACGCAGGTGGCAGTTTTGTTCTGTCCTTTTCCTCTGTAGGAGATTTCTTTGACCTGCCTTTTCAGGATGGTGCATCTTCCCAGTCACCTGTTTTTTACAATTTGAATTAATTTTTTGGGGGTAGCTAGCCAAAAGGCTTCCCTCCCCCCCCCAGCCCCGGGAGTGGGGGGACGGGAAGGGTATTACAGTATCATGAAGCACAGTTTAACTGAGAGACATAAAAAATAAAAGAAATCTTAGAATATAGAAGTTGACTGTTACCTGTGTGCTTCAGCTTTTATTTGGCTAGTCCAGGAAATGTGAAAGAACCACCTTCTAGAAGGAAATGGGACCTGTGAAACAGCTGCATGCTCTTTCAGTACCTTTAGGAACAGATCAGAGGAACAAGGGCAATTTCATACACTTCATCAATCAGTGAGATACTAAGAATATTTTGAGACTATTTGTGTATTAGTTGACACAGTTAAAAGACATTTGAGTGCCTTTTTTTTTTTTTTAAAAATATCATTCATTGGCTCTATGGAGACATATTCATGCTTCAGAGACCTCCCTCTCCATCATCCACTTTCCTGTTATCTCAGTAACAAAGCCTGTAAGAAATATCTTAAATATAGTAAAAAATATCTTAAATACGTGATGGCTGACAGCGTTTTCTGCGTAGGAGAAAGGAAGTGCTATTTGTTTAACTAATTAAAGATGACATCTACCTCCAGCAGCCTAAGAGATGCTGCTATCTGTAGAAACACCTTGGTGAACAACCTCAGCTTTGCAGCTGGTCCAAATGAGGATGGCTGAGTACATAACATACCTTCTGTTAGAAAGCACAGTTTCTTTTGATCAGGCAATCTACTTCTGAAAGTAAAAGAGATGATGAATGTTCTGATGGTATAACAGAATACAGTTGTATAATTGGAATAAGTCATTAAAAATGTGTGTTGAACATGTTGATTTAGACATTTGATTTCCTACGTATGTTCCAAATCACTGTAACCTTCTATGCAGACCATGCTGGAAAGACAACTTCAACATTTATTTTAGCATTTTTAGGTAATCCATAGGATATACATTCAAAAATGTTAAATTAAACCTCAGTTAAAGAGAGGAAACAAAATAACATGGCCATTTGGCAGTCCTTTATTGGATGTTCTTGGAATGAGCAAGCACCTTCTTTGGTGGGAATGATGTTCAGAAAAATGATATTGGAGTAATCCAACATAGAAGGCTTGTCTCAGGTAAGCCTTAATTTTATATTAATGATAGTGACTTTGAAATAATAATTTTTCATCCAAAATAGGAATTTCTCATTAATTTTATAATTTATACTTGTATAAGAACTGTAACCTTGTAGTGGATGTGAAGGCTGCTTATTTAGTGAATAATGATAAGCGAGGGTGTGTTTTTAATGGAATTTAAAGAAGAAGTCTTGAAAGCAAACACTAACATTTAGTTCTTGTCTTGAAGCTGCTGGTTTTTTGTTTTGTTTTTTTTAAACAAATTAAGATTTTAAACAAGCTTTGTTTTATGGCAGTCAGTAAGAAAATCTTTAGATAGAGGCAGAGGTTCAGGTGGCTTGCTGCTGGGAATTCTGTGAATATGACTGTTGCCCAGATAGTGATTGTGTATGTATGTATTTATTTTTATGATCATGTTCTTAAATAGAATAGATATAGTGATGCTACTAGTGGAATCTTCTAAGAAAATCAGATTTTAAAAAATGAAGTTCCTTTATGCTTTTTGTTCATAAAAATGAGAAATTAAATAATGGGAAGCTGTAATATTAAACATTTCTTCTGTAAGTATGACAGACCCAATTCTTTCCTGGTGTAACCGGTTGCATTTTAACAGCAGTAATGCCCATCTGCTTCTCAGGGTTTCTTGGCAACTTCAGTGCACTAAAAGTTATAAATACTTCAAATGATACTGCAAGTTGTATAATTTTGGTTTACTGAAGCCCATATTGGAACACGCTGTTCTAACAAACTGTAACTAGACATAATAAGTATTTGTAATTTTTTTTTGTGCATTTGGCGCTGAGTTTTCTCAACATTTATGATTAAATAATAAATCTCTTACTTAAAAACTTTGGCACTCAACACAAAGAAGTGGGCTATTGTAGAATGCGTATATTAAATTGTAAAACATTAGTCTTTAAAAATGGAATGTACTAATTTATTGTCCAGGTAGACACTTACTGTAATTCCATTTATCATGATGAAAAATCGCATTATGGGAGGTGTTTTGCCATAATTTTGTTGATCTTCCCGTTTTTGCACTACCGATCCATAATTGTCATTTTGCTGGAAAACCCAGGAAAATAATTTGAGAGAATGAAGACCGGAGAAAAATAGAAAAAGAAAATGGACACTTTTTAAAAACCAAAAAGCCAAACAAGCACAGTGGAAGCATGCAAAGGCTCTAGCATAAGAGTAATTAAAGATGCCATTCTTTTCTAACTATCTCTGCTACTAGTTGTGCTGCAGGTTTTTGAACAAATATGAGCAAAGAAAATAAGGAAGGAATTGTCCTGCTGCTGAGCAGAGAGGAAAGTTGTCAGCAGGTAAAAGGAGGAAAATGGAAGCTTTGAATGTCTTTTTTTGCGTAAATCCACACTAACTAGATCCCCTCTGACTGGATAACTAACATATTTGACAGCGCTTGGAAGCAGGGTCTATTAGAGGATTCTGGAAATGTTGTCAG
This sequence comes from Aviceda cuculoides, assembly GCA_035590195.1. Classification (NCBI taxonomy): domain Eukaryota; kingdom Metazoa; phylum Chordata; class Aves; order Accipitriformes; family Accipitridae; genus Aviceda; species Aviceda cuculoides. Next base: position 13,145,219 of record JAVJGG010000032.1, on the reverse strand, counting down.
GCTCAAAAGTCCACTAAGTTGAAGTACTAGGGAGGAGAGAGTATCCTCCTTCTGTTGCTTTACTTTGCCCTAGGCAACGACTTGTGACCACTCATGGAGGTGAGATGCTGTGTGATGGACCATCAGTCTGAGTAAGTACAACCACTCTTATGTTGTGAAGGAAAACAAAATGAAATGAGGGATTTAGCCTTTGTATGTCTGATGATAGAAGCTGTATGGATATTATAGGATCACAGGATAATTCAGGTTAGTAGAGTCCTCAGGAGATCTCTAGTCCAGCCTCTTGAAGAAAGCAAGGTCAGCTGTGGTCAGACGCAGTTGCTCAGGGCTTTATCAGCCCCGCCCCCTCCCCCCTGTTTTCATTCTGAATATTAGTAGCTGTTTAAGCTAACATTGCATGAAGTAATTATGTTTATATGAATGAATGTAGCCCGACATACCATAAGCTGTAGAAATGAAAACAGAGGAAAATATATGAGCATATGCGTCACCATTTCTCTTCTGCATTCCATTTAAATCTGTGTAACTTAAACCGATGAAGTATTAAAAGTTTGGTTCTCACGCAAGACTTGTTTAGCAGTACCCTTTTATATTTCTGACAGTCAATGATATTGTTTCCATCTTTTCTTTGATTATTGTTATATTGTTCTTATATAGCGTTCTTCGATTATGGTATATAAAGTGTTGCCATATCACTGACAGTTGAAAGAAGAAGCAGCTGATACCACTGGCAGTCCTAGAAATTACCACTTGTACTTCTTTGCTGTTTCTTTTCGTGATCTGCCTTTTAAAGATTTATTTCGGAATCATGTTGGTTATATTGTCATCTTATTAAATCTTCTTTGAGTTAATAAGCTGTAATGCAGTGAGCATCATTTAAATTGTACACATGATTGTAATAAAGAGTACAAGTATCATGGTGATAAAATTAAATTATATAGTGGGCTTCTAGATGACTGTGTAATTACTGTATTCTTAAATTTTGATTACAAAGCAATAAATTAACTTTATTAGAAATCTTTATTAGAAATTAGGAGCAATCCCTCTTGTAATTTGTGTCCATTTAAGTGATAGACTTTAGATTATTTAGTACCAATATTTGTATCAAAAATAGAAATTATGTATGCTATGTAGGAGTGATACTTCAACATGGTGTTTGTCTCTGAGGAAGCAGAAATCCGCCCTAGAAAGGCTTCCCTTCCCCCCGTAGCCCCAACTAAAACCCAAATCAAAAGACACCTGTCCCATGTGTGTATGTCTTCTGGTGTGTTTGGCAAGTATGTGTTAGGTGTAGTTAGGACCAGGCTTGCTATTGCTTTCACTGCTCAATGTATGTGCATTAACGGTTGTGTTTAGGTGAACATTAGATAGCAATATAAAAATAATTAAAAATCAAACATAATAATAAAAATGTATTTAACACCTCATTCCTTCCTCTGCTCCCCAGATAATTACTTAATCAGTACAAGATCATTTCTTTCGAAGTCTTGAGAATCCTTTAGTTTGAAGAAACATTGACAGACATTGCTTCTGCTATACTTAGGTTCTCAGAAATGCTTTAGTATAAATAAATCTGAAAACCTTCCTATTTGCTATTTGTTTAAAAGGGACAACTAAATTAATAAAAAAGAAAAAAATTCTGCTTTTGGGGATTTAATAAACTTATGTACTTTGTACTAAGCCTTAAGAACTTAAAGGCTAAAGGTATAACTCTATAATTATGCTATATATGTGAATAGCTGTCTTTGCATGAATAATCTTCCTGACTATATATACCACATATTTATGTTTGTTTAATATTATATATGTACTTACCTGAGTGTTCTGTTGATATTACAGAAAAAGTGAATAACTCACATCTAATAATAATCCAAAATCTTACTGAAATACAAGACCAAACAAGTAGGACGTAAGTTCAGGATGCATTCTGTATTTGTGCATCTATTCATGCAGACTTTAGGCATATTACTTATTTTATTAGGATAAAATGTGAAATTAAGGCAGCTATTTTGATGTGAGATTAATCTGATTAAAACCAGAGAATATCAGTAGTAAAGCAAAATGGAAAAAAAAAAAAAGATAAGAAGGTGCAATGTCTGCTTTCTGCTGCTTTTGGATCCCCTCCTCTTGCAGTTGTTATCTATAGCTGTGTACAAATGAGACTGTTAGGACTGTAAATATGCTTTTTCTCTGTGACGTATTTCCTGCTTGTTGCTTGGCTACCACTACTTTGCCACACATAACATGCAAGATATTAGCTTATTCTTCTGTCTTCACACTTTGAGCTTTAATGAGAAGATACATGTTTTTATTTCTCTGCATCTAGCTATTAAGGGTTAAATGGTTTATTGTCCTAGAAGATATAAAAGTTATTATGCATAGTTTATTGACTTCATATGGAAGAATAAGATGTGGGTTTGGTTTGTGTTTTGGTTTTTTGTTTGTTTTCTGGGTTTTTTTTTTAATATTAAAAAAATCAGGTAAATCCTTAGAGATGAGGGCTTTTGCATATTACCACTTCTAGCATTTCATTTTTTTAATGCTTCATAAAAATGATAAAATAAATCAGGGATGGTGAAAGAGTAAAACTAAAAGAAAGTCTTCAAATTACCAATTGCGCGG
>JAVJGG010000032.1:13125365-13142582 GCA_035590195.1 Aviceda cuculoides | reverse complement strand
CCCCCCCCCCCCCCTTGGACAGTCAAAAGAGAATTCTGTTCTTCCTGATTTTATCTCAAACTACATTATAATTTCAGGATAGTTGCTTTTCTAATTGTAGATTCCTTCTGACTCGGGTATGAAAAATACTCTTGCATATCATTTAATGAAGTTGCTACAGTTTTTGCATAATTTTTATTGACAAAGGAATAGCTGTTAAGTTTTATCAATTTGGCAATGTGTCCATACTTTAAAATGTTTTCTTTCCCTTTTAAAATGTGTGTGTGTCAGTTTGTGTTCAGACCTACACACCAACCAGAACAGACAAATAATTTCCCCCCTCCATGTTGTTATATTGTGCTCTCCTCCCCTCGTGGCTCCTTGTTTTTTTTTTTTTTTTTTTTTTTTCCTTCCCCTCTGGTGGGTGTCTTTGTTCTGGATGTGGTTAAATAGATGAAGGAAATTGTTGCTGTCCTCCAAAATATGAATGGTTTATTCATGTTTCTTACTTCTGTGCTTGTTTGAAAAGCTATTTTGATGTTCCATTGAATCCATACAAGATGGCTAGAATCAGCATTGCTTTCCTAGTTAGGAATTTTTGTTGGTGTGACGGGTCACACCCAGAAGAGGTGTGCATCCATATTAGACTAATTTCCCAGGTGCTAGAGCCTTCAAAAGCTATGTTGAGAACTACGTGAGATTTTCTGCTTTTGGGGGTTCTATCCTTTTTAAAGATTTAACTACGTTTCTTGTAACTGTCCTTATGCAGCCTATGCACCTCTCTCAGCTATAGCCATTCTTTATTAGTTGCAATGAAAGAACTGAATGACTTAACTGTAAACTGTCATCACTACCTTTGCCATTTCTTCTTGAACTTATCCACAGTATATTGTTAGTGTCAGGATCACTACAGAATGACATGTAGCATTATAGGTATTTCTATCATATCTGTCACCATGGTATCTAGCAGCTTTCTAGCTTTCTAGTAGCTTTCTAGCTTTCAACTAAATGGAATGGGTTAATATATGTTATTATATGTATTCATATAAATGCCTGGTTTTAGTTTTTTCCCCGTATTTTCCTTAGATGGCCATGGAAGTAGGAAACTGAATTAATGGATCATCATTGAGTAGATGGACACAAACATGGTCATGTCCCCCCATCTTATCTTCTCCCCCCCCCCGGCCCCGGCCCCCCCCCCCCCCCCCCCCCAAAAAAAAAAAAAAAAAAATTTGATTTGTAAATAGTGTACCTGAGTCAGAAAGGCGAAGATGTAAACAAATTGATAAAATTCTTTAATGTCAGTTGAAGGCGTGTTAATAGAAGGATTGTAACTTGGAAGTCCAGACTTTTAAAATCAGTCTTGAATGCATTGAATTGTGCTTTCTTAAAATATTTTAATCTGTACATCTTAATATTGGTAGCCATTTTATAATTCCAGGAATGTTAACTGATAGATGTTACAAATGTGCCCTTTTACAGTAATTTTTGTAGTGAGTATGGTTTGGGGTATCAGATTGGAAGATTAATGCCATAGTGATGTTTTCTGAAATAGACATTCACTAATGAAAAATAAATTCAGCTAAGATTGCATATTTAACTCTTTATAGTACAAACGTCTTAAAGTAATTTGAAAAAGGCAATGTCAAAGTATATTTTGATAGAAAGGAAAAAGTAGTAGATCTTAATATTCCAACCTATTTTTGACAAGTCCTTGAGTATTAGTACATCTCTCATAAAAGTGTATAGATATCTGTAAATGTTTTAGCTGCCTTATAGGGTTAATTTATGTACATGCACATGGGCATATATAAAAAATATTTAAAAGTTGAAATGTGCTTTACTTGCTAATAGTTATTAGACCTGTGATTTTTTTCCAAATTATAAACTTTAAGAGCTCCCTTATTTCATAGTTATGTTCTTGTGAAGATTTTAATGCAGGTGTGTTTATGACACTGCTTTCAAAAATTAGTCTTATCTTGAGACTTTCAAAAAACCCAATAACTTACTGTTCTTTTCCAAATTCCATTTTCAAAGATGTGCTCCCCCTCATCTTTCATCCCCTAAATACTTAGATACACTGAATTAATGGCAGTAGAAAAGTGAATGCAGGAAAAACAACTTTTCAGACTCTGAAAATATCTTCTTAAAAGGTACGCTTCTTGCTAAATCTGCCAGGTGCTTTAATATATACTACACAGTAAAAAATTTACATTTGTAAAGTGCTTGAAAAAATGTACACAAAAGGTCACTAATCATCTTCAGGGAAACAGAAGATAATAAATTTCTATTAAGTGCATTTTCTTCTGTTTTCCTTAATTTTTCTTCTTCTTTTTCTCTTTAAAAAAAAAAAAGTTTTTCAACAGCTAAAACAATTTGAACTTTTCTTAGCCTAAACCTTGTACTGTTACTGTTCTGCTTTTCTTATGGTTACATGTCTTAGCCTAGGACCAGACCATAAAAAAAGAATCCCTACTTAGGGCTTCCAGAGAATTTATCACCGATATGCTTGCACAGTGGACGAACTTATTTTCTTGGGTTTTTCACTTAACTTTAGTGAAATCGGGTATGAATTCAAGAACCCAAAGCATTGCAGAATGCACAAATTGATTAGGATTATGAAGTTTCATTGAGATGCAACATAAAAGGTTATCTTTTCTCCTTAAAGTATATCAGAAAAGTTGGGAAATTCTCAAAAATAAAATGAAACAATGCTTAAATTCCCTTCTAGGTTCTTTCTAGGATAAAGTAGTATAGGATGGTTTTTGCAGAAAAGGAAAGATGACTTTTGCAGAAGTCTGAAAAATACCAATCGTATTGCCAAATCCTACTGCATAATTTTAAAATTTTAAATTGAATAAACAATACTCTTCCCATTACTTATGAGGTAACAATAAAATTCATTGTATTAGTACCTCTCTCACATTTTTAGGTTTAGGTAATATTTTCAGAAAAAGAGAATAAATATAGTAAGTGAGTTTAGGTACTCAATGCACATCAAGTTTGATTCTGGTTTCTTATACTTTTTTTCCCCCATATTTTAGGTATCTGCTTTAATGTTAGCACTGAAAATGTTAGCATTGAAAAATCTTATGTAGGTAAATGTATAGGTTAAGGTTTAAAATGCTTTGTGAGGTAGTTAATTATTTTAGAAAGTGATTTTTTTTCCTTTCTGGAAGATTGTGTATAATAGACAAACTGTGCCTGTAATCTGATAACTTCTTTAGGAGCTACCAGCATCATTCTTGTTTTCTGGACTATTGCAATTAACTGCCTTATTGAAGGGAGAAAAATAATTCTTAAATTGCATTACACAAATATCAATCTTTACTTTCTCAGTGTAATTCAGTTATCTCTCTGTTTCAGTAAATCGTTTAAACCCTTTACATTCTAAAGGTAACACCAGTAGTAAAACTTTGAAATTGTTTAATTTACATAGTAGACTTCTTGCATATCACGCTAACTAAACTGTATACACACAAATGTGGAATGCATCTACTTACTGCTTCTTAAGAAGCTGTCCATAGTGTCAAACAATGTGAGCGGTTTTATGATGTGTGAAAAATGAAGGGCATAGAAAAAAAATCTGTTGCTTTCTTCTTGTAGTGTATAAAAACAAAGACGGATGACTGCCCAGTGGGAGAAAGTAACTTGCAATAAAATGAAACGATAATAAATGAAGTGTATTGAAAATTGGGAGGGTATATAATAGTACTGTTTGTTAGGTCATTCGGCCCCTTCCTAACAATATTCAGTTTGGGTAAGCTTCTTTGCTCAGAGTCTGTCAATCAAGACTATGACAGCTACTGCTTGGTGGTTTATGTGTTGGAGTTATTTGTCTTTTCATGAATTGGACCGAGACACTCTGGCTTACTTAAGTATGTGTTCTTGTACAAATTAGGTAGTGGCAGCTGTGGGATGTCTGGTCTTGCATGTAGAGTCATAAGAAATCTGGAGGTGAAACCTTCACTTTCAAATTTTAATCCTCTCATCTGCCTAGTCTCTCCACACTAGAGGGTTCCAGCATTACTACTGGCTTCTGATGGTTTCTCAGACAGGCTAAATAAGAAGTTTCCAAACCATGATATGTGTCTGTATGCATGTCAAATGACACGGACACTGCTTCAAGATGATGTTTAAAAAATAAAAATTATCTAACTTGCATGTTTTTCCGGAGGGGCCTGGAAGCAGTTCAGGTAGTACGTGCCCCATCCCCAGTTCTGTGCAGGACTGAAGAGAAGCCATGGGCCATGACCGCTTGTCACCCCAACAGGAGAAGAAGCAGTGGGAAGCATCTTCTTTCCCCAGGAGCATGGGCTACTTAAAAAATGTGCCCAAAAGGTTATGTAACTTTTAATCTTAAAACATGAAGAATCTTTCATTATTCTTTTTTAAATCCTTTTCCTTCATAAAGTAGTTTGGTACTAAAGAGTCAAATAGTCTAAAGTTTCTACAAAAATTGCAAATATTTCCTCTTGCGTCATCTCGTGTCGCTTTCAGTAGCCATTAGGGAATAGGAATGTGTCCTCGCAAATGGAGCTGGAGGTAGGTATTGATTTGGAGCTTTATGGCTGTCTATACATGTATTGACACTGCTGTTCTTTAATTGCTGTTGTTTATTCAATTACTAACAAAATGATTGCTTACGACTAATCTTATTCCAATATACTATTGGCATCATAATAAATTTTGAGGGGAACTTGCTTGAGAAAATGGCACATATCTTCCAAATGAACTAAGTTAAGACTGTTTAATAAGAGTAGTAAGATAAAAACCTCTCAGAAAGAGTAGCTTGAGATGAATTAAGCTTTTATTTAGAGTTCCTTACTTTGCAGTTCTTAGAGGTCTTAAAATGCTGTCTCCAGTAGTTTTCAGCAGTGAAAGGCAGAATGTTGCTTTAAAAAATGCCACCTCAGCAGAATGAAGAGCAGTTAGCCTGAAAGCAGGGGAGAGGCTGAAGTGAACATAAAGGCTTCTTTCCTTCCTCCAGTTCCTCAGTTTAGTTTCAGTGTTGTCATCTGTGTTCAGGTAAACATTTGACTGAAATTTTGATCTTAATGAAATTGGAGAAATAGTAAATTCATGTTGTAGTTCTGGTATTAATTATTAATGCTAGCTTTGTCTTGAGGTTTTTGAATGTGTTTGCATGGCTGATCATGCTTATGAGTGTCTGTATCCTAAAGATACACGCAGAACAAGCCTTGTCTATGCTACTCTTATTTTTAAAATGTTTCCTGGTGAGTCTAAGTTTGTATTACCTGCACTTGATATTTTGTATGTGTCTAACTGGGTATCAGTAAAATTCCTCTGGTATAGATTTAGTTTTCTATTTCTAAGATGGCTTATGTATCAGAGGCTCCTTTTAAAGACTGAAGTAGAGAGATTTGAAACTAAATGCTCCCTTCTACAGCCCTTAATTTCAATCTTAATGATGGTAATAGTGGAAATAATCAGTGCCATTTCCTCTGTCCGCTTTACAAGCTTAAGAAAAAACTGTTACTAATTTGTTTACATAATGCATTTTGCAAACTAATTTACTAGATGCAGTAGTACAAATAATCCTTTAAATACCATTATAGGTTAAAGGACAGATTCTGCCACCTTCATTCATATTAAGTTATGCCCTCTTTTGCAAGCAGTTGTTTTGGTTTTAATAGGACCACCGTAAGGGTAGAATTCCACTGAAGTAGAACCTTTTTGCTTCCCTTGGGATTTAGTTGTACAGTTTTAAATTCATTGTATAATTTTATGCTCTCTCACATAAGTAGCTGTATATAATTAATGGATATGTGAGTTTCTTAGAAAATATAATCATCTCATATTCTGAGACTGCCTTTCAGCTTGCTTCCGTCCCCTGTCTTTCTCCCCAGTAGATACTCTGTTTCTTCATTTACATGTAGAGGAATAGAGTACGTGTGTCAAAAAGCCTTCACAGTAAAAGAATCTGAAAGAGGTAAAAGAGGGTTATTAAACAGTCAGGTATGAACTGTAAATCAGTCAAGGCAATAATAGCACATTTTCTAGCTCTCCTCCCCATATTTTATTCATTATTTATTTTATAATAACATCTATATGCTTCACAGTAAGATTCACTGGAAGATAAATTCCTTTCCCTGAAGACCTTATAAACTAGGCATTCAGAAATGTTAAAGTTCCTGCCAAACTCAGCCAGTAAACAGGAAACACAATGTATAACAATTAAATTAGAAAGTAAATGGACATTAAGGTGTCAGAAAAATTCAGTTGTTTTTCTCTGATTTAAAAGAAAAATTTTGTGAAGGTCGTAGCCTTCTTTCTGTCATATCTTAATGATTAAATTTTGGAAAGTCATTAACATGAATCAGAGTAAGTGGAAGACTGTGTAGTCAGCCCAAGATTTGACAGTGACACTGAAATTTTTTAATGATGCCATGAGATAATACCCTGATAACAAAAAAGGTCTTTTCTGAAAGCTCTTCTTAAAAACAGGTTTTCCCATGGGCAAGAGAACTAATAAGTTTATTTTTTTTATAGTTTGTTTCTACATGCTCTTTTCTCTGTTCCTAGCTTTTTTTGTCTGGACAATTGTCAGTCCTTGGTGTTACTGGTTTAGACTTACAGATTTGCTGATTGCCCTGTTGGTTGCTGCATTTTTTGGAATGAATAAGAGGATGAGTTTTAATTGTCTTTCCTTTGATAAACTTGTTCAAGGACTCTTTTTTACCTGATGAGTGTTGGTCACAAAACTTGGACTTTCATATGTTCAAAAGCTTCACCAGCTGTTATGTTTAATTGAAGTTTGCCAAATAGATCGACAGTTATGGCTAGGTAGACAAATGGTATATCTCATAAACCATGTTTCCTGAAGAATTACTCTTTTAAGTAACTAAATATGTCCCAGAATGAACTAACTTAGTGTATGTTCTTCTATGCATCTGGTGCGCTTTTTTTTATTAGATATTTGTGTGACCGTAAACATGTTGCGTGTACATTTTTAATATGATGTTTGTCATATTCCTTTAAAATAATTTCTTGCTGAAAGATCAATATCGTCTGAAAACAAGTCTTTGTATAAGTTGGTTATTGCTTATTGAAAGCAGTGTAAATTGTTTTATTAACTTAAACTATCCCAAAGGTTGTAAGAACGAAAATGCTCACAAGTACTTTAGGAATAGTAGGGAGTGTGGTCCTAATCATATCATTAGTACAGCAAGCTGTTCCAGCCATGGGCGCAGTTAATTACAGCAAAAGATACTTTCATTTTATCTGGGATTGCTAGAAAATACTCCTTTCTTTCACATCTCACTTCAGTCCTGTAATAATTTCAACTCTTCTGTTTGTTTATAATTTCCAAGTTGTTTTCATTCTTTCGTATGAGGATAAACTTAGGAGAATGTCAGTCATATTTATGGACATGTATTTTTCACACTCATTAGCTAATGTTATGCTAGAAATAATACACAGGCTCGTGAGTCTGAGAGAAAAGAACCCATCTATTGTAATTTCTCTGCAAAGATTTAGATACTGAGACAGCCATATTATATGAGGCAGCTGCATGCCATAGCCTTGTTCTGTCCAAATGCAGAAATAACATCAAGAAAATGTTATTAATACATTTTGTAGTTATTTTGTCCTCCAAGTGCTTAGTTAGATGTTTTTATTTTTGACTATTCTTGATTCACCCAATGAAGACGTGGGACTTAGGGGCAGGGAGGGAGGAAAACAAAACTTTAAAAAAAGCCCCAAAAGAATGGCTGTGTTTGAATTTTTCTGTCTGAATTAAAATGTCATTTGAAGGGTCACCATTTTATGATATAATAGAATAGCATTTATAACTTGCTGAAAGCTTTTGTCGTTTTGTTAACAGAGAAGGATGAGGATATAGCAGTGAGGGATGCCTTAATTGTTTTCTTTGCTAGCACCACTAACTGAAAATGCTAGATTCTTGCCAGCTTTTACTGAACCACTTAATAGGACTCGAATTCTGGGAGAGGATAGGCATGGAGTGGAGTAAATATGCTGGTGCAGTAAAATGAAAAAGCGATGACTCATTTCAATAAATTTCTATTTAAAAGTGCAAATGTTATTTCCAGCTCTAATCCTGTATTACTGTAAAATAATTGAAAAAATGTTATATATTAATAAACACTGGAATACTTAATTCTAGATTTTTAATACTCTGTTTTGAGGCTGTTGTGAAGTATGACAGAAATTAAGGTGTAATAAGGTTTAAGTTTTCCTCTACGTTTTCCTCTGCCAGCAGTTATTGGTACTTAGTATAAAGATGCAGAATGCTGGTAACTAACAAGGATAGCGTAACAGTGCAAATGAAAACTGTAAGCATCATGATCCTGATTATTTTTCAATATAGAATAATCTTGTTGTCATGTTCAATTATGATTTGCTGGTTAACTGTCCTTCCGAGTCAGCCATTGTATCACTTATAAAATCAGAAGCACTTAGTTACTTTCACTAATTGCTGTCCTCTTTTATGATAGAATAGTTGTTGAGCTTGATTTCTGATTAGCAGTGCAAGAAATAGCAAGGCTGAGGGCTCTGCAATTCAGATACAGAAAACTATCACATTTACTGCTATACACTAAAAGTCCTAAGAGCTTGTTTTGGTTTGGTTTTTTTTGTTTGTTAGGCATAGAATTTTAATCCTTTTCTCCTACTCAGGTTTTGTAGGGGGTTTTTTGGTGTTTTTTAAAAAACCTTGCTGTGTTTATAGATGCATTGACTCTTAGTGGGTGTTTATTTTTTTTGAGTAGATGTATATTAGAGAGGAGCATAAGCTGCTATCTGCCTTTCAAGTTCAGTTGGACTTTGTATCCAGTTCTCATATATTGACAAATACACACACACATGTGCGTATTCCTACTGTAAGCTTTGTTTCTTTGGGAGACCAGGCCAACACCTATGTCAGACCAGAGGAAAACACAAAATTATTCCTGTGGTTGAAAATGGAGAGAGTTATTCCAGGGGGAGCACAGACTTTACAATGAGAAGAAGAGGGAGCAGCAAGGGAAGTGCACAAGAAATTTGTGTTACTGTGAGATGTGCGAAAGGGAGATGTGCTATCTAGGATTTTTAAAGAGAGAAATCTAAAAAGCTGAAATAAAACGTTTATTAAGAAGCGGACAGAACATGTACTCTTTTTTAGTGATGAAACAGGATTGTTTGTGATATCTATCCCCCATTGGAGGAAATGAGCTTTACATCTTTAGTTTGCATTTTTTGTCAAGTTTGACTTCAGAGGTGATTACTCACCTCCAACCTTTGTTTTGTAAGGATTAGAACTTAAAATTAATCCAATGCTGTGTAGCCAGTTACAACCGATTCCCTTTCTACGGAAGTTGAAAAAAGATACTTAGTCTCTCCAGAGGTTTTGTTTCGCATGTCAGAGGCAGTGAACACCTGTTTAGTTAATGAAATAATGTCTTTGAAGCCCTGACTACGGTCAATGAGGCAACTGGACCTTTAGGCATGGAACAAGCTAGAAAAAGGATACAATTCCATATAGCTGTCTTAAAACTGTATAAACTGTTTTAAAACTGTACATGTATATGCACATCTCATATACTTTGAGGAGAGGAATTACAGACTGTGGAGAATGAAAACCGCAAAATACTTAAAAATCAGGGTAAAAATTAATTTTAAGGGAGAGTCCTGCCGGAGTTAAAGACAGACTACTGTCCTTGGCAGGTATTTTATAGAGCTTCTGATATTTAAAGAGTTGGTAGGCCTCGTAATGTAGGCTTTATAAGTATTAGGGCAAGACTACTGTGTGACAGCACAAGCACTTTACAGTACTTTCAGTTATAAATAGTTTTATCCATGCATAGCCATGTAACTTCTGCAGTACCATAGCTAGTATTATGCAATTTAATTTACCTGTTAAAGAACATAGTATTTTAATAAGGCCTTTGATTTTCCAGGTGTGGAGTATTTATACTATGGAAGTGGAAGACTTCAGGGTAATGTGTTTTTTGAATGTGTCTTCCTTTTAGAACAAGTATCTGTGCCAGCCTACACGCAGATACTTAGCACTGTTTAATAATTGCTTTTTCCCATGAGGCTCCTTGGCACTGAAATAAGAACCAGCATGGTTAACCCTCATTAAAAGAAATAGATTAATTTCTTACTAAAATGAAAGTCCTCTTTTTAGTCATTCAGCTTCATGCTATTTAGAAAAATGTTCAATTATTAAAAGGCTGCTGTAGTTTAATGGACTAGAAAGACTCTGCACTTCATTAAATTATATGAAATGTCATGTTTTTCTTGATACAGAAATTATTCACCATGTATTTCTCTAACTATCTAAGCTTTCATCTTACTGGATGTAAATTTAAATCTTAAATTTGACCCATAAACTTTGAAAATTAAAATACTTTCTCTGTAAAGTACTGATAAATAGAATGGTGAGTACTTTCATGAGTCTAAGTCTTGTAACTTCATGAGCAATGCTTCCTGTGAAGTACAAGTGCAGTCTACTTCCTTATTTATACAAAGTAGGAAACATGTAAACTGTGGGCATTTCAATAAAGCAACAAGAACAAAAGGCAGGTGTTGGAGATGGTTATATCTTTGCAGCTGGTTGCTGACGGACAGGCTCCAAGTGGTGCAGGTGTGAGCCAGCTGCACTCCAGAAGGCACGTGAGCAGATGAAATATGTTGACCCCATGTTCAGCGTGAGCGTCATTATTGCTTTGTCGTCGACTTTTTTGACACCTGACTGCTTCGTCTGAATTTTTACTTTAAATAACACTGAATCTAATTGATCATTTATTTTAATATGAGGCTTAAATCAGAGGAATACCAGAGGAAAAAAAAAAAACTTACCAATAAACAAAGCCGAATTAAATTAATGTCTGGTGATGAGTTTTACTTAATGTGGTTTCAGTTTACAGGATAAACCTGCTTTTTAGTTCTGTGGACAGGGTTCATATGAGCACACTATGCTTACTGCAGAGATGTATAGAAGAAGATCTCTGAGCTGTATTATTTGCATCCTCTGGATGCATCTGTGCTGCTATTTTAGTTTGGGTAAAGAAATGCAGTTTTGAAGTGAATCTCACAGCCATCCCGCATGATTGTTTGGTTAGTACAGATTTTTTTCCCTTAGAAATATTCCCCTATTCATAGAGAGCCCTTCACTGTAGACTTCTGAAAAAAACTTAGTAAAGTTGTTTTGAAAGTTATCAAGCTTTTATTTCCAGTGCGTTTAGCTTAACAGATAGAAACTCTTTGTGAGAAAAATTGGTGTAGGCACGCTGTTCCCAAATCTGATGTACTTGCTTTCAGGTTTCCAGATGTCCTAATTTCAATGGATTTACTGTATTTGTTTACATATCTCAGGAAGTTTGTGCTTTGTTTTGGTTTTGTATGAGACTTATCTATAAATGAGTTATACAACTTTTGTTAGTTATCCAGTTGTGTCTTATACAGAGATAAGATGTTCACTTTCTTCAGCTGCATCGTTTTTAAACCAAACCTGCTTGCCTCTTCTGCGTGTAAACAGTCGGCTTATATCTTTTCTTTTTCTGGGAGTGGACTTTCACTTTAGTTGACATCTCAAGCTTCTTTTTAAAAATGATGATTCTCTTTAAAAATAAGACTCTCTTGACTATAGTAGGATGCCTGCCTGTATAATTTTATTTATTATTTAATTTCAGGGTGATTGACTGATAGTTTATTAGTGTAGTTTATGATGGAAAATTCTTATAAATAAAACAAAGTAAAAATTAAGCAGTTTGGCATCACGTATGTGTATAAGGCATCATAAAGATAATTGCAAGAATATAGACTGATTGATGGAGGATATTTTAAATTATTTTTAGTTGCTATCTATCATAAGGTTTCAAGCTTCTTAGTAGATGGTGTTTTTATATTGATTTCAGCTCAAAACTCTGTACTAGTGACTTTGCTGACTTTCTGTGCAAATTCGAGTCATTTTGATGCAATGATCTTTACCTATTTTGAAGTCAAAAGATAAGCAATACTGCAACAATATTGATTTTTAATAGGATAATAATAATAAAGCGATGGTGTTCTAGGTTACTTTAGAAAAAGTGTAAGATACTTGGTTTTTTTAATAATTCATTGTTTTGGTTGAGCCACGGAGCTTCTTAAGTTAGTTGTGGGGACAGCAGGCTCTTGAGAAACAAGTTTAATTGAAAAGGGAAAAATAGTTTTTGCAGAATGGAGGATTAACAAGCAAAATAAGTTAGGTAGCATTCCAGACGTTAAATCCATTTACATATCAGTTGTGCATGTGCCTAAAACAAAAGTATTATGTGCATTTATCTGAAATTTTCCAGAACAGGACTTATGTGCAAAGTAATTTTTGCATGGATTAAGGTGTTTTATTCTTTAAATTGAAAATCAGCATTAGTGAGATCAAGGTAGAGATTTTTTTCTTTTCTTTCTTTCTTTCTTTCTTTCTTCAGGGTAAATCTCTCTAGTAGCAAAATGATACCACAGATATGTATGTATATCTTTTTAAATACTGTGACTATATAATCCTAGGTTGCAAAGAAATTAAAAGGCTCTACCCAGGAGGACTTTTCCTGAGAGTTCTGTTAGTAAACACATGCTCCATTTTCATACTAAAATGTGTGAGTGTCCTTTAAACAAAATGTGTGTCATCTGAAAACTTCATATTGCTTAACTTCCCTGTAACTAAAGCCAGCAAAGTTGTTTTTGTTAAAATTACTGGCTGGATTTTTCATTTAATTGTCTTCAATATCTTTAAAATTCATGTGGTTACCCATCTGATATTTTTGTTCTGGTTACAGAAGAAAAAAATAATTATTATTTGTAGTTTGAATGTAGTAAAAAATGGTTCATATAATGCTTTGCTGATGAAAATGGTGCATTTTCTTTAAGCTTAGTAGCTGTTCTTGTTAAAGCTCTTTGTAACAGTTACTGTGCTGTCCTTGCAATGTTTTTTGTTTCCTTTTTCCTCCCCTTCCTCCCTGAATGTACATCAAGGAATTTTATTCAATGGTTCAAATTCCAGTCCACGGCTACTCTGCCCCAATTTTGTGTGAAAAATATGTTCTGAAATACTTAAATCTCCCTTACTGAGGATTTGCAATTGAATGCTTTTCTCTAAGGCTGAGGAAAAAGTGTTAGTAAGAGAGGAGTGATTGCCAATAGTTTTGCTGTTGTGTTATGCTGACTTCATCACATGCAGGATACATGCAAGCCCATTTCTTACTTGTGCTTTTATATTACATCTTCAGCTTTTTTAACATCGTACATACTTTCTTGGGAATATATTTTCATTCTGAATAATATGCTCAGTTTCAAAGTGAGTGGATTCTCTAATATTAGCAGTTAATGTTATTTTCAGACATTCATTCCTAAGTAATTGAGCTTGTTGCAATTTTATTTCTTCAGTTTTAGAGACACAATTGTAGGGACTCATGTAATGCTCTGATCTTGAATGGAACTAGTCCTGCTTTACCCTAGTTTATAATTTCTCTTCACTGCTCCTGACAGCACGTATCCATTTTTTTCTGCTGTGCCAGCTCTGATGCTTTTTGGAATCTGCTTGCCAAAATGGCAGAAAGTTTAACTGACAAACAAAAAAGCAATACTTTTCTGACAGTTTAGCAAGGTAAGTCAGTTCGGTAAGGATTCAGCACAAGGGAGGATGTGCAGCTACACAGCTAGGACCTGAGCAAGAGGAGGTGTGAGCGGCAGAGCGCCCAGAGCCAGGGGAAGGGAGAAGGTATATGATTATATAGGTAGGGTTTGGGTGGAAGGAAGGGCGAGTGGGACAGTCTTCTCTCTGACATGACTGAGCAGTAGATTCTGTGCCAGAAGCCCAGTGCTCACAAATACTACCTGTATGTTAGCCACTGCTATGCTGAACACTGCAATTTATATACTTATGCTAGGTGTTAAGAATTACAGCATAGGTTAGCATAAAAAGCCTTCTGCCATAAACTTCACACAGTCAATATTTGTGATATGGGAAGTTACTTGGTATTTTTTGGAATAGAAATGTAGGATCGTAGGTATGACTGTGTACTTCCTAGAATGAAGTGGTCTGATTTTTTGCTGGTAGCTTGCAGTAAAAATTGCCGAAATATTTGTATTGTCCGATAGCTTCCTTCATATTTTGAAAAAAAAAAAAAGTTATTTCCATTTCATCTGCCCAAGAATGTTATCTAAAGATAATGCAGCTGAGGGGTATAGGTTGGTCAGAGTACAGATTGCTGGGTGTTTGTTTAGATGTGGAAATGAAACTTCTGGACTGACTGAACACTGTTTTAGTGGAACTAGTTCCTTGTACATTTTTGTGCACTTCTAAATGCAGCTGTCTTGCAGAAACATGTCACTCATTTTAAAATAAGATTTTAAAATTTTTTTATATTGTTCCTTAATTGCAGTTTCTGAAACAGTCTGTTTTCACTTTTAACTAGTGTGTTTATTTGGAATATTACCCTTCTAATTCCAGATTTTCTCTTGTGTTTCTGTTCTACATATGTTTGGCTGTCTGGTTTTGTTTGTTTTTTAACCTTTATTGAAACTTCCGTTCTATTTCTGCAGCTAAGTAGCTGTTTCAAAAGATATAAAAGAATTAATAGTAAAAGTTTCCATTTTTATATTAACTTGAGCCAAATATTGAAAAATATGTAGTTGAAAAAGTAGAGGGCAGAAATGACAAAAGATTCTGGCACATAACTGACAGTTTTACTCTGGTTCTTAAGTTCTGACTACAGGAAATATTTTTGCTTTGTCAGTACTTCATAGGTCTTCAGTAGTAACTGAATCCTCTTTTAAGGGATTGTTTTAAAGGAACATATTGGAGCTAAAGCTTAAAGCTTGTGATTTTATTTTATATATGTACCATATAATGACCAATACTTTCCCTTTCTCAGAAAACTTGCAAGGGAAAGTATGTACTTTTGTGAGTAAACATCAGAGCACAACAGCTTCTGTTGCAGCATTTTTAAATTTTTCATTAAGACTAGTTAATGTAGTCTTTCATCATTAGTCTATTTATAAATTAAAGGATACTTTTTTTTTTAATATCTGCTAAAGAGTGTTGTAGGTTACAGCAGAAAAATGCAAAGAAGAAACATATTGCCAAGTAGGGTAATGCGTACTTATTGATGGTAGATTTATGTACGAGGTATTTTAAAATGAGAATGCAGTAATACAGCAAATTTTTTTTTCAGATGTTAAAAAAAATTGTATTTGCATTTTGTCTTAGATTATTTTCAAAAATCTTACAAGAAAGAGCTAGAATATCATATGATGTTTTCCATACATAAAAAAATCTTTAGAGCTGCTTAGATGGTCTGACCTTAGGCGCTAAAAACTACTGGCCCACAGGGAGAAGAAATCCAGTGTCACCATAAGGTTAGTTGTCATATTCTTAGACCATGAAGTTCAGATTTGTATTCCAAAAATTACCTTCTCTTTTGCTGTCACTTCAGTGGCAACAGCATGTGAACTGAATTCTCTGGTCCCTCATTTGTTTTTCACGTTCCTCTCCGAGGACATAGTACACTGAGATCAAAACTCCCATTTTGTCAGATACAGTAGTTCTCCTATGTTATGGCTGCATTTTAGATGAAAATTACAGCTTATACTTAGATGTCAAATGTTTTAGAAAAAGAAATAGATGCTATTAAAACTTTTGATTCCACCAGGATCTATTTAACAACCAGAAATATTTTTTTCAGTAAAACAGAGCCATTACTATTGTTTTTTCAGTACAACAGAAGCCACTAATATTGCATTCACCAACTGATGGCATGAAAAATGCATTGAGAACTTTTACATAACCCACCATTCTTTCTGTTTCTGGGTAGCTATAACATCTGTACATGTAGCAGTCTTATTTGGGCTGCTGATGGAATAAAACATTAGCTACTCGTATTAAAGTCTTAAACATCAAATTTGTAGGAACATCTATAAAACAGCGGTATTTCTTGCTCTCACGCAACTTCAGTATTTAACAGTACCTGTCCAGAGAAACAAATTCAAAATGTATCAGTATAAAATTATCTGATGAACCTTAACTACAGGGATATTCATTATCAGATTTCTGAGACTATGTTCTGTCAGTGTTTAAAAACTACAAAGAAACGCAGGAAGATCATGGCAGACCAGTTGACACAGTGTTCACCAAGTAAGCATGCTTTCTGACTGGATGTTTGATCTTGACTGTATCTGTTCTTCATAATCCTTTACTCGTAAGAAAAGTGCCTCTATTAATTTTTTCGTATCATAGAGAATACCAATGAAGATCAAAGACGTAAACAATCCACAAAAATGCACATGCTGTCTGTTTCCAGCTGTCCTCCTACTCTGAGGAACATGTCTCATTGAAAAACTATTCAAAGAGACAGTAAGCCCTTATTGTTGCTGGAGGCACGGGATTTGTATCTTCCTATCTCAAAGGAGGAGACTTTATTACTTCCTGCTTCCAAAGAAGAAAGGAGGTGAATTCAGTTGAGGGAATTGAATGATTTCAGCTGCTGTGTTGTATTCACATGGGTCATTTTTTTATTTCTGTTACCAGATTAAAAGCAATAGAAAAGGTACCTACTTTCATAAGTATCCATCCAGACAACTTAAAGCTTCTGAGATCCTCACTTGGAATATATTATATTCCTGTAATAAGCACCTGTACAGGGTGCTGCTTTGACCTTTCAGTAGCAGTGAGAACATTTAGGAAAACACTGCAGTCATAATGGCCTATGTATGCTGCCAGGCTGTGCAGTTCTTCATATATGAAGATGTCTGGCTTACAAAAGACATTTCCTGTGGACAAATTCAAAGACTACCAAATGCAGTCATCGGTCTGGTACAAGAATATAAAAGGTGTCAAAGGAAGCCTGCAAACAGTATATAGCTAAAGAAGTGAGCTTCTTTTTTTCTTTTGAGGAACCTCTTATGAAGTGTACCCCTGAGAAGGTACACAGTAGACCCTTTTACTATGTCTGCCCTGTAAAATTTATGGCCACAGTTCTGGGCTAATGGAAGCATGAGTAAATGCACTGTTAATGGATGCCAGACTGCACTGTGAAATCAAGTTTGCAGTTTCCAGTATGAACTTGGTTACCTTTTAGGTAGTGTGACCTCTTACAGACATGTAGCACCTCATGCAATAGCTTTTTTCATTATTTATTTATAGATGTGGAAGAAGCGAAATGAATCTACAGCCCAGATAAGTGCATTGTAGAGAAACTGCAGAGACTTTTTTTTTGGGGGGGGGGGGGGCGGCGAGTGCAA
>JAVJGG010000032.1:13077188-13125265 GCA_035590195.1 Aviceda cuculoides | reverse complement strand
GGCCCGCGCAGGAGAGTGCAAAACTGTGTGGTATTCTGGAAGATAGGCTTAGTACAGAGTCATGTTTTTACGATTGTATCAGCTGATACATGCTTTTCTACCTTGAGCTGTTACTGTCAAGTAACCTAGAATTAGTCATAACTCAAAGTAGGCCCAGCAATTTTGTCTTTCCTAATTATTTGAAACTTGTACAATCTATATGCTTGACTCTCAAGACACACCTGATGACAAAAGCAGGAAGAAGTAATTTGATTTACTATACCCAACAGAATGTTAATGGCTGTCTGAATTAGAAAGGTTTTATTACACCCTTTAAGATCATCTTCTCTAATTGTAGAAAGAAATCATACAAGATGACACATTTTCAGATGAAAAGATTTAAATGATAATGTAAGCAGTGTCACATTTCTCTTTGTACTTAATATTATCAAATACATTGGATTATGTTTTCTCCACGTAGCCAGTGAACCTCTTCCACAGTTTGTCTGCATCTAGCATGTGTATGTAGTGCTCTCCAGTTGACAGTCTCTTGACGTTTTCATGTTCCCTTACAGCAGCATTGTACAGAGTGATATGAGTCATGAATCTGGCTCTTCTCTAATGACATCTCATTCGTCTGGTATCCATGTTCGCTTCTACACCTTTTCATGAAGGATGCTTTCCGTATAGCCATGGGGAAAAAAAGTCTTTCTCAACCACAGTGAACTCATCTACTGAAAGAAAATGGTGTTAATTGACTTACTGAGCTATAGCTTTAGTTTTCTTCCATATGTCCTGTGATGATTACAAAGAGATTTGCCATTTTTATTCAGAACAAAAATTTTAGAGCAAGTTCTTGATTTTTTTGTTTGTTTGTTTGTTTGTTAAGGGCGTAAGTAGTCACCACCCCCAGCAGCTCCTGGGATTCTTTCTGCTCAGCCCAGAGACCCTGGGGTCTCTCCACCTCAGGCTGATGGATGTGGCTGGTGCTTTCCCATTTGCAGGCTCAATCAATAGTGAGGGTAAGTGTGGCTTTACACTAGGCCGATGACTTCTATCTCCTTTTTATTATCCTGCTTGGAAAGTCTCACAGTGAAATGCAGACATGATAAACAGAAAGACTGCTCATGAATTCAGTAGGTGGTGGCCTTTTCCAAAATTCCCTGGTGTGCATTTTGACAGTCATAGAAAGAGAGCTTGTTTCTAAGATTATCAATTGCCAAACTGGTTTTTATTCTTCTGAACTTAAATTCAATTGAGGCTGACGATATTTTTTTGTATTTTAAATGTGAGTAATTTTCAGCTGTTGTGTCTTCATTTTTGTAGAACCAGAGAGATGCATGGCTTTTCAGTGTTTAAGGGTGTTTGTTTGCATTAATTTACCTTTTTTTTTTTCCTAGGTGCAGTACTGATAAATTACTAATCTTGGATGTTGTGCTACTGCACAGTGTAATAAAAAAAATTTAAAAAGAACAGCAATTTATTTTTTGATCACTAAGTACAATAGGATGACAACCCATTTCCTCCTGTACCTTATTTCCTCCTGACATTAATCTAGGAGTCTTGCGATAGGTTCCCCACCAACAACTTTGAGGGTATAGGGATAGTTAAGTTTGTTAGTTCGAAATGTATATTTGACTAGAAATATGTGATCTTCCCAAGTTCTCCTT
Source organism: Aviceda cuculoides (assembly GCA_035590195.1). Lineage (NCBI taxonomy): Eukaryota > Metazoa > Chordata > Aves > Accipitriformes > Accipitridae > Aviceda > Aviceda cuculoides. Next base: position 13,123,616 of record JAVJGG010000032.1, on the reverse strand, counting down.
GGTTTTGCTTTTCCCTCCAGTGGTTGCTAATTCCTAGTTCTGAGTCATCCATCAAAACTGGCCTTGCAGTATGTTTAGTTTCTGCAGTGACTCATCATGGATTTGATGTAGGTGAGGAAACTGCAGCCGGCAGGTTAGAGCAGTTAATCTCTCAAAACCATATAGGAATAAAGTGCAAGTGAGCCTTCACAGTTCAAGTATATTTTTAATTTGACTTTCAAAGAACCCTAGAGGCGCCATGTGTAATATAAAATAGAATTATTGCAGTAGTAAAACCGAATTGAATAGACTTTAATATATATATATATAGGGTTTTTTTTTACTTGTAGACCTTTAGTGGTTCTTCTTTTTTTCAGTGGCATGTGGCATCCTGTGGTGAAAGTATGACAGTCTCGTGTTGCTTTGGTCACCGTTTACAGGTTCTCTGAGGGGTAGTCCATAGGACCCATGGTTGAAAACCACTGATACAGAGTCCTGTGAGTAGAGAAATTAGAAATGGATAAAAATGTGTTTAGATGAATTGAAACACAACCTTGAAATGTCATTTTTTGTTTTCTTCAGTTTAAATCTTAATTTTTTTATGTGTATAGTTTGATTGATATATCATTCTAACCTTTGTTTTGTCACTTTTTGTTAATGAATTGAACTTCTGCTGTATTCTGAATATTTTCTAGTCAGTGTGATGAAGTACTTCCTGCTGAGAAGGCTCAGATACCCAACTCTGCAATTTCCTGTGTGTGCTGTTCTGTATTCTCAAACTGAAGTATCTGTAGAAGTTTGTATGGGAAGTACTCATTTCACTATCACTTCCACGACTTTGAAAACACATACAAAAAAATAATTGTGGAAGGAAAATACACATCGGGGACTGGTTCCCCTGTAAACCTCTGTATGGTATTACTGGACAGTTATGTTGAACCTCTGAATACTTTGAAGCCTGTCTGCTGAAAACTGAAAGGTACTCAATGGGTATGCAGTACTCTGGAAGAATTTGTGGTTTGTCATTTATCTGAAGATGTGATCAATATCTTTATTCACTTCTGAAAGAGTTAAAAGCCTGGCTTTGCTGTTCAAACTCAATTTTGGAAAAATTGGGAACCATTAGTAAAACACCTGCATTGTGTATTTGCACTGGGCATAAGCAAGCCACGTGATGTGAAAAACACAAGCAAAACTGACTTCCTCCCTTTGAGAGGTGTGGATTGTGGTAAAGTGGAGATGTTTTTAAAATTGCGCTCAGTTGCTTGATTTGTTAGAATTTGGGTAATTCATTAACCAGACTGTCATTCATCCAAGCATTTTATCTCTTTTTTTGCTTCTGCAGTAGCCATAATCTTTATTTTTAAGTGATTTTGAAATGATTACTTATGTATCAGGCTTCAGCAGGAAGATGGTGTTTTGGTGGTAGTAGGACTGCCAACAAATACCGGTGTTAGAACTTAGCACTTGTGTGTAGATCTTAAGGTGCTTTACAAAACGGTTTAAATCTGTAAATGGGCTGTATTGTAGAAATGTGAGAACTGGCACTGCAGTACCATGTATCATTTTCTTGGTAACAACAGAGAGAGCTTTTTTTCCCTTCCATCCTCTCCCAGTACATTCCTTCCCGATCAAGAAGATTGTTCTTATTTTTGGGTTGACCTTCAGATGTGCAACAAAACTGTTTGTTAACTGGAGCCTGTGGTGAAAAATCCTCTGGCCCAGAAAAAGATGGTATCTCTGTGGTTGTATATTAGGCTATCAGTAGAGTCACGAGAGACCACCTTATCATCCTAAAACTTTTGGTAGATTCTGATTTTTTTCTAGTCTCTGAAGCTTAAAAACACAATGAAGAAAGGTGCTTTTACAAATGTTAATTAAAAAAAAAAAAAGTGCTGACCAAAACAGAAGAGGTATTAAAAAAAAAAACCCGGATGTGTGTTTAGACAAAAGGTCATTCGTTTTTCATCTGTAGGGAAACACATGCACGAGAGCGGCATCTTGGTGAAATTTTTTTTTCTCTTATGCTGCAAAGACTATTATTTTTCCTTATTACATATATATGGTTAAGATTTATAACTGTTAACTCAAACATCTGTTACTTGTTCTAAGCACATTTTCATTGTCTGCTAATCCTTGTTCTCAGATTACTAAATGAGCTTTGGCTCTGTGTTATTGCAGGTTTGTGTTGATTCAGTGAGAAAGATAGGTTGTGAAACCTTTCCCTATGTAATTGCTGAAGAAAAGTGAGAGTCAGTTGATTATTTTGTGGAAGAAAGTAATGATAATCCAAAAACTTGCTACAAATATCACTGTCCCCAATACTGCTTTTTAAAATAAATTTTGATTAGATTAAGAATTAGGCAATTTGAGCTGCATTTCCTTAAGATGGTTAAATAAAATCAAAATATTTCTACATGATAGTAGAAATATATACTCAATACTGATCTTTTGCTAGGAAAAAAGAAACATTTTGAAATTCCTGTATACAAAAGAAAAATTTCATAACTTTTTGTTTTGAAGTACTATTTTCTCACAGCATTCAAAATGAAAACCAGCAATGAGAATAATGTTTGAATGATGCCTTGCATGTTTCTGTGCACAGTGAAGTGTTTACCACAAAACAATGCAATTTGAAAAGGCAGAGCAGAGAGAGTACTTAGTACTTTCTGTGTGATTCACAGGTCATTTCCTGCTAGAGTAAAGAATTTGTTGATCAGCACCTGGTTATTATGTTCCAAGGAGGCTACAGGGACTTAAAGTACCATAATCATGGTCAGAAATCTGGAAGAATTTATTTAAAGAAGGTAAAAAGCTAAAATAAATCTAATAAACAGGGCTAGAACAGGCAGGGTGATGAATGAATAGGCAGGGAAGGCTTTAGTGCAACATTAAAACACATCATGAAGTAATGTCCTTGGGGAGCAAAGCTGTGCAAGCCATTTTTTTTTTTAATTTTTTTTTTTGACTGTATAGAACCAGATCATAGAATAATTTACAGCAGAAAGTAAGTATGTCTAGTGAATAGCTATGATACAGATGATTTTTCATTTTAACCTTATTATTATTACCAGATATGTCACTGTCTTCAATATCTTAAAACCTGAATTTTGATATTGTCATGATGCTATTTAATAGTATGCCAATACTGTGATGGAAAAGAAATTTTCCAAATGAATATTTAAAAATGAACACTAGAGTGCACATTTCAATTCTGTGCTGTTTGACTACAGAAGATAATTAAATAAAAATCAATACCTTCGCATTATTCAGACCTGTGAAACACTGTATCGGGGTAAATACGTAGCCCAGATGGTGTTTGTCATCCAGAAAACTAATTCTCCATTCTGTATCATCTTTTCATGTTTTTTAATTTGTCATGAGAGCTGTAGATCTTGTCACTACCATACAAGAAGAACTTGCGTAAGAAGGCTAGGGGATGTGTTGCTAAGAGGTGTTGTAAGCTGTAGAATGTGGAATGCTGTAGTGTGTACAGCGCAAAGGAGCAAGCGCAGGGGTCAACATGGCGATAATGGTGTTTTCGCTTGAGCTAACCCAAGCTTTATGTACTTATGATAAATTTGTTAGAAAACCCCTCAAGGTACCTGATACAGAAGATGAGCAGAAGCTGTATGTGGCTACAACTTGTTTTTAACATGACCCAAAGAATTGTAGATAGTAAGTAATTATTTTTTTCTCCTTTTTGCTTTAGAGGTGAACTCTTAATTTCTGTTAATACAGGTTTTGAAACTTTGCATTGACCAATTAATCTGTAGCAATGGGAAAACTTTGCTTTAGATAACTTTTTAAAAAGCACATTTCTTGAAAAATAAATGTGAGCTTCTAGCTCATGGATTATTTTTCTTACAAATGTAAGTTGGACCAAGAATGTAGTGGCTTTCTAAGCCTTTGGTGAGACAAATCCAGTGTGCTGCTTGCTTGCATTTTTGATCTGAAGCGAATGCTTACCAATCTGCTCTTAATTTTAAGTTGACGTTCAGAACTCTCTGGTAAGCCATTACACTACTATCTTTGGAGAGTTATGAGTAACTCGCATATGCAAAGAAATACTTTCCAAGCTTTTGCATGCTTATAGAACTGGAGCTTTACTAGATTTACTCTTTGCTAATTGTAATCCTTGTCATTTTATTAACATATCAGAAGAAAATCTTCCTGTCTTGTTTTCTGAAGCTACTTCTTTTTTCTTGTTTCATTACATTAAATGAAAAAAATCTTGCAAGCTTTTGTTAGTACTATGACTTGTCATATCTTGGAGAACCCTTCATAAATGCAAGAAAGCCAAGCCTCGCCTCGTGCTCACTATATCAAACCACTTGAATATTTTGGGGCCTGCACCTTTATGTATAATTTATGAATACTTTTGAAAGATAGTCCCATAGACACGTCATACTGTACCACTTGCATGAATAGTGAGTTCTGCTTTAGGGAAGAATGGTCCTAATTTGGATGTGATGGTATTAAAAATATCCAGCATAGCAGCATAAAGAATATTTATTGATTATATAGTTGCAGTCTTTGCTGTAAGTGCTCTATCAAATACAGAGTAAGGAATGAAACTCTAGCTCTAAGAAAAATTTAGAATATTTTTGGAGGGGTTATGAAATTCTAATAATGCAAGGGCCATCAAATAATGTGAGTACCATCATCAAAAATTAAGACTGGCTTTAAATGCTTAAAATGGAAGCTTGAATAGTCAACTGTCAAAACTATTGGACACTTTCATGAGTTGTCTGCTATAAAAATCAGAGGGAAGGGGGAAAGAGAAAGGGAAGTATTCCAGTGTTTGCGTGGCACGTAAGAACTACAGATAGCAGACTTTTTTCTCTAATTGTGTCAAGTTATTGACTATTACTGGAATGAAAATAGTAAGCTGCTTAAAATAAAGCATTTCTTAATTTTGTTCGTTTGCTCTAAGATTACCGTGGGGTTTTGGTTTTTTTTTTTAAGTAGAAAATTTTGGGGTGGAGGTACAATGTGGAATAAACAAGGCTTATTTTGTATACTCCTGCTGTTTGTGGATAAGAAAGATATTTAATTTATTTTGAAGTTTTCAGACCAAATATTCTGACAGCCTACTTACAGAACACAGTGGTTATCCTAGTGTAAATTTACGCAATGCAACTGCTCTTAGTTAAGCATGCCAGTTAGATATAAAGTTCTCTGAGATGGAAAGGTGCAAGGATAAACCTGATCAATGAATTGTGTGTCATTCTTACCTCTCAGATACAATGCAGCAATGTACTTGCATGCACTGTTTACACAGGAGATAGCACATGCAAACGGATTCCTCTGTTGACTCCTGCAGTTTGACGTTATGCAAAACTTCCTTTGTGGGTGGGAACCCTGCCATTTCTTCATTTCTTCCAGTGTTGAATTCCAGCTGTGCTTCCTGCTATGGCTACATGCTGTACTGATATTATCTGCGTATATAGTCTTGGAGAAAACAGGGTCTTCATGAAGAGCCAGATCATTAGGTTCCTTACCCTGTTGGTCTGCAGGGATCAAAACCTTTACGGTTAAGCTAATCTTTCCTCTTGGGTCCTGGCCTATGAAAATACATGAGTCCTCTCCCTTTCACCCAAAGAAGGTTGTCTGCCTGTGTCCCTAGCGAGGATCACAAATTTAACTTCCTGCTATGTCATACTGATGCTACCAAAAAAAAAAAAAAAAAAAAAATTCTTTGGTCTTGAGTTTTTATGCATTGTTATGTTGATTTTGCCCTTTTTTTCAGCCTTTCTCTTGAATGATATTGCTCAAAAGCCAGTACACTCTATGGATTTTTATACTTTGTCTAATCTAGCAAGCTGGTTGCAGTGACATTTAAAAATCACTAAGTATGTTATAAATTAGTGACCTGAAAAAAATGACACTAGAAAATGTCATAGAGCATCAGGAAAAATGTAAATATTTAAAGTGACTAGCTTACACTTAATGAAAGGTTTAAGCTTAACCTATGGGGAAATCAGTAACTTTACACTTAAATATCATTTTATTGTTTATTCAGTAAAAAAGTGAATAATGGAGAACATGGGATTGGTACTTATGAATAACCACATCAGGCTACTGTATTTGGGTGAAGTTTTTAATATACTTTTTTTTTCAATGCATTTTGGTTTAATATTTTGCATTTTTGCTGCATTCTAAGAGCTATAATCATTAAATATATAATAAAAATTACATAGGAACAGTAGAGATACATTTAAGAAAATGTGGAAGAGTTAATTAGAAAGCAGAGAGAGTCTGCTTGATGTTGCTTATGGAGTTTCCCATACGGTAATGTTGTCTGATTTCTCCTTATACACCCTACAGATGTAAAATGTGCATAGACTTGAAAGAGCCCTTAGCTACAGATTAAAAATAAATTTGTGGATTACCTACTTTTCCTTCCTATTTTTCCTGCAGAAAGATATCTAATTAAGAGAAAGGTAGAGCTCCACGGGTAAAAAAAAAAAAGAAAAAAAAAAGTTATTTGCTTTAATTTAAAGTTGATTCTATGGAATTAGACACAAGGTCCATCTGGAGACACCTGAGGTAAAGCACCTGAACATGCCATATGATATACTACTTTCCCAAATACTTTCTTGACCTGCGACAGTTTACGTCCCAGGCGCTTCCTGAGCCAGATGTAGAACCTTTGTATTTAAAAATAGTTATCTCCCTCCTTGCATCTGTGGAACTTATGGCATCTGCACCATCTGATGGCATGAAGTCCCACAAGCTAGCTTCAACTTAGAAAGATTTGCCACTTTTTATTTGAGTGCATTCCCTGCTGGCTTCATCTGATGCCCTAGGCCTCCTGTGAGGAGTGAGCAGTGAGTTCCATTCTGCCCTTTTCATGCCTTTCATGGTTTTTAGATCTCTGTCATGTTTCCTTGGTTCCCCTCCCTTGGCTTAAGTTAATAAATTGTTTCTCATACAGGAACTGTTCCGTGCCTTTCCTGATGCTGTTACATTTTTTGAGACTGGGCTTGGGAAACCAAGGCTGTTCGCAGTCTTCAAGATAGTAATACATGATAGGGGTGTAATGCTGTTGTCTGTGTTGTTCCCTGTTGCTTTTTGAATAATGACAGTTTGTTTCTTAAGCACTGCAGAGCAGAGATTCTGATTCTGAACGGTGTTGGTCAGCTCTGAACTTATTTTGTATATGAAGTTAGAATTGCAGCATCCTTGGTATTGAGTTTCATCTGCCATTTTAAAATCTACTTTCTCAGTCTTGTGGAGTTCTTATGTCATTCTCCACAGCCTGCTTTTATCTGCAGTACCATGAGAAGCTTAGTATCATCAGCAAACTTTGTTACTTCATCGTTCTCATCTTTTTTTCCTCTTCTAATTGAGTGAAGAGGTTAAATAGTTTCAACCTGAGAGAACTGTGCTGGTGGTTTCTTTTAATGTGAAAATTGACAATTTAGTCTTTTTCTTCCTACTTTTAGGCAAGTATTTAGTCATACAAAGCCTCCTCTTCTTTTTGCTGCTCTGAAGTCTTGGGTGGCAAAGGGAGTGGGACGTCAGTGAGAGCTTTTGGAAACACATGTAAATTATATGAACTAGATCCTTCTTATGTGCATGATTTTTTGCTTCTTTCAAGAAATTGTCTTAGATCATGCAGCAGAACTTTCCTTTTCAAATGCCATGTTGACTCTTCCCCCAAATACTATGTTTAATCCACATATCCATTAAATTTCTTAGTTTCTACTAATCTGTCCATCAAACACATTGAGCTGGTATTGCACTGTCCTCATCAGTCTTTCTTTCACTGCTTCCAGTATTTGCATGTTGTTATTTAGTTTTCTGAAGCTTTAAAGGCTTAAAGGCATTCCAGTTTCTTGTCTTATTTCTTAGTCACCTGGTATTCATGCAGAAGCATGTGTACTACTGTTTGTTTTTCTGAACTTCTTCAAATATTATTTTATTTGTTCTGTTTTCCTGTTTTGACTTGTGTTATCCTCTGCTTTAGCTTTTAATGAAAAAAAGATAATTTTTGTGGGGTTTTTTTTGGTTGGTTTATTTGTGTGTGTTGTTTTGTGGGGTTTGTTTTGTTTTGTTTTTTTAAATAACACATTGTGTTCTTTGGCATTTGTTGGCTTCACCCTGCTCCTTATTTGAAAAACTGTCATCTGACCTTGATTTCAATAGGCTCCGGTTCCTCTATATATTAATTTAGTTCTGTTCTTCCTGAATAGACACTCTTTTGTTCCAGAAGCAGCACTAGTTTCTGAAGATCTTTCCTTCTTATTCCTTCATCTGTGACATGTTTTAAATTTTGAGGACATCATTTAACCTTGATCAGATGATCCTGCTGTTTGGTCAAATTCACATATTTATTTTTTAAATTGTGACTAGTAGTACTGTGTAATTGTGCCAGGAAATTAATTTAGAATATTGTTGTTTTTGAATCTGGTTACAAATGTGCTTTATAGTTTGCAGTGCAGGCTACGAATACCCTTGACATCAGTATGTTTGCGCAGAGCTCAAGAACTTCTATTGGTAACAGTAGAATGTTATTTAAAATATTTTCTTTGAGATATGTATTCTGCTGGTAGTTAGAATTTTTATGCTGAGCTATTGCATAAGCCTTCTGGAGTTTGTAATACACGGCTATGCAACCTACCGGTAAGCAGCAGAATGAGGGAAAAAGGTAGGTTGTGCTAAAGTATTTGTGGCGAGGCATGTTGTTTGGACATACCTGTCATGTTCTTGGTAAAAGACAGACTTGGCAGTGACTTGCAATATTACTGATCTTCATAGTATCTGAAGAAAACTAATAGATGTTGAGTTCTTACAGGGTCTTTATCTGTGTTTTTTGTATTCTCACATTCTGAAAATTGCTGTTACTCAGTCTATGCTCGTGGCAAATTGCATAAGTAGCACATTACAGCCTTAGTCATAGCAAAAGATAATAGTTACAGTGTGTACTCTACCAAAGTAGAGAAATTAAAAAAGCAGAAATAGAAATTAGTGATGTTATTAGAACATGAAAAGTCTTTGGAAGCTTTGTGTCTTCCAGAAGTCTGTTTCTCAGTATTATAGGCTACCTTATTGTAGGAAAATTACCGTATCTGGATGATTAGCTGTTTATGATGCATATAAAATTATTCATATAAAACTTTTGCAGAAGATATGTTTCATAGTGTTGGAAGAATATTTGTTATAAATCTGTATATATGTAAGTCTCCTTTTGTAGGAGAAAAAAAGGAAAACCAGTAGGTGTCCTATAAAAGGAAATCTTTAGTAGTATTTATCCAAAGAGGTTTTTTTATATAAAATGAGCATTAATTGTCAATAGACAATTAATACATAGATTATATATAAAAATATCTAGATCTATCTGTAGAATATATATAAATCGCACTATGTGGAAACACTGTGTAAGGAGAAAAGACATCTTTTCATTCTGATGGTGTCCCAAAGCACTCAGTCTGTGATTCTTGATGTTTTCAGAATCTTCTAGTTACAGCAAGCCATGGCATGGATGGGTGGAAATTCTTTCTCATACTTTTTCCTCCAGTTTGAGAAAGATTCACACCTAATTCAAAACACTGGTAAGCTTTAGTTTTCTGTGCTTTTAGGGTTTTTTTTTAGTTTATGTGCTCATAAGTTAGCTCAGAATTCCTGACTTAGTGGTTGCCCACCTTTTCTATGATCTATAGATTTCTGTCTCCTCTTGGACCTCCTATATGAAGTCTTGCACTATTAAAAGGGAAAGAATATGTTGGTTATCTTCCCCCTGACTCCTCAAGAGAGTTGGTCAGTCTTATATGATCCTTCATGCCTAAACTCTGCAATTCAGATTGTTTTTCCTTGCAGAGAAGTGTTAGATGGGAGGACCTGGTTCTTTTTTTCACCTTAAACATAACACCTGTTTCCTCCTGCATAATTGCAACCCATGAAAAAGACTGGTGGAACAGGCAGGTAGCTTGTTTTGATATTATATCCTTCATAAATAGTGATGAACTGGGGATCAATGTAGAGAGAAGGGGATCTCTTGCAAGCTTAAAATATACTCTAAAGATAGACTTGTCTTGGAGAGAATCTTCTCAGTTTAGTAACTTGGGAAGAACTTTGACTAGTGTAGTAGATAAAGGGTGCTTTTTGAGATATTTTAGGTCTCATTGTTAACTTCCCAAATGTAGCTAAGTTGTAGTTTTCTGTTGTGGTTTATTTGGTTCAGCTGCATGCTGCTTTCATAAATTTATTGCATATTCTTTAGCTGACTAAACAGACTTGTAGACAGAGGCTTGAATTCCCCCCCAAAATAAATGGGAGATGAAAAAAGGCTAAGGTTATAAAAATCATTGATGCTGATTTAGGAGAAGGTAAATTTTGATTAAGAAAATGGGTTTAGAGTCTTACATTTGCCCTTGCCCAGTCACATCAGTCTTAAAAGGATCCTGTTACATTGTTTGTTTACCCCATCCCTCCAATTTGAAAATCTCTATAGAATATTTTTCCTCTGTCTTCAGTAATGTTTTATGTCTTTGTTTTTAATGAATTAGAGAGTTAAAATGAACAAAATCATTCCACTGATATGTCAGGTTTTTTACTGAAGACCATTTTTTCTTCAATTTTTTCAACTTTTAGACTCATAATTTCACAGATTGGAAAATATTTATTACAGATTACAGGTAGGGTTTGATTCTGCTAGTCAGTGAATATTTGTATGAAGAGATAATTGGGCTAATGAGACTATGAAACATGCATTCTATTTAAATCAATTGATTTAGCTTTAAAATATATTCAAGTGGTAGGAAAGCATGGCGGTTTAGATCTGCTATTCTTTCATAATAAAGTTACATTTTATACAATAAAGGATATTAAGACTTATTATGAATGTTACCAGAGATGGTGTCTGAGGTTTACTTGAATGCATTATTTTTAGCTACTATTTGAAGGCCAAGTGATATTTGTAAGTAATACAAAACTATTCACATGAAGAAAAGTATTTTTTTATGTTGGAAGGAACTCAGAGTCATTGGAAGACGTTTGATTAGTATTCATGGCATAAAAGGAAGTTATTTTCAGGGTAAAGGAATTTGTGAAAAGATAATTGGTTAGACCAACATTCTCATTAACCTAATTTGCATTAAATGTGCTACTGTGAATTGTAGTTATTACTTTTCCATTTGAAAGGCATGCTTTGTTAACTTATTTAAAGAGCTTAGTTAAACTACAGTTTAAGTCATACCTTTTAATTCAGCAATGCATTATCAAACTAAGGATCTGTTATTACTAACTTTGTGAGTGTGGAGAATCATAAACCAGTTCTTGACCCCAGTGGATTTCCCTGATGAAGTAGGTTTGTTTATCTGGTCATACTCAGATACTGAAAGCATTTGACTAATCCTTTAGTTAAATTTTAGTCCTCACAAGAGCAGAGGAACTCTATTTCCTCTGTGACACTGCATGTGAAATAACTGGAGGTGTCTTGGGCATACTGGAATGAAATGCTTATGCCTTTGTTCTAATAGTATCAAGACTTTGAGGATCATTTGGTTTATTTTTCAGTAAAACTTCTTTACATATGTTACTAAGTTGAGCCTTTAAAATATGAGCTTTTAAAACATAAATGAATTTGCACATTTTCATACCCATTTTAAAATCATGAGACTGAAGAATGAATTTGGATTTCTTTAATTTTCAGCATTAGTTATTACTTAGTAGTAGTATTCTAGATAGTTTGAAACAGAGGGATTTCTTTACTGTTGTGCTGTGTGCAATGAAGAGGAAGGCACCTTTGTCAGCCGTGAGCCAACTGTGAGTGCTGAAGTTAAGTATTTGCATCTGCACATAGATACATAAAGACAGGATCTTATTTTTCCATACTGCTGAGCATACCTAGCCATCATGAAACCTGGTGTTTGTGAATTATATTTATAAAATTAGGCTGCTTAGATATCTAAATGTTAATTTCAGTGCTTAATTTTAATTATTTGCACTTGTACTGCTTGACACTGGTTGTTTTCCAAATAGTGATATCTGGAGGCATTGAATGTAAACCAAAGCCTAGCTGATCATAGAAGGTTGTATGTCAGCCCACTAATGCTGAACAACGTTGGATAAATCTAATGAAAGCAGTGAGATGCAAATTCAAGCTCGACATGGTAATGGTCATAAATACCTATATAAATACTCAGCTGAGAAGGTCACTTTCTTGCTGGAATGGTTCTGAAGATGATGATTATGGATGTGGTAGGTACACAGTGTGATTAGTGTATGAGTACACGGTACATACCCAATAAGCATACATGAAATGCAATGAATTAGAAATGCACTTTAGATACTAAAAAAAAAAAAAAAAGCCATGGCCAACAAATTTTACATTCCAGCTGGGAGATGGTTAGGTCTCCCTTTTTTTAGTGTTTGGCAAAGAAATATGCCAATTACTATGCCATTTTGCTGCTTATTCATTCTGTTTGAAAACAGAAGCTGGCTGATGGTTGCACTGTTGAGGAAAATTGCTGAAAGGCTGAACTCCCCTAGTGTTTTGGGACAGGCAGGCAAGGGTAAAGAAGCCAATTTTGGTGACAGCACACTGTATGTTTGGATTTTGTATGCAGGATTAAGGGCATGATTCAGGAATTGTCAGAGGTATGAATGTTGGTTAGGATACTGAGAGCCAAATGGAAGTCCGATGCTCAGTTGTTGGCAATGCCAGTGAAAACTTCCTCTAGCACATTCATTCTCTATTAGGGGTTGGGAAGAATGAGCTGTGGCTTCTCAAATAACTGCTGGACTAAATCCTAGTGACTTATGGGTGATCCGCAATTCTCAGGATCAAATTTCATCTCTTTCAGGCAATAATTCAGCAGGTTTTTTTTTTCCCAGTAGAGCTATTTGTTCTCAAACTGTATGGTCTAACAAGGCATATGTCCCATGCTCTGCATCAGCAACATGTTTGCCTTCTGTTACTCTAGACCTTCGGCCATCATCTTGCAACCCTCATCCTTCATGTTTCCTCTGTCACAGACCTTACTAATTTTTTGTTCCTGGAATTTTTGTGTGTTTTTTCAGTGAATAACTTTATAGACTGTCTTTTGCAACCCAGCATGGTACTGCAATAAAAATATTACATCTAGAACAAAATAATAACCCAAGCTCCCCTATAGTAAGATGAAGTTCCTACTGTCTTAGAGGAATGTGGTAGGAGGTTAGAAGATCCTATAACTGAGGTTACATATGTAGCTTAATGAGCTCTATTTAAGGTTTCTTTCAATTCAGTCCCTTACGTATATGAATTGGAGTTCAGAGTTCAGTGCCTTTTTTTGATGACGTGCTGAAGTAGGGTTCAAGGAAGAGAGAGTCTGGAGAATTCAGCTACCAGACAGCAAGAAGTCTTTACTTGGCCTGTACAAACTGATTTTTAGGACATTTATAATCCATTTTAAGAGAGATCTGCATGTTGATAAGAGAAGGTCTATTTACAGCATATTCAAAGCTGTTCATAAAAATGCACTCAGTGAACACTGTATGTATTCCTAGTATGTTGTCTAAATTGAACTTTTCAATTAAAATCTTGCTTGCTGACATGGCACCTAGCACCTCCTCATTCAGTTTTGAATTTGTTGTGCCTTTTTCTGTACTGTTTTGCGAATAAGAGATTAAAAGGTCTTTCTATAGAACTTCGGCTTAAAGAAGTTTAATATTGTGAACGCAAGCAGCATTAAAATTAAATGCAAATTTGTTGAAGGCGTGATGTTTATTGATTGAATTTATTTCTGTAGGGTTGGGAACTTTGGAGTGAGCTTGTTTATTTTTAAAAAAATATTATTTTTTTTTTTTCTTTTCTGTAGGAGATTCCTTTACACAGTTCCGATTTGCTGACGAGAAAGAATGGGATAAAGAAAGCATATGCCGTAAGCAGGTAACAGAATTATTCAAATCAGTTTGTATGGATAATCGCCTGGCACAGAATACCTAGGCAGTTGTGCTTTCAGCAACAAATTGTTTAATACAGTAATAGCACTCTTTATTCTGTATATTTTTATTAATTTGTCTGTGATGCTGTAGGCTCTTAGGTCTTGTCTTTTTTTTTTTCTTCTGTTGAAGACTAATCAAACCAGCAGGGTAGGATTTTAAGTAACATTGGAAGAAAAGAACAAGCAAATAGAGCCAGTGGAGGGAAAATAAGGGACTGTCACTTTGTTTTACTGACGTATCGTCAGCCTTCCTTTTTCAGCTGTATTCAAGAGGAAATAGTTTAGTAAAATGACCATAACAAAACCTATATGAGTATATTCATATATTTGACTATGAAGCTTGTTTTAGTTCTTTCAAATTAACAGTTCATATTCTCTGGTTGAAACTTCACCTCCAAAATGACTATGGAACCAACTAGGTTTTAGATTATTTGTATGCAGATTCATTATGCTGGAGTAAAAAGCAGCAAAGCAATAGGAGTCTGCTGTTTTCTGTATCAGGACACTGGAAAGTGTCTTAATCTCTGCAGCTGTCTTCCTCACTAAGTCACCTAAATTATTGCAAGATAAATGCTTTTGTCTTCCAAGCTTTTCTTAAAATTGCTGTGAAGCTGCGCTTGAGCGTTTCTTGAAACATACATACATATTCAAATTTTAAAAGTTTGCTATTTATTTCCTAAAATACTGACAATAATTATGCCCTGGGAAGTGATTTAAAGGTACATTAAAGTTGCAAAGTCAAATTAAAATGAGGAAATAAGATCAAGTGCAGCATTTGTTTAAGCCATCATGTTTGTTCAGTGGGTTACAGTCTTCCAATGACTGTGGAGTTTTGGGTTTTTTTTTATCAGTTCCTCCCGCTCCTAGCGTGCGGGATGACAATATCCAGAATATGAATTTCTTCATAATTTCTTCATAGGCTTGTCATTGTAGCATTTAGGTGATTTGAACACGTTAATTTCTGAATGGCTAAAGCCACTGTAAACAGAGTGAAGTTGCATGTTGCCAGTGAATTTCACAAATATTCTTCTGGCTGCCAGTGATGAGGCTCCACAGTTCTGAAGCTGGTCCTGTGCTCTCACTCACTGTGAAGTGTGCGGTGGTGGGCAGGTTTTTGTGCCTCTGTCCCTACCAAACTCTAGTCATTTGCCCTGCCCTATCAAAATTTGTTGTTTCGAACTGTTATCTCTCTTCTGCTGTTCTTATATCAGTTTGAAATAGTTTACCACACCAGTCACCATTACCCTTCCTTTGATTTCTTATTTTAGTTCACAGTCCTGGCCCAGATGGTTTCATAGCATTATCTTGTTTTTCACATTGTCTCTGGTCTTCAGCCTGTTACCTCCTTTTTGTTTCTGGCCCATCTTTCTTTTCCCTGAAAGCTGGACCCAGGTCTAATTTTCATCCTAGATCCACTTTACCAAATTCCTTGTCCTTGCCTCTTAGCTCACCTGTTTCTAGTTCTTTGCCTGTCTATATATTATGTACAAGATTAGAGAATTGTAAACTGAAGTGATTACGATAGAACACAATAAAGCAGAAAAGGCATAAAAATAGTTGCAGAATGAGTAGATATTTACTGTTCCCTATTATTTGTAGAAAGCAATGGCAAACCCTCAGTTTCAAATGTGGAATAGAAATGTAACAATGACATCAACAATAACAAATTTTAATTTTATTGAGCATATTATCATTCATTGTTACAAAAAGTAGATCTGGATTTGCTTTATTGTATATTGATAAAATGCAATAAATATCTTTCAGAACACAGTTTGCAACTTAAAAATAAAACAGGTAATAGTCATTTGGATTTTTCAGTAAATATGGCAATTCCAGCAACAAAGTATGCCTCTACTTATTTTCTTGAACAAATAACTACATGTGCTGTGAAGTGTTTATAATTTATCAAATACTGCTTTGATCCCTTTATTTTTTTTATGTAAACACCACCTTTAGCAAAATCTCTACTGGGATATTGAATTCCTTCTTACATGATGTTATTTCTCCAAATTCCTCTTTTCCTTCATCCTCAGCCTTTCCTCCTCTTCCCCATCTCTATTTTCACCTTCATTCACAGTGTTCATCCACATTAATCTTTTTGCAAGTGTACTTAGCTCTTCCCAAATTCACTTAATTGACTAACTGAGTGTCGATCGGCGGGTGGTGAGCAATTGCACTGTGCGTCATTTGTATATTCCAGTCCTTTCGTTATTACTGCTGTCATTTTATTAGTGTTATCTTTATCATTATTAGTTTCTTCTTTTCTGTTCTATTAAACAGTTCTTATCTCAACCCACGAGTTTTACTTCTTTTCCCGATTTTTTTCCCCCATCCCACTGGGTGGCGAGGGGAGTGAGTGAGTGACTGACTGCGTGGTGCTTAGTTGCTGACTGGGGTTAAACCATGACACTTGTACCAGTGAATCATCTTTGATGGCAATCACGAATCCATTGTAAAATAAACTTGTTAGTAAATAGGAAAAGTTCTAACCATCAGATATTTGTTTGGTCCTTTTACTCTAATTACTGCATACCAGAACCATAATTTGGATACAAGAAACTGTTAAGCCAACTGCATTGTTTCTTTTTTTTTAAATTTATTTTAATTTTGTAAATATGCTATCGGAACACACTATGTCTTTGATGTTCATTCTTGCTGTGTGTGCAGGTGTCAAAGGCCATCTTGTTGACTGCCTTTCGGGAGCAGCATGAATTCCTTTGACAAATCTCTTGCGATATGGCACAAAACAGTCTCTCCTAATTTATGAGTACTTGGACTTCTAAACGTCTGTATCAGTCTATACCATATTGAGAGGGACAAATTTTTGTATCTAAGCTAGACTTAGGTGCAGCTTCTCTGCTTTGATGAAAATGAGTGTAGTCCAAACTTAAGCATTTTGTTGTCCGGTTTTAAAATATGTGATGGGTATCAAATTATCTTTCATTGATGGTGAACATGCTCAGAATGTTCTGCCATACTGTGAGCTTGAAATCTGTTGAAGTCTACAAAAGTCTATGGTGTTCTGTAAGAACATCAAATACTGCTGGTCCATTTTGTGCAAATTTGTTTTTAATAGTTTACAGCCAAAAAAAAAAGGGGGTCAAGAGAAAAGGAAACTGCAATACCTGTCACATTAGTAAGGGACAGTTCCACTTTTAAGCAACTAGGCAGCAGTAGAGTTACCTTTCCTGAGTATCTTGGGTAACATTTTAGAAGTGTATGTAACTATAGTTTGTTGCTTTTGTAAGTGTTGAAACAACGTTTTAAAAGACAGGGAAGTATAAAAAGGGCCATGTTGTTTAGGCACTAAAACCAGTAGAGCTACACACAAGCTACATGGTTTGATTGCTTAGAAAATATTAGAAACTCATTAAAGAATGGCGATTCCCACTGCATAGAAAACTTCACAGATTAAAAGATGTTTGAGTTGGAAAAGCCTCTTATGACATTGTCAACTTGCAGAACTATTTCCTACTTTGGATTTTGAAGGCATGCCTAAGGAGTGCTCCATTTATACCTTATTTTTAAACCTTCAAGTGATTATTTGCATTGTAGGTGTTTATATGGTAATTTAGCCAAACTACTTTGTACATGTGTAATTTAAAACTATGAATTCCTGTATTTCATTAGATTGTTCTTCACATTCCTTGAACCTGTGGAACAGGGGAATGTAGTAGACTAAAGTCATTATTAGTTCATATTTTTTTTTAATACAGCTGTACCATGTGTTGAATTATTTTTCAGTTATCTGCACTTTCTGTTGACTGCCAGTCTTTGGTCCAGGCCCTTCAGGAATTGCCTCTACATCTGAGGTTGAATGTAGCTGCTGAACTTGTGCAGGTAATGCTGTGAATTTCCACAAGAAAATGCAAATACTTTAAGTGAAACAATCTATGCAAGAATGATTACTTTAAACTTGATCTTCAAGTGTAAGTAGAATGTATTTTATAAGTAAATACGCTTCTTGAGACTGGCATGTCAAATGGCATGTAGTGCAGAATACCCCTCTATCGGCACTTTTTATGCTTCATTGGCTTTAAACAAAATGCTTTGATGTGCAGCACATTAGATTTGAAGACAGGTACTGGAGTGTTTGACATGGAATGATTGCATTGGTTTTGTACTCGCTTCTCTTGTTAGCAGCTGTTAAAAACTTGCACCAAAATTGTCAAAGTGCTTTCACATTCTTTCCTGTTAATTATTTTAATTGTGATTTACTTCTCTATATAGCTAATATCAACATACATGTTTATGCCATGAAACAAACTTACATCTTTGTTAGAACAGGTAGAACTGTTCTATCAGACAGGTGAAGAAAATGTCATTTATGCTCTGGTGGAAAAAAAAAGCAACAGAATGGTAGGAAAAAATGTTTCTTTAGGCTGTGAAAAAGAAAATATTCATGTAAGGGCAAAAGACACAATGCGACTTAAATATAAAAACAAAATTTGTAAAAAAAAAATTAATAATAAAAAAAAAATCCAGCTGCTCAAGCAAGGAAAGATAAACATGACCCTTACAGAAGAAATTTATTTTACTTCTGTTTGGGGTTGTGTGAGTGCTTCTGTAACTGACACAACTATGCTCTTTCTTAAGGGAGCTCAAATATGTCTGCAGATGTGATGTCCAAGGGAATCTGCAAATAAATGTTACTTTCAAATATAGTTTTCTTCTTAAAAGACCGTGACTAGAACTCTTAACTTTTATCAGGCTTATAAAGTATGCATTATGACATTTAATCTTTGTCTTGTCATTCTGAATGGTGATGTGGTCATCAGATATGCTGCAGTGTTACTAATGCCCGGGCATCCTGGTAAAAGCAGAATCTGTGTTCCACGGTTATTTAATGAGTTGCCAATTCTTGTTTCACTATTTGATAATGTTTTGTAATTTGGTTTAGTTTTTCCAAATATACAGCTAAATACTATAACTTCTGCTAAATGTTTTCAGTGTAGTATGGTTCGCTTTCAAGACTGGAATTTTGGAGGGAAGGCCTCCAAATGGAGATCTCAAACATGGGATAATGTTTCTAGCCAAATTCTGACTTCAGTCATTCCATAATTCAGAGTATTGATGGGATTTAATTACAGAAGAATTAAAGAAAAGTGACTCTCCAGGAAGTATATGTGAAACAATGGAACTTGCTGGTTTAGCATACAATCTCATATTCCATAATAAGGGATAAAAGGAGTTTGTATTCTGTAGTTGCTTCTGTAAATGTATCATCAAGATAACTTTAGCGTACTTTTACTTCTGAATTCAATTCTGCTGAAATTCATTGTACCTTCCTAAGTGATCAAATGTAGGATGCATGAATTACAATCCAAATAAGATAGAATAGCAAAAATGGACTTAATCATTAGAAACACTCAAGTCCTTTCTTGTACTCTTAGGCATCAGTACCTGTAGAGCTCCCACAGATGAAGTCTAAAATTATCGAAGATGGCAAGAGGAGAGGGCTTCTGTTCCGACAGTCTCTGGCTCAAAGTGAAATGGTGCTGGTCTCCCATCCTGTTGGTGATTCTCTTGCTCCCTCAGAGCCCAGAAGTAAAAATAGTCCTAGAGCAAGTGCAGCAGAACCATTTCAAAGAGCCCATCCACTATCAAAGCAAGAGACTGACCATTTGGATGAAGAACTAGATCTTCTCCTAAATCTGGATGCCCCCATTGATACAGAGGAGAAACCTGTCTCACCTGCATTATCCTATAACAGATCAACTGAGAAAGAATTGAAAGTGGATTGTAAGGAAAGAGGTAAGACTTCTCTTTTCCCCAGCATGCCTTCATTTATTGCTCTCTGTTTTGTTGATGTTTTTGAACTCTTGATTAGCCAGTCAACAGTACTGCTGTCATCATCTCTTCATTTATCTGCAGCTATGTTCTGACCCATTTGCTCCTTTTCAAGTTTAACTCCCCACTGAACTAAAGTTTCACCATTGTCAGTTCACTTTAAGCATTAACAGAAATTCTTCTGCAGAAGAGCATTGGTCTTATGATTCAGCAAAATTCTAAACTAAAAAAAAAAAAAAAAAAAGTACTGCTAGAGAATTTTGTCTTCCTCTCACTAAAATTTTCATTTAACATTATCAGCCCTTAGTCCACTGTGCTAATAATATACAGAAGAATTGACAGCTGTTTCTAATGGCTTGTTATAAATGCTATTTTCAAACTTTTCAAACTTCAGTATTAATTTTACAAAATCAAGTTTAGTATGGAAACAAAACATACACAAAAATTTTCATATTTCAGAAAAATTAGCAAACTCTTCCTTTTGTTTGCATTCCGAGAAGTTATATGCCTGTTTGTTAGTTTTGATGGAGATGGTTTGCTGCTACTCCTGGGTACACAATGCTATAAAAGAATTTTTAGCATCTCTGATTTTTTGTGTATGATTTTCTTCCAATCTTAAAAATTAAGTCCAGGATGGTTGAACATGCAAGATGTCACCACAAACAATACAGCAAGCCTTGCTGCAGAAGAACGATCTTGAAATGCTCTTTTGTTTCAGTGGTATGTCATGCTTTCCACTCCAAAGCACAGTGTAGATCCCTTAAGAAAACAATGCCATCAGAATACGGACACATATCATGCTGTAACAATCATGCAGGGTGATCTGCTGTTGTGGCCGCCTGCTTCTCTCCTATGTTAAAGCAAACTCTGTATCGGACAGGACTGCGAACAGATCACAGCAGGGGGATCGCTTCTAATCTGTCTGCTGCAGACTAGGCCCTGCCGCCCTTGAATCAGATGGAAGCCACATTGCTCTGGTTGAGCTTATTATTAAGCTGCCTCGTTGTCGTTGTTGCTACTATTTTTGGAATATGACTTGCTGTTCTTCAAGAAACAGAGATTGTGTTTAAAGGGAGTCAGTTGTGCATTAAAAAGCAAAATGATCCAGGACAAAGACCTGGTATGGCATGGTTTCCAGATTTCAAGTCTTGTCTTTTCACTTTTCTAGCCCCTTTAAAACTAGATATGCCTGAAGAGAAGAGTACAGCATCACAGCAACAACAAAGTACATCTAAAAACTTCACTGAGGAAGAGCTTGAAGACTGGCTGGACAGCATGATTTCCTAAAACTCAGATTTTCTTACGTGAATAGCTGAATATAGCAAACAGGAAGTAGGAAGTGGAATCTTCCTTTACCTGCTTGTTATTTCCTTCACCTGTTTCACTTTGTTCAGTATGCCAAATGCCCAGTTTTCTTTGCTGGCACCTAAAATTCTGTGTAACCAAAATTCATTTAGATGTGATTGACAGACAATTGTCTAAGACTGATATTCTTAGAAAGGTCTAAAATTTGTGATGAAATTGGGATTTTCTTTGCTAAAGATGCAGGCTACAGCACACTAAGAGAACAATTAATTCAGCTTGTACTTTCTCTATGTAGTCCTTAAAATAAAGCTATGAATGAACAATGAATACATGTGGTTTTAGTCACCATCCTCATGACGCATCTCCACATTGTAGAAAAATGAGAAAGACGACAGCAAAGGTAATATTTCATTTATAATACTTTATTGCAGTGGGCACTTTTATCAGAAGAAAAAAAAAATGCATAATCCTAGCAGATTCTACTTGCAGGTGACCATAGAGCATTGTTTTATTTTGGCCTAAGATTTAAGTTGTATTCATTTTGATACAGTGTATGTATTTTAACAGCAGCATCTAATAAGCTGTTATTGAAGGTAGTATATAAACAAACTTCAAGTGCAATTTCATACGGAAAGACAGAAGAGCAATACAGTTAATGGATCTGTTCATCTAGAACACATATAAATAAAAAGTTTGCATAGCTATGTCTACAGAGGTTTTAAGGCACTTGATGTTTCAAGGTCAACGAAGTGTTTGAAAATGTTTTCTTCTTAACTGCTTAAAGCTTTTCAAGCTGTAGCTCAGTACAGTTGCTAGCAAATACTGGGGGGTAAAACTGGACAGCAGTTAGTTAAAATATCTTTTCTGAGGCAAGGCCTCTGATGTTCAAGTTCTTAAATGTCAAATGTTGTGCAATTAAGACACCTTTTAGCCCTTTCAACTGTACTGCCAAACACTAGGTTAATGATGTAGTTAAAAAATGGTTACAATTTCAGACCATGTTTGAATTGGAAGGCTTAAGTTAATCTGGCATAGTTTTTTCTAATTCAAATTCCAACAAAAGACCAGTTTCATACGTGGTAGGTACAAAAAGCCTGTGAAATAGTGTCAAATTTTATGTATGTCTTGAAGTTTAAAGACATTTAAAGTAAATACAAGCTGTGAAATTACACCATTAAAAGAAATGGGGTTTTTTTGTATACTGGATCTTAACAGTTTGTGAATAAGTAATTTCTTTTGTGACATTAGCCAAGTTGATCCTCATACTGTTTACGGAAGCAGTCGCCTGCTGGGAAAAAATCCCAACATCTTTCTTGGTACATCTTCCACACAAATGACTCCTGAAAATCATAAAGAGTATTTATGTTAACAACAGACACCTAGCAGTTAGTGCTCTAGATAAACTTCTAACAATAACCAGGTACTCTGCCTATTGCCATGGAGTAGAACTGTGAAGACGTTGAAACTCAAAGATTGTAACTCAAGAACGTTTGTAAAAGTATTGTTCCGCACTGTTCTTGATGCAGTACTACTGAAATTTAAGCCCTATTAGAAAAACTGTGTAAGTAAGTGTAAATTAATCAGTCTAGTTACATCAGAGCAGACCTGTACACAATCTGTATATATAAAATGTGGTTTAGTTTGCTCTTGAAACATTGAAGTGTAAAGTACTTTTTTAGTGTTTGTATAACAGGTTCTTATTTGATATAAGATATCATTAAATCCTATTTATTTTCTTATTTATTTACATTTAGGTCCTAACAACACTAAACATGCATCCATAGACTTATCTATCTATGGTTTTAGACTGTAAATATAGCAGCTTAACTACTTAATCTTTTGGGAATAAGTTACGACTGGTACATTTCAGGGTTTCCCTTCAGAGATAAGACAACAGGAAGATTATTAGTAAGGGACTTCTGACAGAGTTCAGCACTGGGTAGAAGAGCACACTGCTGCAGCTCACCCCCTCCCTTTTTTTTTAACCCTTCCTTCTCTTAAATTCCCTGAAGACTCTCATGGAGGCTGGCATCATCTCCACTCCTTGGTGGTACATCAGTTCCACCTGGTGGTACACAGCTACAAGACTGGAGAAGATAAAAACACTGAAAGATAATCTAAAAAAAAAAAAAAAAAAAAAAAAATTTTCTACGCACCTGGCCAGTATGCTCCGTTTCATCCTTGTTAATGAGATACATTAAAAAGAACCTGAAATAAACACATGAAGCGGGTATTAATGCAGAAAATGTAACATCTCTGCCTAACCTTTCCTAGACTGGGGTATGTGAGGGAGATTATGCCAACTAGCAAAGTAAAGATACTGCTAGGCATCTAAAGTGCTTATGTTAAAGGAGAAAATTCTATCCTCCAGCTCTTCTCCTATGGAAGTGCTAACAGATGTAAAATCTGTGGAAGCACAAAAAAGGTGGTTTAGCACTTTCTTCATTTCAGCACTAGGAGCAATACCTGAATTAGGCATATGTCAACTCCTATACACGTATGCTCCAACATCTCACCTTGGAAGAAGGTAATATGGCTCCTGTGCAAGAACTGTGGCAAATACTCAGCTGCACCAAGATTTCCAAACACTCATGCCAAACACTTGTAAGCTGAGCCCGTCTGTCTCAGATACCTGTACTCGCTCAAATGTAGAGAGCTTGAAGTAATTAGGAAGGCTGTAGAGCACTAACAATGGTCTGTTTGTTTATATGTAGTACAACTCTTGGTATGTGCTTTCATTGTAAAGAAAGGAATGTATACTGACTTCAACATTTGTCTAATTACAGGGCAACCTGGTTAGAAAGACTGTTCACTATATATTCTAATATTAAGGAAATGGCCTTTTTTATTTTACTGTGAATTACAAGTTCCCATATACCGATTAAGCAATTCAATATAGTAAGAAAAGGTTGGAGGTTTTAGACTGGTAAAACTATGGATGTTAATGGAAATTTGCCTCTCAAAAGCAATGTGCATTGATTTTGCAGTGTCAGTTGCTATACAAGGAATAATGCAACCTCCACTCCAGATTTTTAAATTTAAAAAAAAAAAAAAAAAAAAGTTCAGATGCAGTATTCTAAAGCCAGACTTCTATAAGGTAGCATCAGTTCAGCTCCTTTGGTTCTGCTGGTACAATGCTCACATAATCAATGTTGTATGAGAAACTAATGCTGCCAAATTAACTTTTTAAATAACCTCTTTGATCTGCTCAGTATTTACTAATGAAAGTGGAAGATCACTGTCTTGGGAATCTGGGCAATTGTCTAAACACATACAACTCCTGATTGCTTCAAGGTTTTGGAAGGCTACACTGTCACTGAAGAACTATAGGATCAGACTTATACATTACTTTTTGTAGCTTACCTTTCAGAAATCTTCCAGAAATGGGTTCGGTTTTTTGTTTGTTTTGATGTTTTGATTTGGGTTTTCTTTTTGTCAAATTGAGGCTAATTGTCAATGGTCTCATCAATGTTACCAAGCCCCCAGAAGTCGCAATCAAAACTTCCAAACTAAAGCAACTTACTAAACTGTTGTTCCCTATCATTCCATGTATCTGGGTTTCCTTCCAGAGGAATAAGGAGTTGGTGCGCTTTCAAGTCTCATTCCTCTAAGGTAGCTCATGGGTAAGGTGAGCACTTTAAAGATAACAAGCAGTGTGGAGTAGAGGAAGGGAGACCAGAAGGGAATGGAGATATTCCTCAGTTCTACAGAATTCTGTCTTAGGATTGTCAGCAATGTGTGCACCTAAATTACTCTGGAGCTCAAAGGTCTCTCTATCGTAATTCCAGTAGTAAAATATACTTACAGATAGTTTGCCAAGTTGTGTTCTTGCAAAGTATGCGTTTCAAAGCCATGTGGGGTTGTGTCAAAATAGTCATTTCCGATTCCACAAATAAAACATTTGGTCTGGAAACACAGGTTGGGGTTACAAATGAATTTTAACTCAAAGACACTATTTTAAATGGTAGCAATCTAGATGAATAAGTAATGACAAGTGTAGTGTGCTTACTCATACCTCCATATCTTCTCTCACTTGTTCTTGCTGGTCTCTTAATTCACCAAAAGCATCAATAATCAGACCTATTTCAAATGGAAAAGTAGCAACACTTTAGTACTTAGTGATAGTCATATTTCAAGTAATGTCTATCAGACATCTTCCACTGTCTTTGGAGTTTAGCGTACTTATGTCTAGGTTAACAATTCAAGGTACAATCTTATCAATTTCCAGACATGTAACATTTGTTTACACTGCACTCGTAGCACTAAGGATTTCTGTTACATAGAAGTACAATCTTGAGAGTGGAAAAGCTTTCCTGTACTTATATTTTAGTCAATTTAAGCTTCCATAATCTCATGTCTCTTGTTCCCATGAAAGAATTTAATTTTCATTCTCCTTCTCATGGAACTCATGTATCCCAACTTTCGTTCAACAAAGATGAGTCTGCTCCCACAGGCCCCCAGGCCAGTGTGGGATGCTGCTTCGCATTTGAAGCATTATTCCTCCACTTCCAACATATTAAGAATAGAGTTGAATCATTTTGGGGACTGCGACATTCATAACTTTTTCTTGGTATAGATGTATTACATTTTTTTCTTTGCCACCAGATTGCCATAAAATGGTGTTTTTTCCTAACAGTCTTAGGTCAATTTATACAGTGAGTGTTGAATACTGGCAGTCACTGAAGAGAGGTCTCATTCTCCGTAAACCAAAACTGCAAACCAATTAAAACTGCAAACCACCCTCTAAAGAAAGGGGTAAATGGGTCTGTGGCCACAGTGACTTCCTCCATGCCATTTCCCAGTTCCAAGGGGAAAGTCTCCATTCCCCAGCCAGCTCTGGTAGTTCCAAACTAAAGGTGTGAAGAGTGTCTACAGCAAGGCTCTCCAAGTTTAAGTGGTTATTATAGGAAGAACAGTGATCCTGCACAAGCTGCGTCATTGCTGGGTAGTTGTCCATGTGTTCACAAATACTGTAACCCAGGTAAGTTGTGTTTCTTGTGCTTTGTCTTTGTGTAGTACTTGGGACAATGATTATTTATGAATTAAGTATAAAATTATTACTTTCAGAATGAATGATTTTATCAGCTCAGAAATAAGTCTTTACAGCAATACTGCTAAATTTACCTCAAACACAAATATGGTTTAAATACATTGCAGAACTTAAGTAAAATAAATTCTAACAGTCTCTACTACAGTAAGTGACAGTACCTTGAATAATGGCCAGTAGGATAACAATGACAAAGAAGAAAAATGTGATGTCGAAGACAATTCGATACATTTCGTAAGGGTCTCCAGCAGGATCCTCAATTTCATCTCCAATGCCACCACCAGCTCTTACCCCCACATACATGTGGAACAGGTAACACTGAAAAAGAGAAGAAAATTAAAGACACATTTACCATGAATGATTCTGTTTGGCTTTTTTTTTCTCTTTTAAAAATGATTCTAGTCTGCTAATTCTCTTCACAAGTTATAGTAACAGCACACATAATATCATCCCTCATGTATCACACACACTGCACCAAAAATCTGTTATTTCTTAACCAGTGTGATTACATCTTCAAGTACGCTTACTAAGAGGGGAAGTTGGTGTGAGCTGTTACCCTTTCCTCACTCCCTTGGTCTTTACTCACAGACGAAGACCATTTGGGAGGCATTTTTCTTGTATTTGTTATTTGTATTCAACTTTATTCTACCCCTTATATTAATTCCTAAGGTTCTAGCTTGCTCTGAGTAAGCAGAGGACATCTTTTAAAGTCTTGTAATGGAGTTTAGATATGTTGGCAAATATTGCCATAGAATACAGTGACATATTCACAACAGGTAGGTCTATCTGTGTTTAAGTGGTTTCTGGATAATTTTCTTTTGTGATACTAGATGTCTGGTTTAGTATATTGGGAATTATTTGTGATCTGGGAAACACAGCCTCTTCAGTTCCTGTGGAAGAAATCACTTTACAAAAATGTTGCTCTGTCATATTTTTTGAACGTGTAAGTCTTCATGGAAAAATCTTTAAAAGTCTGGATATATAAGTAAGTATATTAGAACGGAGTCTTCTGCTGGAGTGATATACTACTGATATTCCTGTATGAATCAGTTACAGAATCTTGTAAACCACCTACAGTCACACTATGTGTGTTAAAAACAATGGGAACGTCTAAGCCCAGCCAGTGTTCTGAAGTCACATTAGACAGCAATGCTAATGTTAAATAATCAGCATAAAACCTGACAAATCTAGTCTTTCATAAGCAGACACTAAACAGAACTATACGTCCATTTAATGCAACTTTACTGTTGACCTAAGATGCTGGTACTAGTTTAATCATACTTAAAAACGTAACTTGGATTTATCTCCCTTGGTAGAATGGTTTAAAATGTAAAACAGTTTCATTATTCCAATTACTCCTACATCTATTTTATGTCCAGACAATTGTATCCAGCTTGCAGAGGGACCAATTAAATATTATTGTTTGGGCAGTTTTCATAATTTTTACCATTTGCATATCTGACTTGCACTGAATGTTTGAAAGTTAAAGAATAGAAAAGATCATTTTGTGAAGACTATGGCACACCTCTGTTCTGAGCTATTTTATTCTATCTTTGGTGTGTAACACAGGGCGGAGTGACTTTTCCATGGAAGAAATGAGCTGGCCACAAACTCAGAATGTTACATTTTTAATACCTGAATTTGTGCTGTTTTCCGTATACAGTAAAAAAATCCTTTTCATAACATAATACGTATCTGAAGAGTATCTTTTAATATGACATAAATAACATTCTGTGGCAACAGGTGGAAATCAAAAGGGAAATTAGTAGCATTAGATTATCACCCGTAATAAGTTTTAATTGCCCCCTTCTCTGCTCAGCCTTGACTTCCTACTTCATAACTACATTACTAATTGTAAGCAGTTTGGAGCAGGCTTTTAGAACTACTGCTAATAACATAATATACTTCATATAACCTAAATAAGGATAGGAAGAGCTTGTACAGTTGCAAACATTGGGAACAAATTGGGTTTATTTATGCTGCAACTATACAGCTGCTTTTTGCAGGGCTGCCCAGCTTGTCATGAAATTTCTTCCATATACTTCAACAGTTTGCCATCTTCCCATGTAAAAGAGTTGCAGCAAATCATATACCACCATATTTAGACTATCTTCCTATACGGGTGAGTGTCATCTATCTACTGTAAAGTTTAGACCTCTGGAGAATGCAGAGGGAATTTCAAGGCCATTCACATATTCAAAATGCCATATAGCAAGAAGACACCCATGGATTTAACAAAAACACCCCTCCTTGCTTATCATTTTATCTTAAGCATCCATTTGAAAATTTGGGATGAAATTTGAGGCATGCTAATGATGTTTTAGTTACCGTCATCATGTCATCACATTTCATGTCTGGTTCATCTTCGTCTTCACTTTTGTTGTAGAATTTGCGGAAGAAGTTGAATGCCACAACAGTGTAGAGATAGACTACTACAGCGAGGAGTCCTACAGTAAGCACAAGCTGTGCATGGAGACATGAAATGAAAGTAGGTTTCAATTTCACTGTCAGAAGAGAGATGCTAGCTCAGTGTATTGCCTTAGGTAATGAAAATGTATCATGTTGTACCTTCCCGAATAAGGAAACTAAAGATAGCAGCTATGATAGCTTTAAGGTCTCCCTATTGCTTGGATCAGCGTAGAGGTGTTACTTTACCATGCTCTCACGTGAAAATCAAGGGGAAAAATGGTATCAAGAGACTGAAGTTGTTTCCACCTTTCTGAGCTGTATGCATGCAAACTATGTATCACTGAAGCAATGTTTCTGCTATTTAATTTAAAAGTTAAATTCTAGTAACTTGAAAAATTGGATATACAGTGAAAATTAAATGATAAAAAATAAACCCCTTTAGTTAATTTGATAAATAATTTCAACTGGGACTTATTAGGACTTACCATAGTCTATTTTCTGTTCCAAAGCTGGTTAGCAAAGCCATTAGTAAAGTGGACAGAAAATTTTTTAGAAAACTAAAGAGTAATTAATTTCCAGGTCCTGCTTTTAAGCAAATAAAATCCTTAGGTGAAAAAGTTCAGCAATTACTGAGACTAGACTATATTTTTTCTTGGGAGTTGGCATTAGAAGATGCAGCTCTGGAGTGGAGTTACAGAAGGCTACATATTTTAAAAAGTGCAACGACTGGTATTACTCTTAAAAGAAATGTAAGAGTATTGAACGAGCTGATTGTCAGTTTATCACTTTCTGCAGATCTGTAAGTATGAAAGTGAACATTTCAATTGAAAAATGTGCAGCTTGCTTTCAGTGTTCATGTCTACTAGCAAGAAAAGCAACAGGACTGGAAAAACTAATCTTTGCTTGTTAGGAATGTATACTGAAAGCTGTGGTATTGAAACAGTTTTGTCAATTATGCTCAGTTTTGAGTATTACATTTAGAAAAATCTCATAAAGAAAATATATCAATCATTACATTAAAAGTAGTATGACTTTGGTCATCCTGGAGGAAAATGAAGGGGGTAAAACCAGAGATTTCCTTTCTTTGTGCAATAATACTGAAGACATTCTCATATGTACTATTTAAGAAACTTCCTTTCCTGATAAGGGAAGAAACTTCCATTGGTCAATTTCTGCTGAAAGGAAGGATTAAGCAAACACAAAGGATATATCACAGTTAAGCTAAGGGGATATTCTTAAGCCTTTTCCAAAACATTATGTGGTTTAAAATGTTTTGACAAGTCTAACAGGGCGTAAGAGTGGGCTTAGAATATGTGTTACTGCATTTGAGAAGGAATGGAATATGTATGTTTGAAATGAAATTTTTGGGAAGTTCTGTTAGATTTCTTCAATGTAAGTTAAAAAGTGTGTTAGTGAAAAAGCTTGGTTTTGTCGGTGTGCTAGCTAGGAACATAGAGCCTTTAGAGATCTGAGAATGATTCCCTGCATAAGTTTCAACGATTAGTTTTGGAAGTAGGTTTTATTAATCTGATTTTTGCATGACAAAGTGACATAAATATATTCGACACTGCAGAATGCCCACACCTGTAGGTATATTCTTACTAGCTAAGTATTGAAATCTCAGTGCCCATATCATTATTACTTCTGTAGCTAAGGAGAGACTGAATTCTTATTAGTTATCACCAATCAGTTTCATCACTGAGCATAGACAAGGAGCTGATTAGGTCATAATTCATAATCTTACATTTTTCTAAAATGATGTATTTTTCTACTGTGTACAAAACTTCTTTAGCTATCAGTGCTTTTGTGCGTATAGATTGTTATAATTTCATAGGATTTAACATGTATTAATGTGCTGCAGAAGACCCAATGGGATCTACTCTTTAATCCAATCATGTCCAAAATGGATTGCATTCCAGTATTTCCTAGGTACCACGAGACTTTTTCCAGTACTGTAAAAAAACACATTCATTTTTAAACCTTTGCATGTAGCACTAACCTGTTTGCCATTGTGAGTGACTGAAGACAAAATGGTTCGCAGTGTCTTGAAACCCATAGCAATATCCAGCAGATGAGCAGCAAAGAAGAAGTTGTTGTAGTGCCCAAGGATAGACATAGTTGTGTACCAAGCTAAGTACAAAAATGACTGCAGAGAAAGTGAAAAGTGGCAGAATGTTAGCAGGTGCTAATATGCATTACTGGATCCAGAATATACCTTTCTTTTAGTTGCTCAAGTTATGAAATAAAGTAATACTATCATGATGTGATTTGAATCACCGTCTGAATGCAATACCTCTATTTTACATGTTCAAAAAGACTCTTACTCTGTCTCTTACGATCTCCACTGTTCATTTAAGGAGTGTTTATTGCTTAGTTATGCTTATGTGACCTCTATCCTTACATATTTAAATGCAGTCTTCAGCATATTATTAACGTTATTAACATCAAAATCCCCTACCTTAAACCTGTTTTGGTTGGGAACCTTGTTACACAGTACTTTAAATTTTAACTCTGATTCTGGAGGAGAGAAAATGCATTTTATTACTCTTGAGACACTTTACTCTCTTTATGTCTCAGACCATGTCAACCAGGACACCCAGAAAACCTAAGGCGCGTAACACAGCTTATTCTTTTAACAAGCAGTGAACCTGAAGCCACTTTGACGTAAAAGCTCTTACTGAAGAACAATGGCTCAGTGTGCTTTTAGCACACTATGGATTTATAGATCTTCAGCTGATTCCCCTTGGCCGCCTTGTTTGTTTGGGAATGCTCAAAAGGATGCAAAAAGAGGATTCACAAAAAAAGGACTTTTAACATAAGTGTGGTCCTTTCAAAGGAGAAGGTATGAAAGAAAAGAATTAACCAACCATGTCAAACAGATGATTTAAGAATAAAAAGGGGTAACTTTTGTAGACTGTGCTTAATTTTAGAAGACACCTCTGGTTGCTAGATTGATTTCTACAAAATTAAATGAATGTACCATTAACTTCCAAAATGATGACACTTTGTTAATGGGGAGGAGGTGCACATTGCTCTTTAGAATCAAAAAGAAAATCTTAACATAATTTAAAGCAATTTGCTACAACGCAAGACAGAAAAAACTATTTAAAAAATGGCTCTGTAATGCAGAATTATTTGTGTATGTTTGTTTAAAATAAAAGCAGTTGGTGGAAGACATACAATCATGTTTAGAGTAAATCAAAGCATATTCTTCTAGGCTAACATACTCACATTATCAGTGAAAACAACTCCAAGCTTCCAAACATGGTACTTTGTGTCAATGGAGCTTAACCTAAGAAATACAAAATTTTTGAAATGCATCAATGTCAAAATTAAGTATTGAATTCTGTGGAACCTGAATTGCTTGAATTCAAGAGATAAGTGTTCTGTCTAGTGTAAAACATTGCCAAAATTACCAAGAGAAAAGGGAATGCCTTCTGCAAAATTCTAAATATTTTATTAGCCATTAGATGACATGTGAGTGGAAATCCTTCTTCTTGTGTGCCTTATGTATCAAGGACACCAAACTCTTGTAGTAGCCTAAATCATTTGGGACTTGGCTACTTTAAAACTCTCATCATCACTGATGGATTAAGTCAGGAAAACATCTCTGAATTTTTTCTTGATACCTGGCATCTAAATATTTGTTATCAATACTTTTTTTGTCCTTTGGTTTATAAACTAACTCTGTGGTAACACCTAAAGAACTTTTAAATGCTGCATTGATTACTGTTTAAAATAAAAGAGTGCCCAACTGTTTCAGTCAGCATCAACTCGTTGACTTTTTTCCTCACTTTCATAACACAAGTATATGTATGTTTTAGAATGAGCAAAAAGCTTTTTTATTTTACTTCCATGCTAGGAAGACTTCTCCATTTGAATTTTCCACGCCAAGGAAAACATCACTACACTTTCAATATAAAGTCCGTTTTTATCTTTGACAGTGAAGGTATGCCAATACATAATTTGTCTGCGAAATTCAGCAGTCATACCATGATACAAGAGATGCCTCTTCTGGTTCGCTCTCCTCCACTGGACTAAAATCAAGAGCACTTTTGTCCAAACCCAAAAGTTCTGCTATGCGCTCTGCTCCATATAAGTCTCCATACTTGTTAATAACCTAAAAATGGAAGAAGAGAAGCTTTTGCTTAAAGAAAGACCTCAGTGACATTCACCCTACTTTAAGCCAGTAGTTGTCAGACTTTAAAAAAAAAAAAAAAAAGCCTTCACAATTAACACTACTAGAACAGTCAGAACTCCCAGGAAGCCAGGGGAGCATAAAAAAGAAAAATAGAAGCATTAAAGGCTATTATCTGAAAGCTTATGTATAATTTGCCATCACTTAAGCTGGCATGTTTTTCTTTTTTTAGGGGGATGAGGGGGCTTTGTATCCTAAAGATGACAATGACTGTAAATTAGACCTGCATGGCAGATTGACAGCACAGTTATTTCAAATGCCTGAGTCTAGGAAGGAAACCACAGCCTTCTGTCTTCCTCCCTCCTCCCACCTACACTGCAGCTGCCTGTTCACCGAGACATTTACCACAGTGACTTCTATAAAACAAATTTCGGTTCTCAATTATTTGTGTATTTATGTGTACAACAGTATATTATACAGATATCTGAATTAACTGAATAGCAGATTATTACTATGACTAACATAATACAAATATAAAAAGCCTACCTTCCGTTTCACAAATTTGTCCCAGTAATTGTTAGGAAAGGACCTACATAGATAAGGCAAAGATATTTCAAATTATTTAACTTGCTAGGGGAAAGAAAAAAACATCAAAAAAAGAGAAAATACCATGTTCCTGATCATTGCAGACTTTGGTACAATTTCATTTACTCACACACTGCACTTTCAATTACAAAACCAATTTCTTTTCATGTGGACAACAACTGTTACTAATCGTCATCTGCTGCAATATCATCTTCCCCCCACACACCCCTTTTCTTTTTCTCAAATCCACAAATATGATTGGCTACAAAAGGACAGCAGGTTAAATGTTATCACCTAGTGAGCCCAACAACTCAATAGTAGCAGGGTAGTCACCATAATTTAATTCATCTCCTAAACAAATACTTTATTGCTCCTAGCCATAAAATCAATACAGACAACGATTTTCAGAGAAAAATAATAGTAGCAAAAATAATTTTTAAGTTCACTGGATTACATGTCAGATAGAGGCTGAACACTTGGGAACCAGCAGACAGTTTGCCAACATAAAATTCAGAAATATTTTAAAAACCCCAGAAAATTGCAAAGATCATTTGGCAAAAATGGAGGTTAGTGGTAATCTTGTTCTCAGGTGTAGCATATTGTTGTTACTGGATCTGACATCCCAGAACAAGACAAGTTAAAAAATATAATTCTAAAGCTGCAAGACAGTTCAGCTAAAGAGCATTTTGCATCATCTGCCTCTGAGCAGCCATGCCCACACCTGTAATTAAAAGAAAAGCTATTGTGTATACAAAAGGGAAAGAAATGAAGCAGTAAATCTCAAATATTGAAGAGGCATCAGGGTATCTTTTATTGAAAATTCCCTGTTTTTTTTCAGAGTAGTGAGCAACCATGATGCTCTGATAAGCAACCAGTTTTATCCACAGGAGGTCTTGCAACAGACACTAGGAAATACATCAGCTTTGACCTGCAAGAAAAAAAGATAGCGTTCTCTCTTATCAGTGACATTTCCCTGGTCTTCAACATGATAATAAAAAATACTGTTCTTGAACTGTCTTATGAATAGCAGTGCCCAAGAATTCCTCATTCTGACAGTCTTTACTGTATATTATGTCAATTTTGAAGAATGCAAATTAGCAGGAAATGCTAAAAAATTTAGGGTTCTTCTCTCCCCATTTCCTAGATGTAACACTGAGTTGAGCAAATATGCAGGAAGGGAAAAAAGAAAAAAAACTGCTTAAACTGAAGGACAGTATTGGTAAAATAAAGCAAGTGTTAACATCAGAAGAATGAGATTCCAGAGCACTGTTCTGCTGTGATGTGAGGCAAACTTCCCAACTACTACTAAGTGCTTGATTTTTTATTTTTCTGAATTTAAGTTCTGAATGAAATTACTCCAGATAAAGGCAAATGGTTCCAGTGACTCAGATGGTATATTCTGGTCCAGTGCTCTATATTCTTTCCTTGATTTCTCTGACTTTTAAGCAAAGCATGTCTCTAACGTAGCCAGCTTACGTCCGTCTCTTTTAACATAAACATCTAACAGTGCTGCATTTATCAGGGTACCTCTTTTGCCTTTTTAATTACTTTTTTTTTCACTTATAGAAAGTACACTTCAGTATATACACAGCACTGGGTACCCTCCAGCAGTGGTTATCCCAATGGTACAATACCTGCATTAAACCTCAAGAGCCAGTTCACAGCAGAGGGAAGGATTAGTCTGCTTAAATTAGCCTTAATCTTTTATTCAATAGATGATAGTGCATCATGCTGAGAACAGACTGTACAGCATGTCGTTTGGGATAAGCTGACAATATCTTATTAATTCATGCTTGGTTTTGCTGAGGATAAACTTACTGGATGTCTAGATAGCTTGCTATCAATAGTTAAAGAAACGGGTTGGAAATTAAACAAGCTCTCCAGTTTCCCAATTACCTTCTATTTTAACTTTAATATGTGCTGCTCTGTATTTCTAACTGAAATTAAGGAAAATTCTTAAAATTCAGGTGTAGAAAAACAAAGCAAGAATTTCCAATGTTTTAGACATTCTAATTTTAATGAAAGTACTAAGGGCACTGTTTATAATGTACAAAAATTGAGTATGACTGATAAGATGGATTATTTGGCAGCATATTGTCACTCTGATGCATTTAGTTGATTATTTTTGCTGCCTTGTTTTTATCAAATACTTACTTATCCTTGCACAAACTAGCCACAACCTGTGGCTAGTAAACGACGACTTGTAAACAACTTTGCTCTTTTCCAGGTTTCTGTTACTGTCCTTAAATTATGATACTATTAGGGAAAGACAGGAACCTAAGCCTAGGTATACTAGTACCAAAACGTGATTCTAGTTGTTTTAAAAGAGTAAATGCTGAAAAAGTAGCCTGTAGATAAGGCATTGTTTCAAGAGAAGAGACCTGACTTGCTATATTTCTCTGTGTCACTCCTACAGACTGCTGCAGCTTACTGATATTTTACTTTTTCTTGCCTACACTTGTATCATTCACTCACAGAACAGCAGGCGAGTCTCCTAGAATCAGTGTGTGACTACTACAGTATTTGCTAATGCATACAACCTGACAGTAATTCCTGTCAGACCTACTCAAATTCCAGGATTGCTGTTTTACACTAGATTTACTTCTCTTGTCATACGCAAATCTTGTTAGCAAGAAGTGGGAAAAAAAAGGCAGGAGAACACTGCTATACAATATGAATGTGAAATTGAGTCACTGAAAAGGATGGAAGTTATCTTTTTAAAACTTTCTCAATAGTGACTAATATGTGAACTGTCTCGGGAGAAAGCTTGTGAGACAAGATGCACAATCCTTGGAAACCCTAGAAAAATGAAAAGGAGGTGGAATATACATGTTATGATAATATTTAATAAATAAACAGATAATACAGGATTTCACATTAGAGTCTACTACTGTAGCATCCAGTATATGGTGAAAAATGCTAGGTGGCAGATGGACAGGGAAGGTTCTAGATGAGTGGCTTAATGAGCTATAACACTTATAGACAATTTTTGTATAACTATTTAATTTTACATACGGAGTATTTATAACCAGGCGATCCCATTGTCCTTTAATATCATCTTCAGATGGCTGTTCAGTTATGTACAGTCCGTCAAACTCCAGCTTTCTAGCTACCTCCTTTTCTCTCTTGAATACAACCAGAGGGACCTATGAAAATGACAGAGGACATCTTTGTCATAATTTATATATTTTTAGAAACCATGATATCTACCTACCTCTTTATAACACTATATAAGACCAAACATCACACTAGCACGTCGCACAAGCAGATCAATGCCTAGCCAATCTCTGAGCAATGGCCATTTTGGAAGTCAAGCCCACCTTCCCCCCCAGTTTTTATTGCTCAGCATGATGTTATATGGCATGATATATCACTGTGGTCCATCCAGGTCAGCTGTCCCAGCTGTGCCCCCTCCCAACACACTTGCTGGGGGATGCACAGAGTGGGTAAAGCAAAGAGAAAGCCTTCCTGCTGTGCAAGCACTGTTCAGCAATAATCAAAAGGTGGGTGTGTTATCAACACTGTTTTAACCACAAATCCAAACCACTGCTATTAAGAAAGTTAACTCTGTCTCTGCCAGACTGAGTACATGAGAAAAACATCTACATATTGAATAGTGAGAATGTGTAAACAAGTAGGTACGAATAGGTATTCCAGTATTAGCTCCGAAACCCACTTTGGGCATAGCCGATGTTCTTCAACAAATAATGTATTAGTAATAAGATTCAGAACTTGCCTTTAAACAATAGTATCCAATCACACAGACAAAGGAGATGATAGTATGAATAACTGCCAATGCCCTGAGAGCAGGTGCCATGTAACCTGTACTTTCTTCTAAAACAAAAAACACCATGCCCTCCTCCTCTTCCTCTTCATCAAAAGAGTTCCAGAGATTAGAGTCTTCCTCTACTTCATCAAGTGGCTCTTCTGTCACCTGAGAGAAATTCAAGCACATTGAAAACACACAATAAGCTTAAAAGCTTTTCCTTTACTATAATAACAAATGATGGTTGCAAAGCCTGCTCATGGGAAGATGATAGAGCATTAGCTTTGAACAGGAAGTCTCCACATCATCTCACGTCACTGAAAATAGAATCTAGGAAAAGCAAGTACAGGCATATGACAGCTTACCAATCTCTCCTTTAACAGTGCCATAGCAAAACCAAAACAAACAATGAAAGAGTTATGCAAAAATGTTTTCTTGGAAGAACCAAGCAATGACAGGGTTATCTAATGAGACTGAATTTAGGGTCTGTTTTGTAATCTACGTTGTCCCTGATTACGAGAGTCTAGAAAGAAACAAAGTTCTCATGTTACCACCTTGTACACTGTCCATAAATTTTTAATTCATGACTTAGTTTAGAGCTACAAATTAATACAGTGTTTAATCTGTATTTCATACCCCAAGCCATAAAGCTGACATACTGCCCTAAATTCTTCCAGCGACTTCAAAAAGCTGGCCTTTAAAATAAAAGCCCTAAGTGCCCTTCTTTTGACAGCTTTATCTGAAAGCTGAAGTCCTGTTCAGTCGTCCTGTTGGGCTCCCACTGACCCCTTCCTATCTATGACAGATGGACTTGCACTAATAGACACATCTTTTGTCCTCGTTCTGGAAC
This sequence comes from Aviceda cuculoides, assembly GCA_035590195.1. Lineage (NCBI taxonomy): Eukaryota > Metazoa > Chordata > Aves > Accipitriformes > Accipitridae > Aviceda > Aviceda cuculoides. The sequence continues at coordinate 13,085,813 of JAVJGG010000032.1, read as the reverse complement.
AGAATGGGTTGTTGGCTGACTCACAAGACCCAATGAAAATTCATGTTTGAAGGGCCTGTAATAATGGCTTTATTAAACAAGCCTTGAAACCATCATTAAATATTCCTCTGGAAGTAACCAAAAAACATTTAAAGAACAATGCATAATCTTACCTTGTAAAATAGAAGAATGAAGTTGATGGCAAATGCAACAAATAGAGCAAGAAACCTTAAGTTATAAAAATTTCTTGCCAAGTAGTGCTGGGGAAAAAAAAAAAAAAAAAAAAATTAGAGTTGGCCCATAGCTAATATCAAGATAGGAAAAGTAGGCAGCAAGGTTTCTAAGAAAGTAAATACATAATTGTGTTGCCTTCATACACCTGTTATAATGAGCAAGGGCATTTCTTGTCAGCCTATTCTCCCATTTCATGGTAAGCGGGATTAAAAATAATGAGCTTAAAATTGCAACTGGGAAGACTGAAATAGAATATTAAGGAAAACTTTCTAGAAGGAAGTCTGGAAAAGAAATCCTAGAATACTGGAATAAACTACCTGAGGTTTCAGACAGTTCATCAGTTGATGTTTTTAAGAACAGAGAAAAATCTTACAGAAAATGGAATTACAGATTCTAGAAGTTAGATTATGGAAAATAGGGAGCTCCTAACAAGGAGCTCAAGAAGTTAATCTGTCCTGTTTGACCAAGATAAGAGAAATAACTCACTCAAACACTTGATTTGTTTAACTCCATGAAGTACTACAAAAATCACAAAACACTGAATACAGCCAGTCATTTGAAAACTCATGCCAATGTTCCTTTTATGATGACATTTCTCCCTTCTGTATCAAACAAGTGTTCCATATTACATAAATAAAAAGTCAATGACAAAAAGAATTTAAGAAAAACTTACAAGCATTTTTGTTTGATAAATTTCCAAAGCTTTGAAGAAGTTAGCCATCACAGCCTCTGGCTTCTCAATTTTTTGTCCATGCCTTCGTTTCTTTTTCTTCACTTTTCCCTCTTCTAGCTGCTCAGATTGTACTTCCTTTGCTATATCTTGTTTCTCACCATCTTCCATGCTAGAAGAAAGGTCATCTAAACAAAAATACCTAGCCAAACTTCTGTATTGTAAATGCACTCATTTAGAAGGAATGCTAATTTGGAAAGTTTGGCTTTTTAACAATGGGAGAAAAATGACTGTAAGTAAAAGACTAGAGGTAGACAGTAAACCCAGAGTAAAAAAAGTGACCTTAGTTTCAAATGATGTGCAAGAATACAGTTGCTGAGGGGAGATCAAAAGGGTAAGAAGTGAAAAAACAGGCAGAATTTACTGCGCCAGGTGTGAAGTGGATAATGTTTGCCAAAACCAGTGATGTACGCATATATTCAATACAAGCAACATAAAAATTTTAAGAGTTCACGTGTACTTTCTTGAGCCTGGGGCTGAAGAAGAGAAATAAAACTTTTAGGATTTGGTACACAGTATCATAATTCAATCACAGTATCATGAAATGAATTCATTTCAGTCAAGGCAATCACTGTAATTACAGACATGACCAAGTAATAACAAGGAAGTTTGCTTCAGAGGGTTGCACCTTACAAAGTATGGAGAAGATGACAATCATTCCTCTTGCACCACTGAACTGCCTTTATGAAAATTAAGTGTCAAGACAGTATGTAGTAATAGGGGAATTTAATTACTAAACAAAAAAAAAAAGCTGAATTTGCTTATATGTAAAAGAATGTTGAGGCATTCAGGTGGTTGAAAGTTTTAGGCATGAGGATAAAGAAATGCAGTATGTGGTTCGCTTTATCACACTACTACTGCAGTAGGAATCATATGATGGGTGTCAAGAATGTGTTTGCCTTCTACCAGAAAGAGTCCCTGTTGCAGCCTCAGAAATGTAGGCCATTTAAACTCAAATTTTTAAGCTGAAGGCAAGTTGAATATGCTGCAAAAGTACCTGAGAGGAGAATTAAGCATGGAGGACAAGAGAAGACAACAGGCAATAGGGAAAATAAGTCCACTAAAATAATAGAGGTAGAAAGAGATCAAGCTTATGGAAAATAAGAGGTGAAAAAGCCTAAAATAAGAAAATGAGTGGCACAGGAGATTTGGGGCAAATTTCTAGATATTTATAAATTGCTTAACAATCATCAACAGGTTCTTTGGATACCTGGTACCAAAAAAACCACAGAAGAGTTTAAGTGCACTTTTAAATTACTGGAAGTGCTCTAAACAATGTAAATAATATGTTCAGGGATTGAAAAGAGATACAAATCATATCAAAACAATTCTGAGACAATAAAATACAAGAAGGGGACTTTTAAACTGAAGAATTATGTTAGACACTGCCTGAAAGGTAACAGATTGGAAATGAAAATATACTGACCCATCACTGATAGTGTTGATGGCATACTTTAACGAGGTAACAGAAAAAAAAACAACCTCCCCATTTAAATGCACATGTGTGAGTATACATATATGTATACACATTCTTGTCGATGTAAGACATACATATATACATATATGTATATACACATATACATGCATACATACATACACACATAAACATATGTATACACAGAGGGAAAAAAAAGGATACCTTTCAGACAAGTCATACAAAGTGTATCCAGTCCTAAAATACTGACCTCAATAGCACACTTAAAAAAATTAACTTGGGCAGGTAAGAGCAGAAAGATAAATGAGGCTGAAGTAAACATTTTAAACATGAAGCAAAATACAAAACAAATAAAAATATGATGTATAGCTTTTGAATATGTAAGAATCTCTAGGAGATCTTTTGCATGTCTCTGCAAATACTTTAAGGGCATTCATCAGGCTGCAAGCCTACAATGTGGCTGCAAGTCCAGAAAGACAGCGTGCCCCTTAGAAGTGGGATGCTGCTAAAGCAAGGTAAGCATTTTAACACTTGTTTATAAGGCAGTCATATGTAGGATGACTGGACAAAGGAATGTATCTGCTGTCAAGTTCACAACTTGAACAGATAAAACAGCAATAATAAAAATTGTTTGTTCAGTAAAATCTTTTGTTTGAACGATCAAATATTGTTGCATGAAATTTATAGTGGGTAGTAGGGAAAGTGTAAATAGCAGTAATGACAAGTTGCAGAGTTTATTTTCAAGACTGGTGCTCATTTTTAAAGGTAGTTATGGAAATTTTAAAAAAGACAATGGCCACAGATTTATATATGCAGAATTGTCAGGGGCCACAAAAATCAGGTTACCATTTTGTTGCCCACTGAGATGGTCTGCCACCTCTTAGGGACTGTGCTGCTTTTCAAAATACTGATGAGACAAATTGTACATAAAGTGCTTTGAATACTGAGCATTGCTTGGATTCTTTCTGTCCATATTATACAGTATTAGGAATTAGCAAGGAGTTAAACAGGAATTGTGTAAAAATAACTTACTCAGCCTTCTCAGCTTCTGCTTTTCTTTCTGCTTCAGCTTCTTTTGCAATTTCAGATATCTGCAAAAAGTATTTTAACCGTCAAAATGGAACCATTCAAATAAAATTTTGGTAACTTTAGTTACAGTTTTTTAAGAAACAAATACAGTAACTACCATGCTATATTTTTTATACCACTTTGCATTTTTGAAGTGTTAGATTTTTAAAAATAGACATCTCAGACTAGATTTTAACAGTGGAAACTGCAGAAATTCTTCTGATAATATTTTTCAGTATAGTGTTATCAATACTGTAACTAGCTCAGTTGACTGAACAACTTAAAGTAATTACACATGGTTATCAGACAGATTATGTGACCAGTTGAGGATGAAGGTAACTACATCCAGATCATACCCCAACATGAGTCATATTCAAAGCCAAACTTCCTGAACTAGAATAATACCCTAATAAAAGTCACTCAGAAAGACTCAGTGCAGTTACTGATTACGTGAAAAATAAGCATCAGCTTGTCTCATTCCAAATATGAAACGAGGAATAATATATCAATGACAGCATAAAAAAGTCTGCAACAGATCTGTGTAATTATCAGATATTACAAAACCCAGTTTCTTTGTCAAGATCAACTGATGCAATTGAAAACACGTAAATATTTAAACAACTTTCACTTATGCAATGTTTTCTTCAAATTATTTATCTTCGGTGGGTTGATGGTTCATTAAACCTTTACTGGCACACCTCACAACCATCTAAGTAGGTGTTTACAACATTCCCTTGAGATAAGGAAAAACCAATATATAATTTTACATATGGCTAACTGCAGCAAAGAAGCTGGGGCCTGGATTTCAAATGCTCAGTGTTGCAAGACCAAAGTAACCTCATTTCAAATGCTGTTTGAATATCTAAGCTTCACTGGAAATCAGAGGGATGCAGGCTCTGAAGTCCTAGATTCACAAAGGAATCGAGAGTGCCTAAATTTGTGACCATTCATTTTTGCAAAAACCTATCTTAACTCTTTAGCCTCTGCTGTATTCTCTCAAAGTGCTTAGACACCAGTCGTCTATCAGTGTGTTCTCCTGCATTTCTAGTTAATGCATAAATGCAATTACCTAAACATTTCCCCCACTACTCGCCTGGATGCCTCTCTCTCGCACATAAGTAGTGAAAGAATTTATGAAAGAATTTACTAAATCGATCTTGCCTTGCTTATCTCGCCTCTTATCTGGGGAACCTTTATGAAAGAATTTACTAAATTGATCTTGCCTTGCTTATCTCGCCTCTTATCTGGGGAACCTCATCTAGTACACGTGATGGAAGCATGTGTAACTCTTCCACAAAAAGCTTCCCCTAAGATCTCAAGCTGGTGGAGAGTAATTCAGAGATCATTTAATGATTCCTAGTTCTTCTAAGGGGTAAGGTGGGGAAAGAATGAATAGATCTCTATCCATCCTCTCCATCCCTCTGTCATATGCTCTCTCAGTTGTCTCTTTTCCAGGCCGAAAAGCCATAACCTACTTAATTCCATACACAAGAGTTGTTCCATATCAAGTTTTGATAACTTTTTGACCTTCACCGAACCTTTTTCAGTTTTATCACATTCTTTTTTAAATGGGGGAATCTGGTCTTCAAGACACAAGATATACTTTGGGTTCATGGAGCATAGTAATTAATATTCTGGGTTTTCTCCTCTCTCTATTCCTTTATCGACAATTCAAAATTTCAGTTTGCTTTTTTGATCTGTGTTGACTGACATTTTCATTGAACTGATACTTCTGTACAGCTCTATTATATTCCCAAGATTTCATACCCAAACAGTAACAATGAGCTCAAAATCCAACATTTTACATGTAAAATCATAACTTTTCCTCCCATATACATCACTTTCATCTGCTATTTTAAGGAAACTTTGCAGTTAGCTCTTGATTTTACTGCTATGAGTAACTTAGATTTATCAGCAAACCCTGTTAGCTCACTACTCATTTCTTTTCCTATTTCTGAACACACATGGCTCTCAGCACAGATTCCTGTGGAACTTCACAGTAACTAAGTCCTAAGAATCTTCATCATATACAATTCCATAGGTTATTTTTCATTTTCTCTGGCTATGGTGATGTTATTGACCTTATCACTACACAACTGCTTTCTAGTACATAGCGGTGAATTTCTGTTTCTATCCATTTGTCTAAGTTTTATTATTGTAAATGCTTAAGAAAGACATGGTGACTTCCTGAAGGGAATTTTTCGTTCTTATATTGCTGTTTCTTCTTTGAGCTCTACTTAATAGTTATATCCAGTGCACTAACTGGATTACTTGAGCCATTTATACACACAATGTGAATAGCGATTTCTGTAATACAGAATTAGTGTAAACATTATCATGGTAAGTTTCACTAGATAATGTATTAAAGGTAAACACTGGATAAATTGCATAGCTGACTTCACATTAGTGATTCAAAGTATCTGCATAAACTACTGAGCATTTTTATCAATAGTTACAAACAAATCTGAGAGAAATGTATAAATCAAAGTCAAGCAAAAAAAATTCTACAATGTTTACTCAGACCTGCTAAGATCCTTAAGTTAAAATAGTATTTTTAAATACCAACCACATTACATTTATGCTAAATGAGATAGGATTTTAAAAGACTGTTATTTTTAGGTATACACATAAATAAGAAAAAATAAGTGGAAAAATATAGTTCAGTCTAGGCAATAAAATATTGGAGAAAAGCATACAAATGAAGAGGAAATAATTAACTTGGAGGTTAACAATGGAGGTTTAGCTTGAAAATATCTGGAAAGTATACCATAAACACATGGATTAACGGTGAGAGGAAAGATATATTTGAATAACAAGTAGAAACAGATCTGAAGTGTAGAGTGAAACATAATGCCTTACAAATATGACAAATGCATTTCAGTTTTGACATTTAGTTCAATCGATTTTTAAACAAAATGATAAATTATATTTAGCTCAGCTGAGTGGAACAAAATATATTTTTCATAAAACAGAATAAAAGTAAAGAATGATTATATGATAAAAATTAACAACAAATTCATGCAAAATTATTTCAAATATTAGGAAAAAAAGGATATTTTATTTTATGTGGTCAGTAAAGCATGTAGAAGAAAGACGATAATGATAAGGCATTATTATGGAGAAAGTAGATTGTAAAAGTAATTGAAAAATACTGTGAAAAAATGGGCTATGCAGAATAAACAAGACTGTAAACCATTTAAAGCAAAAACTGGACCTAGAAATGGGCTAGTAATTTTTGTTTTGAATAAAGTCCAAATGAACAATAACAATAACTTACTTCAGTGAAATCTAAACACACTGGGATGAATTTTTCTGCCATATAAACTCTCCTGTTTGTTTTTAAAAGGGTACGGGTTATAAATTATGTTCTTATTGAGAACATTTATTAATTAGTTAACTGGCAAATAATTCAGCTACTAATAGAAAATTCAGTAATGTCTTTGTATTATTATTTTCTGCAAAGAAATACAATGTCTCTAACATACCTGTAATCCTTTTTTCTTACGAACTGTGTTTTCCAGAGACAACTGGATATCAGTACCAAGGATTTCTGCAATATCTCCAAGTCCAGCATCGTGACCATGTTTTGAGCCACCTTCTTTCTTTGTATGAATGCCAAAAATGTCTGAGATTATGTCAGTTTCTCCCTTTTCACCCTTCACAAACTGCACAAGTTCAGCTCTGATGCCATGCTCAGCACCTTCAGCTTTTTCTGCTTCCATAACATCATCATGGATTCCAAACTGTGTTGGGTCAGGCATGTCCCCTAATATTTTAGTAACTTTAATGTTCTTGGCTCCTTCAACCAGGCCACCCCCAAATACAGTGCTCCAAAGAATCTGGAAAATTCCCCACACTATAGTAAAGAACAGTTGGAACATCCCTACAAATAGGATCCAGAAAAAGGAGAAAAACACTTTCACCATCTCTTTTACTGTCATCTTTCTAACTTTCCTGTATTGTTTCCTTAGGTTCTTTACAGTGGCCATTTTAAAAAAGTTGGCAACATTCTTCTTCACTGCAACACAGGCCATTGCAAAAGCTGAAGCAGATTCCAGGGACTTTTCTTCTTCCTCATCATCTCCAATATCCACTACGTAACAAGGCTCTGCCTCTTCCTCTTCCTCAGGCCTCTCAGATGAATCCGTTTCAGAGATCTGGGATGCTAACTGCATTTCAAAGATTGTGTCTTCACAGAAATTCACAAAGAGTTCCATTTTTTCTTGCTCTCCACCTTCATTTACAACATCAAATATGAACTGCCTTTTGGATTCCTTCACCTGTGGCTTCTCCCACTGCATTCTACTGGATTCACTGATTTCAAAGTAAACTCTTTCTATTTTCTTGGCTCCACCCATTATTTCAATACGGCCAAGGTATGGTTCAAAGTAATTAAGAACACTTTCCGCAGGTTCAAGTAAGCTCTGAAGGCGTGAATCATTAGGCATGTGCTCTGAAAGGTTTGTTAGCAATACTGCTACATTAAATCCAATGTCTTTGGCTGGTTCATGGAATCTTTCTACAAAATCAACATAGTTAAACATATCGTTTTCATCAGCTTCTGCACAGGATAGTAGGAATTCAATCTCTGACTGTATGTATTGTTTTTGAGCCTCCATTGATTTCTGGAATTCCTTCTTTGAAATGATGCCTTTACCATCAGGGTCATGCTCTTTGAAAGCATCTGAGTTAGTCAGATCTTTTAACTTGAGGAACATGTCAAAGAACTTCAAAATCATTTCTACATTGCTAGATGATTCTACAAGCGTGTCTACCATTTGTTTTCCAATAGTTCCATTTACAACATTACCTAAATAGTGTGTAAAAACAGGAAGTTATTTGGCATTGTTACATTTTGAATAAATAAATAAATTTCATATTCATGCTAACAACAGAACAAAAACGTTCTTAAATCTTTGTAATTTTTCTTTCAACATGCTCTTCTGTAGCAGCCCTCTTTTTCATGACTATGTATATTCCAGAATAATTATTGAATAAATATGAAATAGATTTTTTCCTGGCATTACATAAAGGCAATTAAAAAACTGTTTAGAAAGATTAACATAATTGTTGTACTTTACATTATGAAGCTGAGATAATCATATTGACCATAAAGAAAAACAGGTCCAACCTTCAAGCAGTGACAAGAGCATCACTACCATATCCTTTAGCAGATCTA
>JAVJGG010000032.1:13048738-13077178 GCA_035590195.1 Aviceda cuculoides | reverse complement strand
TAAAAAAAAAAAAAAAAAAGGGGGGGGGGAAGTATAAGTTTTTTTTTTCTTTGTATTTATCTGGAAAACTAAATATATTTTGAAAAAAAACGTATGCAGGATGTCATCTCAATGTAGTTCACATTCTTCAGTAACGTTTCATTGTCATTTTATTATGATTACTATCAGATGTCTTATACAATATGAGGGTAACATACTACAGCAGAGGTATTAATACCATAAAGATAAGCTTTAATAAAGCGTTAAGGAATACTGAAGTACAGAGAAGGGACAGGAGAAACTCACAAAATTGATTACTCCATAGATCTGGTAGTATTAATCTCAGAAAGAATCCATCCTTTCTCACTTCACAGGGAATATTTAGTGGCATAATGCATTACCACTCAAACAGAACTAGAACTATTTAGTTCAACTACAGAACATAGTAAGTCTACCATGGATTTGTGACTAACATTAAGGACCTAAAAACTGTTCAGTATCCTCACAATTCTGATATACTTTTATAGAGTGGGAAGAAATCTTATAAAGTAAGTCAGAGGGTAGCAAAGACACTGAGTAAGACTGAGGAAATGACACTCTGCACTGTTGCATTCAGCTCCCAGTGGCTTGACTCTACGGGTATATTAAGCAGAAGTCGCAAAAGAACATAGAAGCCTGAAACTGTGAAGAGGGGTGGGACTCCACAATGCCCAGCACAGTAAAATGAATACTGCCTGTTGCCCTCCTGCTCAGTGCCTGTGATGAATTAACTGGACAAGTTGACTGATTGTCGCATTCCCTCCCTCTTTGAATTGTTCCCAGCTTTTCTCTTGCCCTACTTAGCTGCAGCATGGGAACCATGCTTTTAATAGTACTTCTGCTCTGACAGATCATCAGGTTTTGGCAACAGGGAAGGGACCAAACTGCCACCCTCATTATCAGAAATGTATAATTGAGTGGGAAGCAGTAAGTTTGACATTAGAAAAGATGAGTGCACACTGATGATTAATGCTAAAAGGAGTGATATGAAGATGCTAGTCCTGAGATTCAGTCTTGCACCTCTACATTACAATAGGCCCATGCACAACCAATAAGTATCAGCACATTAACTGCTTTACAGCTTTCAACGTTCACTTGACTGTAATTTATAAACACATGTAAAGAAGGATTACTTGACTACTAAAAATACCTGTGAAAGTTTCATCTGCATATTGGCAAAGACATGAAGAAAGCCAACAACTGCATCCCACAGCCTACTATGAGCCAGACTCTGTTGATTACCTATGCAAGGACCCTAAAAAAATTAAAACACATTTTTAATTTATATAAAATAAAACAAAACAAATAAAACAATTTGTTTTCCTAAGATTTCTCCCTGAAAAAATAATAAAAAAAAAAAGAAACTTCAGGCTTCCATGAAGCTACGTGAGAAAGCTTCCCAAGGTCTCTTTCATATGTAGTGCATAAATACTAGATTGTATTGTGTTAAATATGCAGCCATTCACATGTTTTAGTATTAACTTTACACTGGGCCAGTGATTCCATCAAAATTAAGAAAAATAAAGCCAAAGTATTTACAAATTTATGATAGGACATGATCAGGCCATGTTATCACAGAACTTCACTGTTAGTACCTTGAGCAGAACATTTTGTTTACCTGGATATACTCTGTAAGGGAATTGAATATTTGTTTGGTGACAGCCAAAGCTTTAGAGAAGTTACGTTGTCCTGATTCATCAATGATATCCTTTCCTGAATAGTACCAATAGAAGTCACTGATTGATTCCTAAGAAAAAAACAACGTTATATTTTCTAATTTTGGATTCTGTATGCAGTATTTACTGCCTGCATTTGTATCACCAAAAGTTGAATCATCAGCAGATGAAATTTAGTATTTCTGTGTCAATCTATTTCTCATGACAATAACTTTTTGCATTTTTATGTAACTATGCTCCCCGCAGAACTGAACAATAAAATAAATTAACAAACATCCGGTTTTATACAGAATTCTGAAAGATCATCTATTTTAAAAGGAAAGAAGAATGAAATAAATTAAATTGCAATTCTTTATTTTAGATATCCCTGAAGAGAGGATTTTTACATTTGATTCCAGTAAAATGTGAATTTATAAAAAGGAAGGCAAGGGAAATATATTACACTCCATTTTCCTCTGTTTTTTCCTCACCTGAAGACGCAAGAGATAGTCAACTGTACTAATGATAATATTCACTGTTGTGGTGTTGCCCATCTGAGTACGTAGGTAATTTTGAAAATCTGAAATAAGTAGTGATTTGTGCTTGGTTAGTATATATATGAATAAAAAATACAAGGTTAATTTCATATTTTCATGGAGACATGGAGAATACCTTCTTTTTAAGTACCTTGTTGGGTAGAGATGCTTATGTGGTGGAAATTGAACTACAGTAGATCACAGTGTAAATACAACTGAATTGTTATCCACATGACTTGGAATAGGCTTTACTATTAACAATTGGCATAAAAACTGAAATTACATTAAGACTTAAAAATTCAAATTGAACTCCGCAATTCAAATTGTTGGCATGCCAGCTTCCCCTCAGAAAACTAAATGAATTAGAGGAAAAAAACCCATTAGAATCAGTTCTATTCAACTCTAAGAACAGACCCATCACACATTTTCCCCAAAATTAATTCAGTTCACTTACCATTGTTATGCCCTTCACAGAGCAGTTGTAAAAATCTAAATAGATCTCGAGTAAATTCATCATGCTGCAACACTTTTTCACCTTTAAAATATATAAATACAATGATTATGTGACAACTGTTATGATTAAATATGCAGAACACAATTTTACAGCAACCTTTAAAACTGGAATTCTAATAAAAAACAGTATTATAAAAGTGTTAAAGCAATTTAAAAGAAACAGAATGATAATAATGAAAAGAAAAACTGTGACAGAAAAGCAAAGCCAAAACATTTAGCACTCCAATGCATCCATGGTTAAAAAAAAGAAGAAAAAAAAAAAAAAGAGAAAGCAACAGGATATATACCTAATAAGTAAATGGTTAGTCGTAACTAAAATCATGCCTTAAAAATGAATGACACTTCTTTAATAAGCATCAAACTGTTTATCCAAGCTGAACACACAACCTGCTGCAGACCATAAAGCTAAACCTAAAGATATCTGGGAGGATGCAATGAAAGATTTCCCTCTGTATTTGCAACACATATTTGCAACAATAGTATCAAAAACTGTAAACCCAAACATACCACGCTCACGAACGATGACTGTGGATCAAAGAAAAACAACAGAATACAGGATAAGAATATTGGAAGTTACAATGTTTTTCTTAAAAATTATTGCTAAAGATTTTGTAAATATGAAGCATATTCAGAACTCAAAGCCTAGAATTACTTATAGTAAGTTCAACAGAAACCTCAAGCTGCAGTAAATAACAGTTCTAGTTAAAGAAGGAAGTGCAAATAATGTTTTGAGCAGTACTGGAATCTATTTCATTCTACTTACGAGTTCCTTCTTCAGTAACCATTCCCAGGCCTTCTGCTTTATTTTGTCTCTCAAATGCATTCAAGTCAAGAACACTTATATTGAAAAAAAAAACAAAACAGGAAAAAATACTATAGTACACAATGGAAAATTATTTTCTTCTAGGAAATCTCTGTAGGCCTTCAACAACTAGTCTTGACCCACTGTGACATGCACTGCCTCATATTTTATTTAATATGAATATTAAATAAAAGAGCTTGGGATGAAAATATGGGTTCAGTGTCCATTTCTTAAAAGAAATGTGTCTCAAGTCAGGTCTCACCACTTACCTAATTTCACTTCCAGTAACGTCTATCATGGTTTCATGTATAAATGAAAAGTGGAAAAGGAACCTGAAGTATTACTCTTTATACTGACTTAAACCTGCCTGCCAAAAGGACATTATTGCAGTTATTTCTCACCCACACTGTTTTCCACTAAGTTATGACTATTATTTCTATTATACTGTTACTGTATATATTATGCATTATTATGTTACTCAGAAGACATATATGGAATCAGAGATTCTGTATCTTCCAAGGTCAAAATACATATATCTGAATTTTCTTTTGCTAACTTGGCATAGCCCAGCACATGGAACAGCAGAAGATGATTCTTTTCACTACGCAGTCAGAATAGTTTCATTCAAACAGTCCAAATATAATTCTATGACAATCTAATTTTTTTCAGTTAACAGCAATGCAGTCACATATTCTGCTACCTATCAACATCATTAAAACCAAAAGCATTTTTTAAAGCATCATTTTCATTCTCTTATCAGTGTTGAAGTCATTTTATCAAAATCTTTTTTAATGAAGTCCTGAATGATACACATACACAATTGGTAATATCATCTCTGCAGGTCTTGAGCAAGTCCTTTCTAAATTGGTCTACATGAATGGAAAAATTATGAGATAGATGTTATTTAATTAGGCTGCAACTACTCAGCAATAATTTCTGCAATGCAGGTCACCATTCCTTCCACATTTTTCCTGTCTTCATATAGCTTCTCCACTTCTAATTCCCAGTCTACTCCTTCAGAACCCTTCTGTTGCTTTGAAAGACTGAGAAAAGGAGGTTGGCTACTGTAAGAGTAATCACAAACACCAACAGTTTTCCACCTTCTTTATGGGAGTCCTTTACCTTCTAATTTGAACTTCTGGTTTATCAAGGAAATGGACTACTATAGTCTCACACATGCCATCTCTAACAAACCTAATACATATGCAAAGGATTCAGATGAAGAGACAGAGATTATGTAACTCGTTAAGAGATGTGCAGAAACTGCAAGATTAGTAAAGCTCCACTGGCCTGTCTCTCCTTTCAGTGATGGCTCTTCTCCATCCTTAGAACCACCCAGACAGAAAACCTGAGGGATCTGGGACCAGTAAAAGAGCCATTACATTCTACTTTTCTGCCTCTCCAAACTAAGGCATACACAGTCTTTGCTTTATTTTCTCCTTTGGAAGAATACTCTAGAAGATTAACATACTATTTCTCTGATCACAAAAATTTCCCACAGGGGTTCTACAAGTTAAATATAACAAATCCACCTGCACTGAACAATAAGCCAAAAACCTGAATAAAACTGAAGCTGTAATAATATGATTTCTGCTTTTACCTGCAGGACTGCATCAAGCCAGAGAGACTTTGAAAAAATCCAGCATCCTTTTTCTCCTTCAGGTAGTCTAGCATTTTCTAGAGGGTATACATTTTGGGGAAAAAAAAAAAAATCTGTATTAATATTATATGGAATTATCAACTTCCTGAATGACTATTCCACATGCAAATCACCAGCAAGCAATGGTATCATGGTTATTGTACCTAAAATACCCTGATATTTCTTCACTGTTTAGCTTAAAATTAAATGTACTAAAATAAAACCACGACACAACACTAAAATTATCAAAATTACTTGCCTCCTTTATACAAACAGGACTCACAGTAGTTAGAAAAGCATTACCTGTTGAACTATGGTATTCCCACCATTTAGAATAGCAATACCAAGTTTTAGTGTTTCGACAACCATGGGTCCTGGATGACCTGTCAAAACAAGGGTATCGTCATTAAAACTTGCAATTATGAACTATTCAATCAGAAAAGCAGTCTGGAAATTTTACCTAGTATAGTTGTAATTGACATTTATTTTCCCTCATTATATACTATATACAAGTTGTATATGATATACATAAGTGTAATGACATAATACACTATATATATGTACAGCATTATACATATGATATGTATACCACATGTACTTTTAATACTTCACAGAACATTACCTTTGCTTGCACTAATCATTTGAAGGACCATCTCAGCAGCTCCACGATCGTGCAAGCGAGCTTGCTGATAGAGAGTTCTCTGTTTTTCCATTTCTTTCTCCTGGGTTTGGGAACAAAAATGAGAACAGAATACAGTCTGTAACTGATTCGGGAAAAATAGGAAGATGAGACATCCAAAATTGTTGAAGGCCATAATCCATGGGTTGTTTGATTCCAAAACTTCAGAACACACTGTCTTTCTTTTATATGAATAACCTAATAAACGAGCTCAATATACACTGTGTTATTCTTGAATTTATTCTAGGGGACAATTTAAAATACTTGCACACTAGGTGATGAGAAAGAAATGTTATTTAAACTCTCACCTCAAATGTCTTTTCTTTTTCTTCTTCTTCCTCTTCTTCCTCCTCCTGACAGCTCTTTTTATGTTAGAAACAGAAGCCACAAGATTTTGCTTATTAGGAAACATAATGCCTATTTTTACTACAGTATTTCTACAAAAATGTCCAAAGAATTTTTTTCAAGCAATAATTAAAGGCATTAAAAAGACTTAAACCCCTGTAATGCCTGTAATCATAAATATTTGAGCTCATCCACACTAAGAAGCTGATATTCCCTAATATACGAGTACTTCAGGATATTCATCCAACTACATACACAACCTGTAACTGCAGACTATGTGTTCTTGTGTCATATCTCTATTTATATCCACAATATTTATCTTCAGAGTCAAACTCTCCTCATGTGTCAGCTGTAATCAATATTGCAAAAAATGACTGTCAACTTATTTTTGACAGACTTCAAATATTAACTCCATAATAATTACCCAAAGAATAAAGATAACTAACATGTTAAGACTGCTCATAAGTTAATCCTGTACACAACAAAGTGCCAAGTGATATCAACAGGACTGCACCTACTGGAATTTTATAATATTATTTTAATGTAGGAAATTTCTCATTTTATATATAACTCTGAACAGCATTTGCTTCACTAAAAATATAGAAATTACTAGTATCAAGCAGTCCATGTAAGAAACAGAAGGAAAAGGTTTAAAAAGCATCTCTAATTAATGGTAAGTACCTGAGTGGAGTGAGGGATGGAGCTTGAAATTATATATTTACCTTTGCCATCATGGCGGAATAGGCAATATATAAAGGATCATCTTCTAGTTTGCTATAAAGAGTAAAAAATATTTAAAATTATTTTATGATGTAGTAATAAAAAGATGTCATAGTCCTACTAATATTTAAATACTATCTTTATTAAAGGGTATTTTATTAGAGAAGATACACATATCTGCTTGAAATGCTAGTATACTTGAAAATCATATTATAAATGTATTTTTTTATCTCAAAGCAAGTCTCTGTAACATTTTAATTAAACAACTTAGAGGTATATTTGGACACGCAACTTAGTCATGTTGGATAAGTTAAGGATCACTGGCTGTTGCAGGGCAGAAAGGTATTATGGAGATATAAGTGAGAATAATTATAACTGTCAGATAGCAAGATTATGTTAGTCATACAGAAAAAGTATATGAAGCACTGGAGTACTCTACTTATACAAAATACATATTCTAATCAACAGTCTAAATTCCAAACAGAAACTGGCACTGAAAGGGATTCATGCTAATCATCAGTGGAACCTTTTCCAACATACTGAATAAAATGTAATGAATACCAACAACAAGAACACACATCTATTACCAGCAGAGAACAGGGGAGAGTGCTCTGAATGACCAGCAGTTCTTGTAGACTTTATGTTTCTATGAGAATTCATGCTTGGTTATTTCTGTATTGTGTATTTACCAAGATTTTAAAATGTCAAAAATAGTCAGTATTTGTCTCAATATAAAGTTATACTGAGTTTAAATACATGAAAACTCTAATGAAACAGACACAAAAAAGTATTCACCACACACAATAATGAACTGCAGTTGGGTTAAATCACTTCTGTAATGTTACTAGAAAACCAATTACTGTGTGCTTTTACTCAACATGCTTTTCAACACAGCTTTTTTACCTTCTCTCTGTGAGAGCACTGCGACTGAAATAGAGGATGATCTGATGAAGTGGATCAGGCTGTTTTTTCTCGGTCTCTTCCTCTTCCTCTTCCTCTTTTTTTGGAGGTGTCTGTCTCAAGATTTATATCAGAATATACAAATTAAGCTTCATGAGTAAGAAAAAAGTTGAGTAATTAAGCTTAGGAAAGGATTTCAGTAATTTTATTCTGTCCAATTTGTATTAACTTCCAGTATTCATCATATTCAGCAGCTTACAGTATAACCTGCAACATTATGTGCCTGTATGACTCAGAAGGAGTTAGAGTTATCTGATTGTTATTCATATTTGATAGTAGTATCAGTAGTTCCTCATTTGCAAGGTATTGAGAATGAGACAGTGAAAATCTTAGGGAAGCCTTATTCAGCAGAAATTATGTGTTTCCAGTGGACCAGAATTGAAAGAAAGTCTCAGCTCAACTATTTAGCAGGATAATTATTGGTAAATGGAACTATTTTTAATAATGTCATCAGATACATCCTATTCACACTACTGTTGGCTACAATACTTTCATATATCATTGCTAGGTAACCTTGGTTCAACAAATGTAAGGACTGCTCTTATTGTCAACTTCAAATATGTTCTGGCAGGCTGAAATATAACATACCCAGCACTGGCAAAAGAGCAGCATATCGCATTTACCTTACTTGTGTTATCACCCCTTTGCAGGGTTTGTAATTATTGTAGAATTATTGTAATTATAGTAATACTTGTAATTACAGAAGTTCAGTTGACTTCTCTAGTAAATCTGAAAGAATTGTAATCACTGTTTTGATTAATGGCCTCATTCCTTCCTTTAGAAAGGAGCAACAAGGTCAAAGAAAGACTGTGACCACATAATTGTCCAGAGTATGAGAAGAATGTATTAGCTTTTTTTTTTGAAAAATCATACAACCTTCTATACCAGTGGGTCTTTGAAAAGCACAACATGACTGGTTTTGCTAACACTGAAGCACCTCGATACAGCTTCATATGATCCATGAAGCTATATGTTCATTTTCATGGTGTTTAGATACTATGGAGATAGGGCCCTTGGAAGTATTTTAGACAGATGTATTTTAGACAAACTGACTACAGAGAGGGAAAAGAAAAAGCAGTAGGCTTTTTGAATCAGTATCCAGTAACAAAATGCTGAAGTTTACCGATCACTTTTATCAAGTACAGATATAAAGTAAATTTTTGCTGAATATGGCTGCATATATTTACTTCTTATGATGTATCAACAAGAAAACAGCAAAATTAATTTGTATCAAAGCTGAAAATGTTAAAATTAAATATTATGCATCAACAAAAATTTTAAAAAGGGGGAAAGGATCAATTGTGTCAAGCTTTAAAAAACCAGTAAATAAAATATAGGAACATAGGAATTACCATAATGACAAAAATAGTCTGACAGTTCATCTAATCCATTTCTCTTCCCAAGAATGAGTATCATACAGTTCGTCTGAAGGCATAAACCACCTTAAAGCACTTCAGTGTGCATCACAGGACGAATGGCTTTTTGACCACAGCAGAAAAAGACCTTATGCCCTGAAGCATAAGGATTAATATTTTATAAGTTTATGCATATGCATACAGTACACAAAAATTAAATGTAGGTTATAATAGGTACATAAAATATGCATTAAAGTGGGCACTGAAAAATATGCCCAATTATGTCAGTACTTACAGCCAAATCCTGAACTAGTTTCTCCTCAAATGAATATTCCTCTGTTTCTATCCAATAGTTCTGATAGCCATGGAGGAAGAGGTTAATAGAACGGTGCCTGGGGGGGTTGTGAAAGTGAGATCAAGAGGGGTAACAGAACATAGTATAACAGCTCAGGTGGTTAATGATTAGTAAGGATAAGTATTTGTACAATTCTGATCCTCTGATTGGTCAGTGAAACAAAATGCAAACCGTAACTAACATTCAGTGAATGAACTAACATTCTGCATGTGCTTTTGAATGTTTTTACTTTTTTTTTTATACACCTGTGTATACACTACTTTTTGTTTTAAAGGCTTTGGGAGTGCTAATATACATCATACATGAAACCGCAGGACTGGAACCTTAATGCAAGTATGGGAAAAATACGCACTTAAACAGACTGAGAATGAGTGGGTGGGATTTACACCTACAAGATGAAAATCTAGTTTACTAGTTTTAGGATATTGAGACAGCAAAAGTTGGCTATCAACACCAAAATAATTATCAAGGCTTTCCAGCACGTTATCTGCAGACAATCATTGCCTTCTTCCACACAGGGAACCCTAACCTCAGCTTCTTTTCTTTCAGTTCCAAATCAGGGCTGTATTCATGTGTCCTCAAAGAAGCTGGATTAGAAATACACAAAACCTGCTCTAGAAAATGACCAATTTTGGAAAAAACTCTTAGGCATATTAATTACTACTATTCGTTAATTTAACTTTCCACAGAAAATACGGCTCATGGCAATAAGACTACACATAATAACGGCCAAACCATTCCTTCTTCTCATTACATTTGGGGGAAAATTTTGTTCTGGGGTGCGCTACATGAGGTTACACAGGTTGTTCCACACAGCCGTTTCATTTACTTTTATCCTGCACCACTAATGAAAACTATACAAATTGGCTGTATATACTATGACGCGTTTAAATACACTGTGCACATGAATTATTATTTTATAATGGAATAGCTATTGAGCCAACCTTCTAGGCTCTCCTGCTGGCACTGGTGCCATTTTATTATCAAATTTCAAAAACTGACCAATCAGAATCCCCACTGAAAATTGTACAAATTCATGTTTTATGATAATATCAAATCATGGCTGGGAAGGAATAAGTGTGCGCATAAGCAAGAGGCTCTCCACAAGTTACATTACCGTTAACTTGAGTATAAGCCTGTCATACTGAGTTTTTTCATGTACTTTTTCCAGCCAAACACGTTGAAAGGTGCTCAGGAAGAAATTGCTAATTTTGTGTCTGAAGAAAAGCATATAGGTTTTCATTGAAGAAAGGCACAAGTTAAATTCAATAAAGTAGTCAGAAAGAATGTATTCGTAAACTGTGTATGAAAAATTGCCATGTACAACTTCGCTGTATCTATGTGCATATACAGATGACAGACGATAAGACAGATTTTTTTACAAATTAATTTCCTTAAAACATCAAACATAAATACACACATCTCAGAAAACATTTATCACAACGTACATTCATTAAACACAGAACATGAAAAATTAGTATTTCCTAACTTAACTGATGTTTTTTTTCCTTGAAAAATAAAAATATTTTAAAATACAACTATTTCTTTTCTATCTCCAGGCACTTCTCAGAAAAGGGAATACTTGGAATATTTATGGTAGAAGTTATTTTTGTATGATTTAACGAACACCTGTACATCAATAGACATTTCAATTTGTGAGATACCTTACTGGAATTCCTAAAAACTGATACATATAAGAATGTATTTTGAAGAGTAGAATAAAATATGAGATTAACATTGGATTATATTGAAATATTGAAAGCCACCTAAATCTCCAGAAAATTTTCAAAAGAGTGAGCTCATTATTCATTGAAGATATTAATCTTTTCTAGGATAAATGAAAGGGTACTGCCATAATGTTTGCTTACTGCCCTTTAAATTAATTGATTCTAGCATCAAATTTAGAACTAACACTCCCAATATAAAGCTGCAACTAAAATGAGGAAATATACAAGATTGAAACTTGCACTTGAAACTCTGATTCAAGGGGATTTACATAGTTCCTAGAATTAATCATCGTCACTTGAAATAATCTCCCTAGGGTTCAGAGATGTCTTAACAACTCAATCAATTTAACTGATGGAGATAGTTATAGGTGCATAATAGCGTGATAGCCTTATTTTCCTGTCAGGATCCTATGATTTATCTAGAAAAAAATATGTGTCTGTAAACTAACGAATTTTAAAACTTTGTTCTGCACCTATCAGTTGAGCAGTATACCTAGAAGTCCCTGCTCATTGAAGGGGCTTGGACTAGATGACCTTTAAAGGTCCCTTCCAACCCAAACCATTCTATGATTTTATGATTTTAAGTCCAAAGTGGTTTTTCACTCTTGCCTGTTTTGAAATGCAGACACTACAATTAATTGGATAAAATAGTTTTATGACAGTTCTGTTTTAGAATCTACAAGACAAAATAACTGGATGGATTTGCCTGACATTCATATTTAAATTAGGAGTAAACTCCACCACAAAATCTACCATAGATTTTGAGAAGAACCTCAAACTTTTTAACACAGAAAAGTTTTTAATGAAACTTACAGATAATGTAAATGTTCTACTTCAATGAGTATTATTCCAAATTTTCTTGAAAATTAAAATACAGATTCATAACCCATTTTTCCCCTTGGCAAGTGTTCCATCAAACTCAAAAATAATAAATAAAAGTGGTTGGGTTTTTTTAAAGGCAAAAATAAGATGAACCATTTTTATCACTTTGGTGCTCATATATATTCCAAACATTTTAAGAATTTATAAATTCAGAATATGGTTGTAAAAAAAAAAAAAAAAAAAAAGAGCTCACAAAAATGTCGTACTGAAATGGGTGGTCTTCATACTACTTCCTCTTGTTTTTCCAAACACAATTCTTGAAGATGAAATGGTTGATACTAGCCAGTTTGTTAGTTTGTTCTTATGTTGTACTTAAACCTTTTCATTTCTCTGGTTCTTTAAAGATTGCCTGGTGGTAGTGTGACAACTTAGAGACGTTATTATAGTCTAGAACTACTACTTTTTGTAAAGGAAGGATGTGTGCTTTTTACAGTATAAGTGGCTTTGTATTTGTCTTGTGCAAACCTAATATTCCTCCAGTATGTTAGTTGCACAGCTACAGAGCTTTAGCCGACATCAAGCATATAGATTGCTTTAACCAAGGCATTTAAAAATGCAATGCAACTCTCTGTTAAATACTTTGCAAACAAACTTTGAACAAAAATAAACAGGAAAGGTGAAAAAGTGCAGAAGAAGGTGAGAAGCAAACTTAAAGATGTGCTGTAGGCTGTATCTGAATAAAATGCAGATTTATTGAGAAGGAACAGGGTAAAGGAAATGACCCCAATGCCATGTGGACTTAATACTGTGTTTGATGCAGTAGATGGATCCAGGCTCTGGATGCACTTTATCTTGGACTTTGTGGTATCTACATCCAACTGGAGTAAGAAACAGAGCAACACAAGTCCAAAATATCATTCTGCGCTGCTCTGCCCCAATAGACGTTTTAATGCATGTAACATTCTGATGTAGTAGCTAAAGATTGCCTCAGACAAGCTAAAGAGCACGAAGCGTTCATGCAATAGGAAAGGAATAGCCATACAAAGTTAAAAAAAGAGAAAAGAATACAAACACAGGAGAATAAAAAGAAGAGCAACCAATCAGAGGCAAAAAAGGGACAGAAACAGCAACACCTTAACAATTTTCACAGATAACTTGAAGAACTATACAGAGTAACAGCTGACAAAAATGAAGCATTTTAGTTTTGAAGCAGTGTAATTCATATGGTCTTTTCCCCCTCTGGTTATTTGTCATGAGACAAGTATTTTGCTACTGTGAGGAATTAGCTGATAACTAACAAACTCTTTTGTCTCTGAAATAAAATTACAGAGGCCAAACAATCAACAAACTTGTAGGTATATACACGAGCAACATTTGCATTCAGGAACATAAACAAAAGTTATGAAAAAATACATCTTTAATCCACTTACCTTGGCAGGTTGTATAATGGTGCCATTCTGAAACACGCAACAACAGCCCTTTTGCGTTGTTTTGACAGGAGTTTGTGCCAAACAGCTTTCTTTGATCTCAGTGGTTGTTCAACCTATGAGAAAATATTTCCTAGTACATACAGTGGAAACTCTTCAACTTTCATTCAAAGTTTTCTTTTTATCTAGTGGTTAATGTAGTTAGCAAGTTTGAAAATGTTACAAATGCTCCTCATCATCTGAAAAACATCTGCTTTTGGGGTTTTATTTTGGTTTTTGTTTTAAAATTATTAAGAAAAAATACTGGGGGCCTTCTATATAGTACCTCTCAGTTTATACAGAAAAGCTTAAAATGCCAGAGTCTCTCGTGCGTGGGACTCCTTGGTAAAATTCCAAAATGATTATTTTGTCTGTTTCTAACTATGCATATTCAATTGTTCATGTGAACTAATTTCTGTGCTATATCACTTGTGAATGAAATGTATTAACTTTATGTGGGAAGAGTACAAATGCCTTTTTTTATTTAAATTGTATCATTTCAATGAACAGACAACAGATTCAAAAGTTGTTACAACATCCTCAGGTGTAGAAACAGGAGACAGGCTAAAACCAGTATATTAAAAATAAGTGCACATGCAAACATCTCTTCCTGAAATTACACAGTTTTCAGCTACTGAACAGTGATGATTTGAATACTATACTACTTGCGACTGTTCACAAAATTTTGCAGAGGCAAATACATCCTCGGTTTTCCCCGAAGCTAAACTGAGGCACTTGAACAGATTGTGTTAAAAACTTTGCATATATACACATCTGTATGTGTCTGTGTATGCGCACGCGTGCATGCACAAAAATTATTTTTACCTGGAAGCTTTAATAACGACACTCACTGAAGTCAAAATAATCTCTACAAGGAAAAATACTCATACCACTTTAAAACAAACACAGTATAGACACTTAATTTTTTACCTGTTCCAGATGATACAGAGCAGCTGATATCCTCTGCACACGTTCCACATTTCTCTCAGGGTCAGTAGGTTCATCACTCTTCAAAATGTCTTTGTACAGATTTAACTGCCATTTCACAGCTGGATCATCAGACTAAAAACCAACATATTTCGTACATAAGCTGCTGAATGAAGATATTAAATTTGACTACCACCACTATTATTCTCATAGTATAATAAAGAATGTTATAGATACTCCCACTTCATCTGTCCCCTTTCAGTCAAAATTAACATCTGCTAGCTGCTCAGAAAAACGGCATTGGATTCTGTATACTGTTGGGTAACTGAACTCAATTCTTAAGCAAGGTTCTGTATTTTTATTTCATGAAACCAAATAAAGCACCTGGGACTTCTGTATCCAATTTAACTGCAGTAAAAATAAGGAAGCATGTTTAGTAATGGATTGAGTTTAACTCCTCGCAGGACTTCTATACTGACAGCAGAAAGCTGTTTTATAGAGTCTATAAAAGACAGCTAGAATTTCAGTAGGTGAAGAGTTACAGCCAAAGGTTTTGGGTTTTTCGCAAGACAGAAATGGAAAAAACACATCAGAATTACTTAGTGTGTCCAGTTTAAATTTAAGCACAAATTTATAGCAAGCAGACAATCATCTCCCATGACAGATAAATCAGTTACTCCTATTATGTTCAAAGACTGTAGGCAATGATCAAAATTATTTATTATTTACACAGTGATGACAACTCCATTTTGGTATCATCTTTGATGGTGTATTCAGCATATAAATAGTGGGAACATAAATGTGCTTGTAAAACTCTTAAGTGTTAAGATGGCACAAGCTTTTCTTATTTTATCATCGTCACTTTAAAATGCATATATTCTTAGAAATACTATTTAAACATCAGTGCAAGTTAAGTTCAAGAAGAGAAGCTGAAATACTATAGTTTTAATTTTATTTTCTTCTTGGATCAAGTTGTTTCTAAGTAACTATAGCTTTAAACTACAAATATCTCAATTCCTTACACTTGTCCCATTCTATAGGACTTCCTGAAATTTGAAAACACCAGCCAAAGCTACAAATAAACAATTATTGTCATGAAAAAATTATGAAGAAAAATGTTAAGTGGCAATTTTTCTAATAGCTTTTCACATTCTTTTTTTTTTATGTATCACAATAAACAAAACAATTGTGACTTCTGTGTTTTAAGAGTGCACTTCAGCATCTTTAAGACAGATTTTTTTATATTACCTTTTCCTGCAAATGTAAGTTGTTACGTAAATGTTCTTTGACTTCATCATCAGTGTCCCTCTGTAGAAAGGTAGAAGTATTTTTCAATTGAGATAATGACTCATCTCTTAAGAACACATACAACATAGAACAGCTTTTATTTTAATATTGAAACTTAACCTGTTTTGTTTTCAAAGTACGTAAGTTACCAGAAGGCACAGGACAAAGGCTTTCTTTAATTTTGACCACAAAACAAGGATTAAACTTTGAAGAGAATTAAAGCTAACTAATGCTATTTCAGTATTTGGTCCAAATGAATATGCACATGTAAGAATGTATATTGTATACAAATGGAAAATGACATGGAAATGGTGGCACCTGTCTATATACACTACTTTTTCTTGTGAAAACATAATAAGCAGCTATAACTGCTTATAGTACATTGATATATTCAAATATATTGACTGCTTAGATATCTATGCCTCAAAGTTTAGTTTACAAAGTTCCGCTTATTTTGCATTAAAAACTACTACAAAGTATACACTTACATGGCTGTATCTAGTCTTAGCCAAAGAGATGAGCTCTTGATCTCCAGGAGTACACATATTCAAACCAATAGGAAGCATCTTTTTAAGTGCAGCTACAATCAAGGATGTTTGTATGGAGTACAAATCCCCTCTACGTTTTGATTTCTTTCTCTCTTGATCTTGTCCTCCAGACTATAATGAAAAAAAAATAGAAAAGTAAATGACTGCAATTCTCTGATCACACGCTTTTCCCCTAATGGTCCAAAGAAACTATAATCCTCATGTAGTACATTGAATTAAAAATGCTACATTAGAGGAAGGGTGTACAATCTTGAATGGGAAATGTAAAGGAATACTTTTGGTGTGCACCAGTGCAGAAACTGCAATAACAGTAATATTTTTAATAGCAGTAACATACTTCTGTGTGCATACATATGAATCTAACTACATTTTCTGGATCTTACCTCTCAAATCAGAGACAACCCTAAAATTAAAAGCTGAGTCAGTCTCAGGGGACACTATTAGTTCTCAGTGTTACAAATTCATGATGTTTACATTTTTGTTAGAAACTTACATAAGGATAGTTTTCCAGGGTCTGAATGAATGAATATCATCTGATTTGCCTCAAATGAAAAAAAAACAGTATCTAAAAGGCTTTGATTTAAAGCAATAAAATACCAATGAATTAGTGCCTCTGGGAAAAGCACTGCCCTTTGGCTTTGGCTAATATAAGTAACTTTGGGATGAAAAATTAAGTCTTTTGCATCTCTGGAGATCATGAGTAATAGGAAAAGGAAAACAAAAGAGACAGAGAAGTAAACAGCACAAAAGAATAACACCTGCCCTATCTTCTTACAGCAAACACTGTACAACAATATTTCACACACCACTTTTAATTTATGAGACAGTGAACCAAAATCTTTAGAACAGACCCATATATTTAATGAACATATGATAAACAACAACAACATAAAAATAGCCCAGTTCTGAATTCTGTACCTAGATTAAACTCCTACTACACTCAATGGGAGTTTTGCCTAAGGTAAGATTTCAGGACTAGGCCTCCAGGCTTGTACAACATTACAAAATAGCAAATGTTTGCATTTAACCCTCCACATCCTTTTCCCTCTGTCAATTAAGTTTTACTGACTACTGTTTTTAAAATACATTGTGTAGTTCCACATAAGGATACAGCAGAATCCATTGCAATTCATTATTTACCAATTATTACCACACTATTATCACAGTAATCACTGGAAGAAAAAAAAAAAAGGCAGCCATACATATTCTACTCAGTGGTAAATTTGGGCAAATTCTGTCTTCTAGATGGTGAATCTCTGTGTATGTAGCTGGTGTTGAGCATTTTGCAGGTCAGAGGGAACACACAATGGATGTGGCTTCCTTTCTTAAGGAACTAACAATTGCAAGAGAGTACTTTGTCTCAAAGCTTTGCTTTTGGAAGTGCCTTAGAAATAGCAGTGATGTAATGGCTATAATAATGATATTATTTGTACTCTACATTGACAGCAGACAAACAAATCCCACAATGTATCACTGTATTCCAGTGGCGTCACTATGCATCTTAAATAAGGAATAACAAAATATGTAATAGACATATAAAAAAAAAAAAAAAAGGAAAAGAAGATATACTGGTTTATTTTTCTGCATCTTTATGCTTGAGGACATTTTACACATCCAATTTTCTTAATTTTCATTTGAGATTAATAACTAGGTATGAACAAGATAGGTGAAACTTAAAACCTGAACATTTTTAAAACAGGAAAAGAAGATCCATTCTGCCTTTGCCATCCAGTTCTGCTGTCTGTGAATTCACAACTCCTGCTGATAAATGTGTAAGTAGAGTCAGACAGAAACCTAAATGACAATAAAATTATCTCTTTCAGTTCTAATATGCACTGTATGAGTGCATATATACACAATACCTTCATTTCATATGTAAAGAGCATTAAATCAGATATATTTTGCCTAAATAATTAACTGTGCTAAAAGGACCTCAGCAAAAAGAACGATATAATCTGGTTGCACATAGTGGTTTTACTTGTCTGAGGATTTAAGCACACAAACAGACATTTATTCAACAAACATATACAGAAAAAGAATTACAGATTCTCCAGCAGATTCGTAATGATTAAATATACAATAAAAAAGAAAGAATTTATTTATACTAAAAAAAACCAGCTAAAACTGGTTAAGATGGTGGAATTAATATTTTTAGTATTTCCAACCCTCCTTAAACTTTTAATTCTCCAAGATTATCATGAGAGCATTCATTAAATCCTACTCTATATAACTGGGGAAGTTTGACAATAGCAAAGTGTGAAAACAGGTCTATTAGTTTAACACAGTTGCTCACTTTTTAACTTATGCCTCCAATTTAACTGATTAAAAACTCTTCACAGCATCATGTGTGCCTCTCAGCACAAGGGGAAAGATGAAAGGGTTTTATGCTTCATTTGGCTGTTCACTGTGCTTCAACAATGAAGAACACACCATAGGTTGAAAAGTACTCATCTGTATTAGAAATTCATATTAAAAAGAGATAACATGAATGAAGCCAAGAAAGGTGAACTATAGTTCACTAGAGACAAAGAAAACTTTGAATAAATTAAATACGTAAAAGAAACAAGAATTATTCAAAAGCTTTGTCACATCTCACATCTTTACTAAAGATAATTTTAATTTTGGAAAAAGGTAGGATTTAAACTCTGTATCTTAAACTTACTGGTTCTAATACAATCTCCTATTCATCTACAGACAGGGTATAGATTATAGCACATTCCTCCTGTATATTTTTCTTGCCTATCATAAGCCAAATACATGTTTCTGAAGACTCTACTTAGGCATTGCTTTTACAACATCTGCTTCAATGTATTCGCAAAATAATCAGAATGCAGAAAGACAGCAGAGGCGGAATGTACAGCCAATATAATTACAAGAGGTAACTTTACTACATTTTCACGTTAAGCAACGTGGGGGAGTGCCAAAGGGAATTTCAGCTGCTCTGGTCAAATATTGCCACTTTAACTCAGAGGAAATTTATAGTAGGTGGAACCTGGGCCTTCACTTTGTGACGCCACTGCTATGATCAATGGAAAGAATGCTTGGAGCCTGATCATCTCTAAATCTAAAACAAAGACACATCATGCACTTTGACCTGTACCTTTACTTGCATGGCCTGTATGAAAGAAAAATAAAGGGAAACAAACATGAGTAAAAGAGATGAAAAGATGATAATTGTACAAGTTAGTAATAAACTTACTCAGCTTTATCAGGACAATAGAAATATTATAAGTTTGTAGCTAAAACAATAGACCATAAGTGTATAATCAAATGAGACCTTAGTGAAATAAATTTTTTTCAACTTATTCCTTATTAAATGATTGACCTTCTGAATTTATCTGTTGCTATTCAGCACTACCATTTGTTGGTTCAGCACATAAGGGAGTACACCTAGTAAGTAAGCACATCAATATACTAAATTACTGCATCTTTTCCCAGTATTGTTAAAAGGAGGAAGGTATCTGGAACTCTGGATAGTCCAATAACAAAAACCAGTCACATTTTTACCAAAATAGCTCTTTCTATCTCTTTTCCCAATCAAAATATGATTGAGAAAAATTATGTTTAGAAATGGAAATCAAACTATCACTGTGAAGATGCAGCATTTCATTTATAGATGTGTTTTCCCATTGTATAGCTCGTTACTGTTTTGAAGACAGCCTGAGAGAAAACTTGACTTAAGCTCGTATTTCTCAGTAGAGAAGAGAGAACACTATTATAAACTCAACTGTAACTCTCATACATACACAGTTTTTTTCCCTGTTTATTATGTTAGTACCATAAATACACTTAAATAAACGTGTATTCCATAGTCAACACTATATTCTCATTGTGTCAGGCAATCTTAAGAAGATAACAACAAAACCATGTAGTTCTAGTAAAATGGCAAAAAAATTTAACTGTTACTTAAAAGAATCCTTGACCGGGCATGGGAAAATACTATAGAAGACTGTTGGTTAAAAACAAACAGAAAAAACTATAAGCACAAACAAGCACCCCCTTCTGTGATAGCTGTAACAGTAACTTTGTGTTCTTGTGATACTTGAATTAGCTTCCAAATGTTGAAGCCAAGCTATTATTGAAATCTCTTTTTATATCCTACTATATTGATATCACACAGTGAAGAAAACCAGCTACAAGCCAAGAAAGACTAATCATCAAATTAAGTGTTAAGCATCTTAGAACCTTCAATACCTTACTCAGACAAATAGCAAATTTTAACTGAAAATTTCAATTGCGTGAAATACGTAGATGCTACGCAGACATGGCTCAGCAGATATACACTGAAGGTAAGTAAAGACAAGATGTTAATTATATTTTATTCATTAGAGATGACCAAAAAAGTAATCCACTCATGATTTAACATAATATATCTAAAGGAAACGTATTCTGTGCAATTGAAATAGTCTCAAAGAAGAGATCTAAAATTCTTGCAGAAAAATATTAACATGAAATCCTCTAGTTATCATAAATTTGCAAATAATATGTATTACATATTACAAATGGGCACAAACCACAATGTTGTTTTGTAACACGAACTTGGATTTTATGACTGCCTCAAACTTCTATAACAGGTCTATCCAAATGCTTTTTAAAAATAGATAAAAAAAAAATAATAATGAGGGCCAGTCAAATATAACTTCAGTAGGATATGCATGTGTTTAGCAACTGAGTTTATATATCTAGCCACACATTCATTTAGATTCTAAAACTTACACATAAAAATTGCCCACACATGTATTACACCTTTGTTAGGTATATGTGAATATATATGTTTAGTCTTTTACAACAATTAACTGTAAAACACAACAGGACATCATTGCATCTTAATCAAAATGCCATTTTAACAACAAACCCATGAAGGGTTCAAAAATAACAGATTAGTGGAGTTGAATGTGTTTAAATTCTCCATTTCAACACTGCTATCACGAATCTGTTATTTCAATGCAATCTAAGTTACCAGTCTCTCTCAGACTGAAAGTTCTCTAACTTACCATTCCCCTCCGAGCAATCTGCTGCCATTTTTTTAGAAAAGAAAAATTAAAAAACTTGCTCAGCTGTTACAACATTTATTTGAGAAAATATTAACAAAGTTAATATTATATGATCAAAATACAATGGGTACTTAACCAATTTATTGATTGCTATGATGAATAATTTGTTACCACTGCTATTAGCTACCGATAAATAATGTAATCCTAATCCTTCATCCTCTGCATATTTTTTTTTCTGCATATGGCATGTAAAGATATAGAACCTTCCATACATGATATATCACACCTCACACACTAGTACTATCACAGTATCTTGTATATTAGGAAAATTACTAAGTCTCTGTTGTAAGACAGTTATCTAAAGCAGTCTGAGATCAGCATAGGACGTTACTCCTTTAAGAGCCCCCAAACTGTTCTGTCTTGGGCCAATTGTTAACAGCCAATGTTCATACTCACAGTTACCTATACATTCTCATGCTTGATAAATACTGGATGTGATTGCTTCCACTAAAAATAATGTGAATAAAGAGGAATTGGTGATAAAGAGGAAAGTGCTAATTATTCTGTTAGCATACTATTTCCTGAGCTGAATATTAATATTAAAGCAAGAAATTATAAAAATAATGTTCCCTAATGTAATGTCCTCTACTGATTATTCTCTGAGGATATAAATAAGTATCAAACCCTGTAAGAAACCATGAAATTCAGTTACTTAGAGAATTTCTTGTTTATTCTAAACCAATGCAGTCTTAAAAAGAATTATTCATATCTAAATGTATGCTTTAATGAATGCATTGGTTTTAGAGCACTTACAATATGTATTGTATATTATGAAATGTTATAAATTTCTTGCTTAGAAATCATTTATAGAGAAACAATACAGCACTTCCAAAAGATGCCTCATGTATTGTATCATGATATATATGACATGGTATAGTCATCATGAAACAAATGCCTATGTAAATGATCATCTCTTCTGCAATCACTCCTGCAGTTACAGTATCATATTAATAAAAAATTCAGTCATGAACAATACAATCTTTTATTTCTTCCTATATTAACAATAACCAGTCCTTGAATGCTATGATTTGATATTAATATGCTTACAAAAAATTATATGCATATAAAAAAATGTATAATCTCCCTGTACTGTATACCCATATGAAGAAAAGTACAATTACATATGCATCTACATCTCTGTTATGTATTAATATATTTATACAAGTATTTATAGTAATATATCTGTATATTTAAATAACAGGCACTTGAAAATGTAATCTCAAAACCAAACTCTCTTAAATTTGGGTCATATAGATGCTTGATCTTAAATTCCTGTGATTTTATCCAAATAGGACCAGTATGATGGATACCTATTCTTTATTTTGTAAAGATTTGTTTTGTCATTCCTGTTATGCAAGATTGACTAAAATATGACACTAAGAGTTTACATCATATTATCCTACTATCAATACTGCAGACACAATTTAGATTAAATGTGAATCACCTGATTCTAATCTAGCATGGTTTAAAAAAAAAGTACACCTAACTCTTGGCTCCTCAGGCCAATTCTAACATATAAATGTTGAAGTATACATATTAAATGTATGTGTAGTGATTGTCATATGATAAAAGTACAGAGCTACGTGTTAGACTATTATTGCAATTGATCATTAAATAGCCTCGACTGTGCCCACAACTCATCTTGCTAATGAGGATAATACAAACATTTCAATTCTATCACACAATTTCATGGAGCTGCATCTTGAAAACAATAAAACACATTAAAAATTTCTTTTGCTCCAAATATTGAATCCTCAATATAGTTTGAATTGCTGTTCAGTACCAGTCATGAACTAATGACGAGCAGAAAATCTGTGATTTTTGCTTGTAAACTTTCCAGTATCAGGGTTTGGCTTAACCAAGTTTCAGAACTTAAAAAAATATAATAGAAAAGAAACAAATGTTTTTTAAGAGAATTAAGAAATGTAATGGCACATTTTATCTGACTATTGTCTGAAGTTGGAGTTACAGTAGCTAGGTTACAGACAATCAAAATATAGTGAAATACAAAACAACAAACCCCACCACTTCTCTGGAACACTTTCAAAACAGGATTACTCCAAACACATTACAAATACGAATAAAACGAAGGGTTCTTTGTTACATTTACCAACACTAATTTGAAATCAGACTTCAACTGGCTTTAGCTGAGTAAGGCAATCTTCCTCAGCTAATGTCAAAGCGGCATTTTTTACCTTGACAGCAAGCATTTTCTCTATTATACAGATAACAAATGTACTTTACAGCCATCATGTCGGCATCTTGCCATATTGAAAATGAGCAAAAAAGAGTGTGGTCATTAATAAGAAATGAGGAAAACAGTGCACATATGGCACCCTATATGTGTGAATAAAGAGGTATGTGCAAAGACAGCATTCCTCCACCGAAGTTGACAGAACAGTACTGACTGACGTTCACAGGAAAAAGATATGGCAACCAATGTTTCTTCACTTGCTTTTATAAAACACTCTACTTGGTTTTTTTTTCTGAAAGATCAATAACCTATATTACAGCCCATATTCTCTTATACGTTTAACTTTTTCAAATCAAGTCCTTTATTTTAATCTTGTGTCTTTGACTTCTTAGCAGACATTTGATAAGTAACTCTAATGTATATAGACTGTATTTTGCATAGTAGTT
This sequence comes from Aviceda cuculoides, assembly GCA_035590195.1. Lineage (NCBI taxonomy): Eukaryota > Metazoa > Chordata > Aves > Accipitriformes > Accipitridae > Aviceda > Aviceda cuculoides. Next base: position 13,053,130 of record JAVJGG010000032.1, on the reverse strand, counting down.
GTCATGTCTATCATCAAGAAGCAAAATTCTGTTTTTGTTTCTTCTACCAGCACAGCAGCTGCAGTCTGAGTAGATTTTCAGAGCCTTCTTATGTGCTAAACACATGCCGAAAATTTAACCGACCCACAGATTTTTATTACTTACTTTAGACATCTTGCTTTTGGTGTCTCCTGTTAAAAATGCTAAATTGTTGATTTCATTCTGAATCACAAAATTTTGTTCTTCTCTTTTGAAATTCTAAAGATGAAAAAAAAAAATCACCAGAAGTTTAATTCATCTGCATGTACCATGTTTATATTTAAAGATAGTATGAAATGGAAGAAAAAGTATACATCTTATCTTACATGTGATTTACACCACAGGATAAAAACTTCAGCTACCATTCGAAAGAGTTCATCAGAATCTGCATCTGGTTTCTTCAGCCAGTTGGCTCTAATTACAGAAACAAGAGAAATTTGAAATAAGACATTTCAAATATGACAACTGAATATAACAATCTCTTTTTAATAGGTCAGGAAAGTATAGGCACAGAATAATCCTTCAGTAAGTAGTTGAGGAGAAAAACTTCTGGTAATTCCAAAAGCAAAACAATGTTGTCCAAAGACTTTTTATTTCTGTCTTAAAAAAACACAAAAGGTTAACATCTTTGTGGTATTATCTACAAAGAGAATGATTAAATTACGGCAAAATAGTTTTTCACTCCTTCATTAACAGTTAAGGTTTTTAGCCATTTTTTAGTTTTTGAAAGGCATATTAATTTGTAATGTCATTGGGCTGTGGTAGCATATATAACAAGTCTGGTCAGGATATGCATTCTCAGTGATAACAGTGCAGTTACAATACAACCAAATAAGCCAATTGCGTGTGAGAAAGAGGTGTGAATTCAAGGTACATCATTGTATAAGTTAAGAATCTTAAAATACTCAGGATCTGATTCTCAGCATAACATTAAATGCATTGTGTTCTTTACGATTATCTGATCGTGGACTCCAGTACTTTACCTAATAAATATAAGTTTAAATTATTAGTTTTTATTTACCTGTTGTTGTCTACATAACGTATCAACATTGGATAGAAGGCGTAAAGGTCTCTACAAAGAACAGCAAACTCATCGAGAATGAGTAGCTCAGCTTCTTGGGTGTCAGTTTTACTATCTGCTCTCAGTTGCTCCTCTTCCATCACAATCTTTATAGCTTTCTTCTTCAATTTCTCCAGTGTTGGAATAAAGTGAGTTTTGAGCAGATCAGGCCTGGCTTTGCTGATGATGGGTTGAGCATAAACTATACATGAAAATACAGATAATGCTATCATTAATGTGCAATCAGTGTTTTTCATCATGTTAATATGAACTCTGCAGTTCTAGAAAACATAAAGGTCATAGTACTTCACATACTTGTGAAGCATTATAAAATTATTAATAAAACTATGAATATAGATTTGTAACAACTGTGTGCATCAAGAGATTAAAAACTAGTTAGTGGGAATCCAGATTATAAGTATTTCAGTCTTACATCAAGTAAACTACCATGGTTTTGGCAAGTCACATGTCTCTAACGTAGAACTTAAACAAAGTAGAGATTGAGAGACAAAGTCCTCACAAAAATACTGCTGGTTTTGGTTTTGTTGGTTTTTTGTTTGTTTGTTTGGTTTTTTTTGTGTATGCTTTTCTGTATACAGTGTCAGCACACAAGAAGACAATGTTCTGGAAGAATTCCTTTACCTCTTTTGCCTTGGGCAAGCTAAAAGGCAGCGAATGCATGACTAAGACCATAGATTTATTTTGTACAAGCATTAGTAACAAAATGCAGGTCACGAGTCAAAAATCCTTGCAAGAACCACGCTAGTACATTATCTTCTTACGTAGATAAGCAGCCACTACAAAATTGCAAGCAGTGTTCTCTACAATTAAGCAGCAAACTTCTTACTAAATTTTAATGGAATCTTTATTATTATTATTAAAGACCTTCCAGTATTTAAAATAATACTGAAACCCCAGTACCAATGGGGCATTAAAATTTAGCAGGAAATTATTACCTTTACATGGATTTTCTTGAACCATCTTATTGCATATTATACTCTTACACTGTTTAAGATGAATGATAAAATTTGGATACGGTAAATTTCTTCAGAGAGCTAGCTACTAAATGTTACAGGACATTCTGAGAAATTTTTCTGCTCATTTAATAGCTGGCACAGTTACTCAGGCAAAGCAACTAATTCTGAACTTGGGTTACTACTGGGATTATTTAATCATATACACTTTCTTTCCCTTTTGTCCTGATATTTCATGAACAGTATTCACAGGATTTACACCCTCTACTCTAATATTCAGTTCTTAGGTGTCTTGAAAAATCAATGGAACTCACAACTCCAAATTAATAAGAAGGCACTTATGCATTACAATGCATAGATAAGGTAAGATTTTCACAATCCATTATGCTGTACAGAAAGCTCTCTGCTTACAGTCATGCTACAATGCATGCATAAAAATAATAATTTTTTTTTTAAAAAAGCTTTCTCTTATTGTTATTTATCTACTCTTTATCTTTCTTTCCTACTGTTTTTAATTACAATTTATTATTATTATATCACTGGGTAATGTGGTAGAGCATAGCAAAGTAATTAAATATTATGAGGTACAATTACTCTTTAAACATATTTACAGTACCTGCAATTCTTTTCATCCAAGATGCTTCATCTATTCCCAGATTGTTGTTAATGATTTTCAGAATGTTTCCAAGAATGATGCTCAGATGCTCAGATGTTATCATTGTACAGCAAGGCCCAGCACTTTGAGGAAGACTCTCAGACCCTCTTTCCCACCAGTAGGACAAATAGTTGCACAGCATGGGTAAAATAACCTCAATTACATGAGGCATTTCAGTATACCTTGCTCCAGACTCTGCTAAATCATTAATTTCCTTTATTAGTCCATCCAGCTGAGGGATCTCTGGACACATCTCTTCCACTGTATCAGGCATACCTAAAACTGCAAGCAAGGGTAGAAAAGCAAAAGATTAATTAACGAAATAAAAGAGAACATCTACGTCCATCTATGTTTAAACTCTAAATACAAATAATATTGTCACTCAGTTTTTTCCTGTCACCATCTTGGCCATACATAATTATAGTAAAAATCTGGGGTACACATGGGTCTCTCATCTTGTAAATTATGTCTTTCTGATGATGTGCATATAGCACTGATGTAGACAATAGCTGCCATAAAGCTACGGCTTTACCATAAGGTGTCCTGCAATTATCTGGTGAGCTGACCAGCTATGTAGAAGTGCAGAAATGAGAGCTTATGTCAACACTAGATAAACTCTGGCCACTGTTTCCATAATCATTCACAACTTTCACATCAATTTGCAAAGGATCAAATCCACCTCAGGGAAAATGAAACAAACAGCTCAAAATTACAGGTAAGATTAAAATTAAATTGTACCTAGTTCACAAACTCTACACATCTATCTCCCAACAAAAATGTCAAGAAAGAAATCCAGTTGTCAGATGCTTGTATTAGGAACTGAAGGGTGCTTATTCAGCAATTGGCAACCCATCATAATCTAATGCCAGTCACTCTAGCAAAATTCTTCTTCCACCAGTGCTGCTTCTATAAAGTAGAGCTGACAGGAAGGAAGGTCTAGCATGAGCTTTTCCATAACTTCTTTTATACTGAAAAACTTTGGAAGCACATGGAATCAATCTGCCTACTTTTTTGTTTTGTTTTGTTTAAAGGAACAATGGTAGGTCATGACTCTTGCATGGATCAATGAGGAAAATACTGAAATACTTTAAGATACGAGAGTCCATCATGAGTAAGTCAGGAGAGAAGCAAGCAAAGAAAATCTATGTAGAAGGACTCCTGCTCCTTTGCTTAAGGTTTCATGGAGTCGAAGTCATATTTTGTCAGGAGTTCCCTATACCAAACTGCATTGCAGTACTGGTTAAGACAATAAAAAATATAAATAATATTCCTGTTCACATCAATAAGATATTACAGCTCTTGTATGTTGCTAGTAAGAACACAACTGTACAATTTGCTAAAAATTTTTGTAATGTAGATACGATCTACTAAGCTTCAAATATTACAGCGTGCAGCTTCAGAAAAGAACTCTAACATCATGTTCAGAAAAATACCCAAATATGCTAGGAGAAAGGGAACAATGTTAACACAGTCTCAACAAAGCAGAGCAAGGCTAAAATGACCAGTAATAAAAGCAACAGTAGAAGTTCTCTACTGAGGTATATACTTGTGGTTTTTTTCATGATTACGATTTCTTTCTATTACTATTAGTTGGAGTGCAGCAAACACCTTGCGGGGGGGGGGGGGGGGGGGGGGGGGGGGGGGGGGGGGGGGGGGGGGGGGGGGGGGGGGGGGGGGGGGGGGGG
>JAVJGG010000032.1:13022284-13048723 GCA_035590195.1 Aviceda cuculoides | reverse complement strand
TTAAGACAGACAATGGGTTGTAATGGTTGAGAGAAGGTTCAAGGAATGCTACTGGAATGGCTGCTGCAAGAGATGCTAAGCACTCACCAAGTGCTGGACGCTGCCTGTATATGAGACATACTAAAAGTTACCGGGGAGGAAAAGTCTTTCACTGGGCTTTCAATGTCTAACATGCGTTATAAAGCAGCATTAACGTTTATTGCTGATTTACTTGATCTTTTTAATACATTAGGAACTATGTGACAATTTTGTTCATGTAAGAAATACAATTTTTCAAAATTACTGGAAATTACAGTGGTATAAGAAACACATCTTTAAAAAAAAACCCAAACCTCCACCAAGTATTGTATATTAAAGGTAAACTGCTCCACAGCACACTACAAACTATAGAAAACGTGTCTATAATATACACAAAGAATATATTAGTAACTGCATATTCTTATTATACCTTCGGTTTGCTTAAACAAGGAGCAAATGCATATAATCAATAGGAATTTGCTTTGGCAGTCATACCCTTTTTCAAGATTTCACTTCTTTTCTGTAGATATATATTTTTTTCTCTTTTGCTTCACACATTATACCATTTACATAGTCAAATGATGAGAAACACTACTGCCACTTATTGAAGACTGGTTTCATGACTTCATGGCATTCTGTGTGGCATGTTCTGAAAGGGGCAATTCTGCATTCCCACACACAACCTTTCTATGTTCCTACTATTTGTCTGTTTTGTGCTAGCACTAAAACTCAAACAGTATCTTGGTAAGCTGTATGAAGGAACTGGTCCAGCTAAAAAGAAACCTCACCATAAAAACAAAACTAACCAAGCCAAACCAACAGCAACAAAACATGCTCATCATCTGGCTGCATAAACACTATTTACCATAAAAAAAGAAAGCGGTGGAAATGTACAGACAAAGGTGCAAGAGATGCTGAGACAGTCCTTTTCAGTGTAAGACCAGACTCACATTGGCTTAAAACTAAAGCTAAGGTAATATTTTGAAGTTGTGAAGCACTGTTTATACCAGATGCCTTACAGATTTTGTTATGCTTGACACACAGATTGGATAAAGATAGCATACACCTTTAATCCTTTGAAGCTCCATGGGTTTTTTGGAATAGACATGGACCTGTTGGAGTGGGTCCAGAGGAGGCCACAAAAATGATCAGAGGGATGTTCAGCCTGGAGAAGAGAAGCTCCAGGGAGACCTTCCTGCAGCCTTTCAGTAAGTAAAGGGGGCTTATAAGAAAGTTGGGGACAAATGTCCCAGGGCCTGTTGCAATAGGACAAGGGGTGATGGTTTTAAACTAAAAGAGGGTAGACTTAGACTAGATATAAGGAAGAATTTCTTTATGATGAGAGTGGTGAAACACTGGAACAGGTTGCCCAAAGACGTGGTAGATGCCTCATCCTTGGAAACTTTTAAGGTCAGGTTGGACGGGGCTCTGAGCAACCTGATCACATTGAAGATGTCCCTGCTCATTGTAGGGTGGTTGGACTAGACGACCTTTAAAGGTCCCTTCCCACCCAAACTATTCTATGATGCTATGATTGTTCAACTTCCAGGAATAACAACAAAGACTTCCTAATTGTATGACCTAAAGTCAAAGATCATGATCCATCTACTACTTCATCTTCAACTGCCTATATCAATTTTTATTTCACAACCATGCTGGAATGTAAAGAGATATGCAACTATATACCCTCCAACTTGTTTTGTTGCAGGAGAAACAAAAGAAACTGGCAAAGGCAATGGCCTTACAGAATTGAAAAAATACTATAAGAAAGGATTTTGATTCCCTTAGGTATTTCATGTAACATGATTCATGTAATATTAGTCTATTTCAAGGCTGAATGCTCACTCATTCTCTGCTCCACCTACAGATCTATGTCATTTCCCTTACCTTCTGACCATCCATATAGTGTACATTTCGCAACAGAATACATGATGTATTAGTATCACAAAACATTTCATTAAAAAGCAAATTCTTGATAATGTTAGAATTCCTACTTTACTTATAGCACACCATGTTCTCTTCCCATTTAAATTGTAAAGAAAGATGCAATATTATACATATAGGATATTTAATAAATTTTCCTAAAAAGGAAACTTTATTACTTCTTTGCCTACCGTTGGATCAAGAAGGAAAAACTTTGTGTGTGTATATATAGATATGCACGCAAACACATATTAAAAAGTAATTTGAAAAGACTAACATCAAATGCACTGAGGCTATTTAATCACATGCATGACAATATCATAATGCATAAACATCTTCCCATATGAAAGGAGGATACCAAGAAGCCGAAAGAAGAAAAAGCAAACAATTATACAACAAGGCTAAGAAAATTACTCAAAGTGCACAGATATTTTCTGTCATATGGAAGTTCTAAATATGAGAAACCAAGGGAAAGCCTGTGATTTTGCAGGACAGAAATTAGAAAAGATAAAAATTTTTGGATCCTAAATCTGGATATTGTTTAACTTGAATAACTGTTCAAGTCAGCTCAATCATTCACTTCTAAGTTTTACTGAAACATTAAGCAGTGTGTTTGGAATCCTACCTCCCACCTAGACACTGGTTTCTGCCTACAGCCTTAATTTAAGAGCTTGAGTGAGTCTTGTGAAAACCAAACTAAATTAAATCCACAGTTGGAAACCTCTCACACAGCCTCAGGATAGTAACTCATTTCCTCAGATGTATCTGATCTGATGACTCTTCACTTCCAAGAAGACAACTGCAGTAGGAAAAGGTGATGTGGCTAACATTACCATCTAATGTAACTGCGCAGTGCTTATAGCTCTTGCCAATCAAGTGGAGGCCTCTGCTGTGAACTCTTCTCATCGAAAGGCAACTCAAACACAATCACCTTTTATTTCCTGTCAGAAGACCCTGACTGCTAGTTAGTGTAGGGGTGAGGCACTTCCTATTTTGACTGTCAGATCTGTATCAAAGAGTATTTAATATTTCCAAGCTCAGAAAGAGAAGAAAGAGCAGAGCTTTGTAATTTAGTGATGGACATATAAATGACTGAATGTGGACATACACAAGAATGAGCTTGTGCACACACGTACACACATGCAGAGTGGGAGGAAAGAGACAGTCTGTCCCCCAGACTGCTCTTGCATTTTGCATTAAAGAATTACTGAATAAACTCTGGATGGAAGTGAAGACCAATATTCCTCACACTAGGCAAAGCCTCTACTAATCAGACTTCAGAGTTGTATCTCCTCCAGGTTAGTCTTTCTCTCAGGCCCTCTGAATCTTAAACTTTTCATTATAAGAAAGATCATGAAAAGTGCCTAACCTAAAGCCTTCAGAAGCATAAGGAAGGGTTATGATTACCTCGGTTCCTGTCTTGTGATAGTCCAACAATTAGGGTTCTCTTTTCTGAAGCAGGAGATATGGATTTGAGCCTCTTTTAATGGAAGAGGATCTAAAATCCAGGGCTTGGAACATATCATAGCAACTAAATACTTAAAGGAATTGTATTTTAAAAAGAATAGGGTCTACAAGTGGTAAAGTGGTTTCCTTTGTAGAGTTAAAGTCTCTCAGAATGCTCTACATATGCTCTAGATTTTATACTCAGGACAACTGTATTGAGAACTTTGTATAGACTTAGGTGTGAGACAGACACAGCCTACTTAGTACTCAGCCTACTTACCACAGCAACATGCAGCAGCCAAACTTTGGGAACCTTAATGGCAATCCATGGAAAAACTTAGCTTTCCCTATGGGAAAAATAAAATCCCTGCAGACACTGCCATATGCAGAATGAGTTTGCTTTTATTTAGTTTTGGGTTGGGTTTTTTTTTTGGTGTGGAATTGAACTCTTAAGATATAGGAAACTACATTCCAGCTAAAGTGTATTTTAAACATGTTCACATTGTTTCAGATTCACCTTTCAAACTGCTTTATTACCTAAACAACATGCTCCTAAAGAAAATTTTACACACTGAGTTTTTTCACTCAATACCTTTCAACATAGATGTTCTTCCCAGTCCCAAGGGAATAGAGGCTACAAAGAATTCTGTAACATGAAACTTGTACATCGCCCACTAGAGGAAAATAAGTAGTAGATTATCAGTATTTAATCAACTAAAGACTACTTTCCAAATACAAACATCTATTTTATGCAATCTGATAAACGGTGTCTAAAACTTTTAGTATATGTAGCACTAAACATTCTAGGCTCCACACGTGTTATTTATCTTCAATTTCTCTGATACCTGGCCTGTCATCTACATTTATTCGAAAACCTAACTGAATATCAGACATTCCAAGAGGCCACAGATACTTGCTAATAAGATATTGCAGATTATCACACTTGCAATTTAAGCTAAACCACATAAGTCTGTGTGTGGTTGAACATGATCAAAAGACTCCCCATCTTTTTAAAGAAACTCTTTTCATGGCTATTGATCTTTTAATTATCTTCTGCTTTGCAACTGTGATCACCCAAATATATACAAATTTTTGGAACAGCATATTGCTGAATCTCAAGGCGGCATTTCAGTAATTTTAAAATAGATGATTCCAAAAATAAGGAAAATTTTAATCAAAATAACTAAAGTGGTTTTCAAATGTAACAGAAAAACCCACATGGAATTAATAGTGAGTTGTCTCCTTTAATCTAATGAAGTAAAAGTATGTAACAAAAATAAGCCTAATTTAATTTTCTATAGGAAACTAGTCTCATCCACACAGTTGGTAAGAGAGCACTGAAGGAGAAATTTTAATTTCTCTCTCTCAATGTTTGCAGAAATACTATACATGATTAACTTGAAACTTTCTGAGTATTATTTTCAAACATGCAATAGAAATAAGGTACTATGCAGCTATTTTCAAATTTAATTCTGGAAATGTTTGTGTTACCAAAACCAGAATTTCATCCTTTCAATTCATGCAATCACTACTAAAAAGCATTTGTATTATTATACCACAATAAACTTAAAAAATAGAAGACTTACAAAGTAAATCAATTCCAAACTGATGTTGTGATATATGTTCAAAAATTGATGTCAAGATTGGTAACAATGCTACTGTAGTATAGTTGATATTCTGTGAAACACCCTTGATTTGTGTTCGTGAATGGGTAAATTTTCCAAGTTTAAGATTTTCTGAAGTTTTTTCCAGGTCTTCAGCTGCATTTTCAAAAAAGGCACGCAATCCAGCTTTAACAAGCTCAGATCCTGATTTCATAACAGTTCTGAAATAAAAGGGAAAAATATTAACTTTGCATTGATCTTTAGTAGTTGTATAGATATATATGTACACATTAGTTACATTCTACCAGTCTTTGAAGATACACACATGTATCAATGAACTTGACATTATAAATTGAAAAGGACAGTTACCTCAACATAGCAGTATAAGCAACAACTAGCTTGGAGTATTTAATACAAAATAATAACAACAAAGAACTTGCTTCCTCAGTCTTGTCTTTCCAAGTTTTTGTGATCTGCTTTCAAATAAGGTAATGCCTTCTCAGCAAACATCATAGGTGGTGAGAAAGCTCCTCTGTACAGTATGTTCAAGAAAATAAACTCTTAATCCCTAAATTTTTATGGGAGCCACAGTAACTAGGTATGCAAGTCAGGATACATGCTTATCTAATCTTCAAAGCACCCTAAATCTAGAAAATACAACCGCAATACCAGCATCACAGTCCCATTCCTTAATTTTTTTGCACTCTTCTCCAATCCCTTAATGAAGCCTTCCAGTGTTGTTATTCTCAATGAGTTCATTGTCAGGCTGCTGTATAACATAACCAGGCCAGAAAACAGCTCAAATTAGAAAACTATCCTGGCCTGTGTTTTAATCTACATAAGCATTTCAGCTGTAAGCAGTGAAAGTTAGCAAATGTAACTATGCCCATATGTTAATACATTCTGCATCCCTCCAATGCCAAATTTTCCAATATGCGCTAAACTGTCTCAATATCTACAGGTATCGATACTTGCAGTTCCAAAGTTTGTGTCATTTATATTTATTTTCCAATAAAGTCTTCAAATACCCTTGGAAAGGGTGAAAAAAGTTTTCAATGTTTAATGACAGGCATTGAACAGAAAAATATAGATTAAACCCTTCAGACGAAATCTGCTAATATGGAAGTCAACACCTGAGTTACTGATACTGCTAACATTATTAATTACAAATAAGGAATAAAAAAAATACAGAAACAATCCAACTGCTCCTGAAAAGCTCTGAGACACCTATGCAGTTTGTACTTGGTACAAATGTTGCAAACTTACCGTGTGTCAAGAGACTGAGCTAAGATGTGCAGGCAGTTCACCATTGTAGCAGAATCACTACCTGATTAGAAAGAGATACTATGAGAGCACAATAGTAGAGAAAATGTAGGATAACCTAATGATCCAAAATGTAATCATTGGCAATGCAGAGGTTAAGCAAGACACGACATAACTCTTCCACCTTAGGTCACTTGAGGGAGGGTTAGGTCTGGTTCTTGAACTAACTTTCAATTTAAGTCTATTTCCATAAAAGAACTAAAAAGAATAACTAGTGTTTACTTATGGTTCATTTTCATCACTTGACCCTGCAACAACCTGAACTTTGCATCTTGTAGTACCTACATTTCTTTTATAATTTTCTTACCAATATGCTTGAAAAAGGTATGTTATTTCTCCTTACATCCCCCCAGCCTATTGAGAAATTAATCTATTGGATTCAACAGTTGGATGACAGAAATTGAAACAATTTGTGTACGCTGACTTTTGAAAAGCTAAAAGTAACTGCAAAACCATGAGATTTTTTTAAAGGTGTCTGAAAGTCCTAGAAGCTGCTTTTTGTTCCTGCTCCAACACTTTACATATTCTATTAACTGCTAGCTTCAGAGCTGTGTTCAATGGACTCACTAGTTGTACTGGAAGTTTATGCATTATTTTATAGATTTTTGCCTATAGCTTTTAAAAAGCTTCAGGTAAGTTAGAAGCAATAGTTACACATTCTTTGTATTTTTAACTTTGTCAAGATCTTTCTTAACAACTTACCAAAAAGTGAGATCCTGTGTCTAACAAGAGCAGCTAGTTTGCAGAACAGACTAAAGTAGAAAAGAACAGAAAGAGCAAGACAAGACGAGAAAAGATTAAAGATTTATTTAGAATATGAGGTAAAGAGTAGCTGGAATATGAAAGAGAAAACACAACACAGTTCCTGAAAGTGTATTTGGAATCATACAGGATGACAACAGTCAGGCAAATAACTGCATTAAGCTGAATAACTTTTTGAAGCTTCTGAATTCTCTCATTTTCTAAGCTTCGATACTTTAAAGACGACTTGAAATGTGAAACTTTCTTTTGATTACAGTGGTTTCCAACAATTGCTTATTACATGGTTGAGTCATTCTTTATGGCTATATTTCTGAATAAGAAATATTTTTTTGTAAGAACAAGAAAAACTGAGTAACATTTTAGTGTTTTACTTGGCACTCTGCAGGAAATGAACGTTACAAATCTTCAGATCATTCAAAACAATTTGCGAAGATATCCTTTGTAAATAAATAAATAAATAAATCTGCATTTAGCCAGTGCTGATAACAAGATGATCCTGAAATATACACAGACTAGAACTGCTTCTGGCAAGCATGTCAGAAACTTGCATATCTAACGTATCTGTCAAAGTAATAGGATAATAAAGAGAAAGGAAAAATCAACAACTCTCTAAAGATTAAAGGGGTTCCTTTAACTTCTAAAAACAAAGCTAGGCAGACTTGCTTATCATCTGTGGAATACTTGACAAATGGAGTTAGGACATAACAAAATGAAGCCAATATACCTTAGGAATTGGTGTGGTCTCTTACAACAGATTGTCATTGCTATCTTCATAATAGTAAGGAAATACTATACTTCCTATAAGATGAAAATAACTGATCATCACTTTTTTCAATGAAGAATGGAGAAAGAATTGTAAGATATTTCTGAATTTATAATAGCAGATACACAGGCTAGACATCTGCTTCCTTCATGTGTCTTTGTAAAGGCGTTTTGTACAACTCCAGTAAGCATCTTTCTAGCTTTATTAAGCTGACCTGACTGACTTTAGGGAAGTAATAAGAATATTCAGAGAAGCATCATGAAATTGAAATGAAATGAAATGAAACTTCAATCCTCCTGAACCTGAGCTGAATTTCCCAGCAACTGGAGGACTAATGTGCACACTGATACATAATACATCTGAAAGCTCAGTAAAGCAGAATTTTAGGGATTTAACATTCACTCTTATGGGCAACTGCTACGTAAGGATTACCACCCACATGGAAGATGGAAACAAAAGGGTAATACTAATTTTGAGAAATGCAAAAACATGTTGGAAGATAAGCTGAAGAATAGAATCTAGGAAGTTCAGTGCTAGGCCTGGTCTTATGTAACAACGAGGAAGTAACTTTACTTTCAAATTTTGTATCTACTCTTCTGTTGGAAAAAGTAGTTGACTCTGGTCAACATAGTGAAGGAAAGCAAGAGAAACTTGACAAACTGATAGTTAAGTAAGAAAGCATGAAAGTAAAATACAGTTTGAAAGACTATAATACAAATTTTCCCAAAGAAAATAACTGGCAGCACACCTTTAAGGGAGAGAAAAAAATTGGCAACAAAAATATTAGATGACAGTCATAGTTAAAAACAAATTAAATTTTAATTTTAAAATGTTAATTGCAGAAAAATGAAATTCATATTCTTGTAAAGGCAACACATTATAAATTAAAAGGCAACTGTTTCTTTTTAATTGAGTTTTCTAGAATAACTTTGAGTCAAATAGCTGATTCCAACCAAATCTGAAACAGTACAGATGTCTAAAAATCATTAAATTCCAGCAGTTTTTGTGTAGGGTCAGAAGTAATTTTGTAGAGACGGGAGAATCCATAATTACCCCTACAAAGCTGCATCATGGTATTTTCACATTTTTTGATATCTGAAAATTTAAATATGAGACCATTTAAATGACCCAACAGTGGGATAAGCTTCAACCAGAAACTACCATCAACAATGAAACACAAACCCATCAGAAACTAAGTTTTATTAGTTCCACTGCTCGTAGAATCATTTATTAACGTTTTTGATGTTATCATCCATAATTACATATTGTAATATATATAATTAGTATATATACTTAATTCTTTAATTATATATTAAAGAATATTAAAATGAGGAATTCCATTCACTCACTGCCGTTCTGATACAGAATAAACTATTTACCTTCTATATGAGGAAACTCAGCTTTTGAAGTATCTTTCTCTTTAATCTGAGACCTTTAATTATCTATATAGAACCCTCCTGTGTATGTCTTAATTTTCTACTTACCTTGCTACCATTTCCTTTTCCTTATTTGATGCATATCCACTGCTACTGAGTGTTTTTGTTGGAGAAGACAGGAAGTAGAGGCAGTGATTTGTAAAGTATTGATCAACTAACGGTAAAAGAACCTAAGAAATACAGATACAAAATGTATTTTTCACAGAGCACAATGGCAAATGTAGCAACAATGCTCTGATTGGTCAAAGTTCATTCAAAGAATTTTATAAGTTCTGTAACAGTTGTATTTTCTCATTTCAGACACAAAGTCATATAAATTAAAAGCTTAAGTCTTACAATTTTACTTACAAGTTATGCAAATAATAAACAAGAGTTAAACAGATCAATCTATTTTGGATCTAATATTGCAGGCTTACTCTTCTCACATTCAACAGTGATAAATATCACTGAACTAAGAGGACCTTTCCTCTCCACTATTTACATAACTGTCCAGTACAGATAAAAGGGAGAAGGCTTTTTTTTTTTTTAATATCCTACATTAAATACTAAATGTTCCTTACTTCAAATCTGATTATGGACAACATTTTTCTTATTATGTACACAAATGTGTATGACATTACTATGCATAGGAATCCTTCTTCCTATTAAATGATACTATGCACTTCAGTGACATACTGAGGCAAAAATTTTCAGAAATAATTTATATGTTCAGCGAGAGTACTTAATTTCACGTAATACATAAGCTGCCTTTTAATTTCTATGTTCCTTCTCATGTAGAAGCTGTTATAGTGAAATATTTTTGAAGATATTTTGAAATATTTGTTAACAACATTCAATTGATTACTTACCATGAAAAAAATGGGAAAGATATATTTCTATTACCTGAAAAGCAGTCTAACATTATAAGTTTCCATGTTGTGTATAATGGAATGTATACATACATTACTTGAAATACTAAATCACTCACTTTGGCAAAGAATTTTATTTCTTGGTCATGTGGCGATTTTTCAGTTTTTCCACTGGTTACAATGGCTTCTGCAAGGATACAATCAAGGCAGATGTGAATAAGAAGTTGTCTAATAATAAATAACACAATAGCTCTTTGATATAGCCTTGCAAACTTAGTTTTGCTGAAGTACAAATAAAACAGCAGAAACAGTTTAGCTAGTTACAGATGTCCAAGAATTCAATCTGCTAATTAAAAGACAGAATTTAAGTTTCTTAAATGCCATAAAAATAGCGGTTGCTACAAATTTAAACATCTCCATCCAAATATTTAAATATCAGCAATTTTAACTATTTTCAAAATAAACTCTGCAGCTTACCCAAATGTGCAATAAACTCTTGAGCAGAATCAACATATTTTAAAATTTTCTTCAGAAACTTAAAGGCAAACCTCTTTTCCATGGATGAAGCATCTAAGTCCATGTCATTCAGACCCCTGTTTCAGAAAGCATTAAGATAAATAGTACTGATGATAATAGTACAAATGATGACAGTACTATGAAGCATTCCATTTCTCATTATCTTTTAATTATGGTAAACTTTCATAAGAAGGAGAAAATTACCTTCCATAGCAACTCTTAGTTATCAACTACATCACAAGAATGTTAAAATCAGTTCATGTTTCTCTAAGAGATATAATAGCTTTGTATTAAAGTATCCAAAATACATTTATTTTAGGATAAGAACTTCAGAGAGCTATCTTATTGCATAAATGAAGCCATGGTACATTTGAATCTAACAAAGCTATGCATTGGCCACTCAATTTCTACTGCTGGCAGATTAAAGTGCCAAATGTTTAGGAAGTCAGCAATTACAGCTTTACAAAATCAGTCTAAGTACTACACCTCATTTAATTATTCACTATTAAACTTCATTTTTGTCCTTAGATTTTACAAAAGACTGAAGTCAAAATGACTTAAGCTACTAAATGAAAACCTAAATGCAAGTGACAAATTACTATACTATTAAAAGTATTTGAAAAATTTGAAAAAATAAAGGTGAAATATTTTCATGTATCTAACTGGAATTTCCCTTGTAACGACTTGTTACTTTTGAGGAGACAGTGTTTGCTCTCATCGTCTTTATAACCTTGCATTAAGTAGCTGAAGACAGTGGTAAAATCCCATTGTAACCTTCTGTTTTAATACTGAAAAAACTTAGCCTCTCCTCAGAGCCTCTTCTGGCATGCATACCAATTCCCAAAGCATCTTGGTGGCCCTCTTGATTAACTCTTTTTGTCAATGTCTTCCTTAGCACTGGTGAACCAAAAACTGATACAGTCTGATGATCACAAAATGGAAGGGAAAAAAAAAAAAAAGTCACCTCCATCAACCTGCAGAGCACAGTTACTAATACAGCCTAGTATGCAGTCAGCCTTCATCATCACAACAACGCACTCCTGATTCGCGTTCAACTTGCAGAATTCAAAGTGTTTTTCTGCACAGACACTGTCAGGCTCAATCTCCCTATTCCTGGGTATATTCCATCCCAGGTATAGGACATTGCACTTATTCTTCAACCTCACACGAGTTCCGTCAGCCCATTTCTCCAGCCTATCTAAGTTCCTCTGAAAGGCAGCCAAACTCTCCAATTTATTGCTAAGGGTTCATTCCACAAAATTGCTAAGGATGAGTTCTGTCACATCATCCAGGACGTGAACAGGGATTTTCTTCTTTTTCTTTTTGAAGTCACATAACTCTGTAGGTTTTTACTTTATTCTATTTTCAAACATACTTGTTTTTACGAGCCATTAATTCTTTCTTCTTCATTTTCTTGAGGTTTTCTTGTACATTTGTTTAGTTTGCAACTTCTTTATAGTCTCTTTATTCCAACATTTAGAGGACTAAACCATACTTGAGATTTTCAGTTGATAGATGGTGGCCTACATCCAGGACATCTAACTGGCTTGCCAAGTGAGGAAATAACTGAGTAATACTAAGGGAAACCTCTGGTTACCCACAATGGCTACGTCACTTGCTTCTGCACAGACTCTTCAAATAATAGTAGATATGAAGACTCTCCCTTTATCAGTTAGAGAAAATGAGCTGGCTAAAGGAGATGCAGAGACTACAGAGGGGTTGAACAGTGTGTCAGAAGTATGGAAGAAGTGAGGAACTGGTAGTTTGTGGCACTGAGGCAAAAGCAAGAAAGCAACAAGAAAGCAGGAAAGTTGCTGGACTCACTGTTGCCGTATGGAGGAAACGATCACTTGTCCTACAGATTCTTTAGCAGTGGTGTAGGAGTAAATTAGGGAGAATAAATGGAAGATTAGACTAACAGTTGAAAAACAGCTATGAGGTGAATCCAAGGAAAAAAGTAATTCTGTAGGAGAAGGCTGATGCAGCAGAAAACATCTAATACTAAAGTGTATGTTCTTGACCATGTCAGAACACGGGTAAGAGCAGAGGAATGATTATAATATGGGGGAACAGAACCAGGGAACCAAGGAATACGTTCCAATCCCATTTTACACACAACCATAAAAGGACTCTAACCTTCCATCTTACAGTTTAATTTGAAAAAAAAAAAAATTCTATTTGAAGAGTCCTAGTTTACATACTTCTGTGACCTCCTATTAACTGATATATCACATACATAATCAAATGATTTGTTATGTATTAACAGCTATGTATGGTTGACAGGCATCTCCTGCTGCCTCACTCTCAGAGGATAATGCAACTAAATATTTATCTGTATTTTCAGTGAGATCACTGTAAATATTCACTTTTTGTGTTTATAGTAAGTTATAGTTGCTAAAATATTACATGTACTTTCCTAAATATTGAAAGACATTGGTAGTTCTGTTAAAAAACAAAGGCCTCATTGAAAGAAATTGTAGAGTTTAAAGATGCTTAACAAAATACCATGTTGTTTCTAGCATATACTTGAGTAAGGCCTGCGAGATTCATCTGTATGTCACAAACACCCAAAAGTGCTTCAGAAGTGTTCTCAACAAAGAAAGAGGAGGAAAAATCAAAACAGAGGCAGATGGTATACATTAAGTACACACACTGTGCCGCCTATATGTTTCCAATCATAAAGAATTTCCACGTTTTAATGATTAATCCAATGTTTTTTAGAATGACATTCTGGAAATATGATAATTGCAATCAATACTTCAAAAGATTTTATATACACTTAAAATATGCACATATTCATCTGAAGAAAACACTGAGAAGAGGATAATCTTGAATCACCCTGATATAGACAATTACTGCAAACTCTTTGCCCATACCCCATAAAGAGTTTGAACAGGCTTTTTCAAGTTGACTTTTGTCCCATTAGTTAACACTGAAAACACTGTCTTCCTAACCCAAACAGACGCAGCTGCAAAGAGATATTAAAACTAATATTTGACCAATTCTATTGGTGTTTCAAAGGACCACTCATTTGCAGGAACTAAACCTGCTTTTCTTATTCAATGACTCTAAAGCAATTATGGAGGATATGAAAACATTTGGTGGCACACCTACATTTTTGTTTCAGGCTGAGAGCCTACATATGTGGCAGGAAGGAATTTTTCTCTGTAGTAATGCAGAGATGTATATTTAGAGCTGTCATCTATTATCTTAAGAAATGTTATTAATAGTTGAAGCCAACAAAGTTACCTTTTGCAGATCCTAATAATTTGTAAAAATTTGAGTGTATACTTTCACTAGAGACACAGATTCGAAAAGCAGAAATAAATCAAGTAAGATCTGACTCTATGCATGTACAGGAAATTTTTTTCATGAATACAGTTTAGTTTACAAAAATGTTTTATGTCAGCAAAATTGCAGTTTCCTATGTGCTCAGGTACTTCCATACAATAAGAGATGATAGTTATAGTATAGTAACTCACAATTCCATCATATAAAGCCAAAACCACAGTATCATAAGTTATTTTAATTTCATTGACAGAGTAAGTCTCCACAGGCTAGCTTACTTCCAGACACAGCAATTCAAGTTAGAGTACAACTAATGAAGTCTGCGCTTCTGCTTGAGCAGAAGTTAAGGATGAAATGCACACAAAATAATAGCCACTTTTTCCTACTGCTTCACAGAACTCAAACCGAAAAACTGGATTAAAAAGGACTTTTACATAGATGTGTTCCAGTATCAAACCTCAGATTTATTTTCCCATGATCCTCACTGACACTGCTGGCTGCTAATTTAGAAGTTTTGAATCATCTGCTTTTCCAATTGCAATACTGTTGCATTTTGTATTTACTATGATCACATATTTATTAAAAATGTTACCTGTCTGCACTATTTCAGAAAGGTCTTTCTGAACATAAAAATAACAAGGACTCTGATTTATAGAAGATATGCCAAATAGTAATTATGTTAATAACTGACAGACTGCAGTGATATAAGGACAATCATCATGGTTTGTGGACTGAATGTAAGCAAGTATTTTTTAAAAAAAGGCGCAACTTACCGAGATATGATTATACCATTGACTTGAAGGAATTTAAACAGCTCTTGTGCCTTTTCACGGTCCCGTGATTTCTCCTTGGCTGTCAATGTGTCATAAGGTACCAATAACGGATGACTACCTCCACCTTTAGTAAGTTGAAAGAACTGTAAGTTTTTCTACTGTAAGATTTATTTTGCTTCGAGTACAAAAAGGAACTATTGATTTTGATTGCTTTATACTGCCTTCTTTCATACTGTTTCTTCTCCCTCATTTTCTTTGTCTTTTTTGGGTGGTTCACAGAATTCTGGCTTACCTTTGCTTTCCAACTCCATTTTCTTCTTTTTGGCCCATATATTATGGTAGTTTTCTGCCATTACCTCAACCATTCCCTACATTACCATCAGAAAAAACAAGATGCAAAATTAAGAAGGTGACAATTAAAAATTCTGTAATACTACACAATTTTATTACAGTCTTGAGTAAAGTCTATAGTCTTGTGATAAAGAAACATCACAGTGAAGTGTCATTTCTACATTCAGCTGTTCTTTGAAGTCAGCACAGGCACAGGATACACATATACCACATGCTGTTTACCGCCTCTTCCCTAGCTTCATGATAACTTTTTCTAGGAACTCGGGAAGCACCAATGGGTTAAACAGTAGAAATCCCTTCTTTAAATATGTAAATAGCATGGCATTCACCTTTCTACAACAGCATATCACAACCACAGTCACAAGTACACTCATAAAACCTGGCAAAATTCAACTCATCAATAATAAAACCCCAAAGCTATTAATTTGCATAATTAACATAAACAGAACACAAATACAAACCTGAAGCTCCCTAGAAAGCACTACATTAGAGAGATCAAGTGGTGCCGGGCTATATCCATTTCCCTGCAGGGAAAAAAAAGAATTCTTTTCAGCTAAAATTATTTTGGATAAAAGAAGCAAATATTCAACTACAACATCTCTGTTGTTCTGATTAGAGTAACACCATTCACATTTTTAAACTTCCTTTTAGAAACTGTGTTCACCTTTTGTTTTGCAATGTGCTGAAGATACACAGGATGATTAACAGACTACATCTGTTGGAAATAAGAAGGTTGCTGCAGATACTTAGATCTCTCTATTCGCAACAGATGGCAAGCTACCAAGAACAATGCTTTCCAGCCTAAGAGAGGAGACCAGTCATGAGGCATACAAGGTGTGCCTTCAAAAAATGACAGATCAGTGTGGCAACGGCCTGAACGAGCCATATACTAAAGACAAGACATCACAACAAAAAGTTAAAATAGGTTATTGTCTCATGGAATTTACAGACTAAGAAAAAGGAGGAGTGTGATATACTTATGCAGTCCTTAAATACATATTTCACACTTAAAAGTGGGAAAGCTCCAGTGCAACGAACCTATTAGGCACATGTTAAATGTGAAAGGTCACATATAAATCAGTGATTTCAATCATATACTGAAGTTAAACATGTGCTGAAATTCTCTATTTGATCATGTCTTTATCATGCATCTTCTTGGGCAAAAAGGCCCAACTACAGAACAGGTTCAACTGGCTAGAAGCAGAGATGCCAGAGACAGAAGGACTCCCTGTAATGGAGTGGGAGTGGCATTTGCTGAAGAGGTAAGAAATGCTGAAGTACTGTCTTGTAGCAGAGTGCTCAAGGGCCACTTTTGGTAAGGAAAACTGGTGCTGAGGGAATGAACCCAACACAAGCTTAAGGTGTCTGATGCTGATGCTCACAGGATCAGAGCTGGTGCAAGTGCATATAAGGACTCAGCTCCTGACACATCTTTGCACACTCCTTGCAGAACTGCTTATGGTGGTAGAACTCTGCCCAATGCATTGCTCATTAAATCTCACTACATTTAAGCACAAATGTGTGTTTAATTCACCTGAAGGGGTACAATAAAAATTCCCAACACTTGTCATAGTTTTAAACAGCTTTCCCCGCTCCAAGACACAGACATATTGAGCAGCAGTCTCAACATGCTATTACAAAAAACTACAAATGAAAAAATTGTCTAGATCATATAAAAATGCTAGGTACGATAATTATGTCCAAATTTTGCCTGTAGATTTAACAAAGTATTAAATGCACAATCTTATTTGTCAGTCATAATTACAATCTTGACAAATGCCCATTTCAGGCTCTTCTGTTTGACCAAAAAAGAAAATGACTAGATTTACTTGTTATAAAATAAAAGGCTTTAAATAGTGTGCCATGTATTCTTTGAATGACTGTATGAAAATTCTATCCATTTTCTCAGAAGACCTGAAGAGATACGGTCTCTGACAGCCTTATTGTCTTGGAAGTTGTTCTTCTTGCAATCCCCTCTTTAGTGTTACTGCACAGTTTTTATTATAGTGACATGACTTCCAATCACAGAACTCTAACATTAAAAATTTATTTTCATTAAAATGAATATAAAATTAACATAATTTTGTATAATTTCTTACTAAATTAACAAACAAGGCTTTTCCTTTCTAGATTTAAGCAATTCCACCTTACCTGGCTAGACTGAGATATGCTGCGGAGCTTTTCATTTTCACGCTGATGCATTATTGCTTCTCCTCCTTCCTTGGTCCTTTCTAGGCTCCATCCCATGGCCAACATGGTTTTCAGTGATTCTCTGGCAGGCCAACGATAAATTTCCTTTTCCTTTGAAGAAAAGAATGTAAAATTTCTCTGTATTTAGCAAGTAGCAAAAACTCAATACAAATATTCTGTCTCTTCTTTTTAAATTCTCACATGCCACAAAATTAAACAATATCTGCATATTATATCTGAAGACACGATATAGTTCTTTTTACATGAGAAAGAAGCTTTAAAATACTTACAAATTTTTTGGTTTTATTCTTAGTGGCATTTATTGCTGGGATATGTGTTGCAAACTAACAGCACTCAAGTGAGCTCTGGAGCAATAATGTAGTTTGTATCTGGAAACTTATTCATTGATTCCTCCAGCCCAAAATAGTGAAAAATTGATGGCATTACAAGTAGTATTAAATTAGGCAAGTATGTACATTTGAACCCAATAGCACATGAGGCCTTTCTGCAGTCTTCCTGTGTTTATATCCATTCACGGATACAAAACATTACTGATCTATACGCTTCACATAAATACAGCCATCGATAAAAAACTTAGGGAACAGCCTGTATTCCAGCACTCCTTTGAAAAGTAAAGTTGTCACAGAAAATCTGAAAAGCGTGGGAAAGAAAATTCTGAGTATGTCATATTAAGAATTCTCAAATCAACCTAATAAAAGTATTTCAGTTCTTACCATAAATAAGAATTTTTATAACAGTTACTTAACATGGTAGTTTTTATGGAAAGACCCGATTTTTAGGTTTAGAAGTTGGAATCTGAGACAATTCAGAAAATTCTCTTTGAGCTGCTTTAATAACAACTCAACCAACCATTCTTCAGCTCCTCTCCAAAGATTTCAAAGCAATTTACAAACCTTGGGAAATTAAACGTTTTGAATCCCTCTTGATTTTTGTCATCTCCATTTTCTGAACAGGAAAAGTGTAGTAGAGAGGGACAAATGTAATAGACTTGAGTCACCCAATGAATCATTGCAAATATATGTAACAGCATTCAAATTCAGTTCACTGTTCTGACAACTAGAAGACATTCAAGCCTAGTCAAGAAATTCAAATAAAAAATGCATTCAAAATTGTTTAAATGTTTTTCCCCATTTTCAACTGAAGCATCTCCTATGCTTTCTTTCAATTTTTCTACCATCTTTTTTAGAGACAAAATTGCCTTCAGATATGTTAAATAACACTTCTGTCTAAGCCCAGGAGGTGCTGCCAGTCATTCCTCATCCCTGAAGGCTTGAAAACCCTGTGCTATTGATACTTTGAATACAAATTGGCCCAGGCCTATGAAGACTGCCTAACGGAAGCCTATATAAGGCTCTGTGTAAGATTAACTAAACAACCACTTTAACATGTATATGTTGCTATTCTTAACTGTAAGAATTCTAGTTTGTCTCTCTTCCTTTTATAGCATATATTTGAAATAGATTTTTAAAAGTATGCAAATCAATCTACTTTGTATTAATGCAGCAAAATTTCCTCCATTACCTTTTCAGTTAAAGTTTTGAAAGGTCTTATTAATGGGTGAGTCTTCATATTTTCATCCAGTGAAACACCATATTTCCATCCACTATTAGTCTGAAAGAAATAAATATGAGAACAACATAGATGAGTAACAGCAAATTGGCCAGTTTAGTTTGTCATATTGAACTACTAGTCTACTCCAATAGCTACACAGTGCCACAGAAATTTCTGTTAAAATAGCATGCATCTATCTGTGGATACACTGGAACAAAACATGGCTCAGACAGATGAGATGCCATCTACGAGTTGTAGGTCTCACGCAACCAGTTCTGAGCCCAATATACATTGGCCCCTTTCAAATGGACTCCTGCATTAAGACAGTACTGCCCAAGGCAAACAAAAGTGTCTCTATTCTCTGGGAGGCTGAAATCAGCAACAGACAGAAAAAAAAAGTAACATTAACAGATCTAGCACTAAAGAATGTCACTTCAATGAATCCTTTACCTTAAACAATGTTAACCGAAATTTATGGTTTGAGATTCATGTGTGTATATTTACACATCCATATATATGTATACCTTTGTCTACAAATTTGCATACACAGCCCCCCCAACAACAGAACTGTTACTTCTATATAACTGTTCTACAAAATTGCTATTAATTTGTTATTGTTATAATAAATTACTTAACCCCACCTCTACCTTTTTCCTTGAAGAGGCTTAAAATTCATACTTGCGTTGAATGACTCATATCCTAACACTTCCAACAGTTATCAAAAATGGCAACAACTCCATCAAACTTCATTTTGCTCAATTTTAACTCTAAAAGTTATATTAATTAACATTAAAATCTATTTGGAAAATGTAACACTAAAAATGCCTTTATTAAATGTTTCACTGTAACGTTAAAAAGGTACAAAAATCACGTAGTACATATTTGCTTGTCTTATAGCTATTCTGAAGTAGTGAAACAGAAACACAACACAGTGACAGAGCACTTGGAAAATTATAGAGGAAATCAATATAGAACAGCTTTCTGAATGCTGAAAAGAAAGAAAAGCTATGACTACATTTTCTGAAAATTTTAAAATAAAGGACATTAGACTTCTCAGGTACTCTCAGAGATCACAGAACTGCTGCAGTAAAACTGAATCTCTGACTCCCAGTCAAAATACATCATTACCAGGCAAAATGAAGCTAAGATCAATATATTCTTACTTATGCCCACCCCCCCAACAACCAAAACCCCAAAACAAACAAACAACAACAAAATCAAACCAAGTGCCACTTTTTAATTCCCCTCAAACCTTTGTCCTAATAATTTCTGGCCAGTTTGAAAAAGTGACAAATTTCAAAGCATTTTGTTGAGCAAAAGGATTCTTCCACATATCCCTGAAGAAATATGCAGACATTAACGTACTCTGAACAAGGGCCTTTCAGTTAAACTGTCCAGTTTTTCTTTCAATATTCACCCCAGGTATTACTTACTAGTGCTTTTCTGACATTTGCCAGTCTTAAAATAATTCCTACCTTATCAAAGGCCCATTTATCATGGGAATGTTCAGCATACTTGCTGACAATATACTCCAACTTTTCAGGAAGTACAAGGCTGTAAACAAAGGGGAGTATGGTCATTCAATTGTAAATTACTGCAGTCTGATTTATGAAAAAAATGTCAGTATAATATAGCACTAATCAAAATGCTTCACCTCCAGATGAAGGCAAGACAACTGGCTTTACAATTCCATTTTCTTTAGAAGAAATCTCACAAAACAAACGAGACCTATAATGGCATTTAGAGGGAATCTTCAAATATATAACTGTTGCACTAATTAGCAACTGAAATCACAAGAAAAAAAAAATAAGCCTGCTTCACCATAAGCTATAGGTATTTTTCTTGGTAATTCTTAATACAGGATAATATTAGTATGGATGTTTCACAATGCATAATGATGGAGGAGTAAGGCTTTAATAGCAAGAATCAACTGGCGTTCCTCAGTTCTTGAATATAAAAGTATTAGAAATCCGTATTTTAAAAGCACAAGGTTACTAGCAAGGCCAAGTCTGTATTAAATCATCACACATCATCTGCTTATTTTGCCTTATCAGGTTGGTACAGATCAATTCTCAGAACTAAGTGAAGATTTTATAAAATCTTGGGCAATAGGCCAATTGAATCACTTACCAGATTTCGATGATCTTGTACATTTGCCAGAAGCACACTCTAAATAATGACAGTATCAAATGTATTACAGGGGTATGTATCCCAAACATTTGAGCTATTAGGTAATAGGGTACATAATAAGTATAGAATTTACTACGTATGCTGCAGATATAATGTGGAAATATTTAGTATCTGTACAGTGCTGAGAATAATATGTTTTATAGCTGGTAAACAGGATATGTTGCAGTGAAGTATTTGGCAGGAGAAGGCAAAAATCCCTAAACCAGTTCTGAAAGGTACTAATATAATTAAAATGTTAGTCGCCAGCCAACTCTCCCTACAGAGGAGAAAAAGATGTTAATAAGGAATAGTATAAAAATATTTAAGGAAAGGAAATCACTATGATTTATATGACTCACTTTGCTGTGCTGACAGGTTTGGGATCAAAATTTCCTTCTGGATCCACTGAAGTCTGCTTTTCCAAAGTTGACCTAATTCGTGTATCTAAATAATCAGGGGGCAAGGCACCAGCTATAGCACTTAGACAAGGCAAAGCCATTCGAAAGAGCTCTGGATCATACTTCTGCAGGAGAGATAGGAACTGGTTGGAAAATCCAATAGAAAAACATGCAAAATGTTAGTGAAAACCAAGCAGCCATATGTACAAATATTAGAAGATGCAAACAAACACTAAAGCACGTTTAAAAATTAAGCATAGAGCAAAATTATTGCTGCATGACATCTATTTCTCTTGATATCAACTTGATACATTTTTAAGACTACTCAAATTAACATAAGAGTATGTTGACACTCATATAAGTATATACGATACAAGTATGACTCCAAAGCTTTCTTTGGGTCATTAAGGCCTACATAGGAAGGGTCAAGGGTTGTTTGCCTAGTTATAGAAGTATGATCATCTATAAAATACTTAGTTCTAAAATGACTAATTCCTATCTTAACTGCAGAAGCCATTGTCATTTCTCCCTCTTTCCCCCTAGTCTATTTCAGTTTAAATCACACTGGTTAAAGGCAATACTGCAGCAAAGTCAGTTGATTATTTTTCAAAATTGTCCTGCTAAGAGGTGACCTGGCACATTTGCTCTTCTAAATATCATTTTAGCTCTGGAGAGAACATAGAAGTACATGATATATAAAAAATATAAGGTGGAGTTACATTTGAAGAATCTGTCGATAGTAACTTGCCATGAAACATATTCAAGGTCAATTGTTACACACTAGATTATAAAAAAACATGTGCTAAAGAAAGTAGCAGCAGATCACTGCAGGCCAAAGTTCTCTTTCCAGCTCTTAAACAACATTTTTAGTATGCTTAGGGGTGGGGGGAAATAAATAAATAAATAAATAAATTCTCTTTCAGATTCCCCATCTGTAAAATGGGCATAATGATACAGCTTTAAAGGCTTTAAATTTTACTGATGAACACTACAGTGCAAGATTTTGATGCTATTGTAATTATTTTATAACATTTTGCTCAGATAGCACAGGCATCTTTTTGATGTTATAATCCAGGCATCAATCAAGCGTTTATAGAAAAAAAAATTTTACACAGCAGAAGTATTTCTCTTGCTTCATTATTAGAAAGACTATACGCTTCTATAAATCTGAATGGCCACTTTGTATCAAGAAAAATGCTGAAGAACAAGGTCCACTGAAAATACTTGCTGTTAAAATTATATGTTTATATTGCAGCAAGCAGAATGCCTAAAATTTTGAGGCTTTAGCTTCCTCTAGTTTTGCTGCAACATTCTTCGGTGTGTATAGCACAAACAAAAGAAGTTAGATCACAGTGTAAATTGCTTCCACTAAACAGCCGGAAACCATGAAAATACCAAACCTGTAAATATCTCAGTACAAAACAGAACAATGGAGAATACTGTAGCTAAGCAGATTTACACAATTCTCCTTTCATCGGACTAACAACCACTTATAGAAAAAAAGATAATGTTATTATAGAGGGCTACCAATATTGGCAGAAACATACCACCTTCATTTATCTGTAAAAATCTAAGACGCATTAATTGGACATATTTCATTGTGTCAGGCCCTCCTGACACTCTTTGCACTTGTGACAGCAGTGAGAGGTAAATGTCACCACAATAAAACACAAATAAGGGTTTAAAAGCCTTTTTAGAATAATGCAGAGACCATGTTCATTTCCATATTATAAATCAGACTGCCTAGAAAAGTAATCATCTAGATCTGTTGATTAGAACTGGAACATAAATTCAGTGAGATGCAATGAAAAAATTCATTATTGTCCCATACTGAGAACCTGAATTTTGAGGCCAATCAAATATAAAAAGTATTTACTCAGTAAGGCATTTCTCCTATCAGAAATGTAACTTTTTCTTACTTTGAATAAAAATGAGTAAGTGAAAAAATCCCAAGAACACATATTGGAACAGGAAAATGGAAAAACGTTTATTTCTAAGAATGTTGCATCATATTTCTTAAGCTGGGCAATAACCAGAGAACTAACAAAATACAAATGCATGTTTGAAAACAGACAATGTAAATTTACTGTGCATACACAAACAATTTTACAAGCATGTTACGTTTCTTAAAATTAATTTTACATCAGTAAAAAGTATTTTTAAAAGTTTAGTAGAGCTAAGAGAGGAAAGGAGACAACACTGACTTGTTATTGCAGCAAGCAAGGTGCCTCATTACTAGTGAAAGGCTATATGGGTATATAAAGACAAATATTTGACATTTCATTAGTTTGGAAAGAATCTTTTAAGAATCAACATTCAGTTTTTCATTAGAAAGTTACTTTGTTAAAAGCATTCATTGCCATATCTCCCATATTAGGTAAAAGAATTGTTAAAATATGAACTTTCTGTACTTGGCACAGAAAATTATCATTGTAATGCTTTTATAGTCATCCCATACTGTAATGTGAATTACAGTCATTACCTTATGAGACAAGGAATCAAATATTCCCCAGAAAAGTTTTTCAGTTAAATGTAATTCTTCTTCTGCTGCAATTCCATAGCTTCCCATTCCTGAAGGCAGACAATAATATTTCCAGCACTGCTCATAGTGATTTGTCAGAAGCTAGATTTTCAAGAAAATAAAAATGCACATAAAACATCGGTATTTAACAAAATAACATACTGCTTAGTGAAATCTGAATTGCCAGTATCTGTTTAAACAGTTACATGAGTATTATTTCTGATTCTTCATTTCTAATGGCTCATAAAAATGGTCTTTTTTTCCTTCTCTTTCTTTTTGGGAGAGCAGTAGAGCCTGTGATGTTAAAGTATAAAGCCTGTATTATCCCCAGCTGCGGCTGGGGGATTCTCAGTGATGACAGTGAGTAGAAAAATTACAAAATTTCAAGATTGTCACCATTTGAATACAGATTAGCTCACAGGATAAAAATAGAGTCAATGAAATGGGTATAACACAGGACACTATAGATTCTGGTAAGAAGTTTTACAAATTCAAATTTATTTTACTTCTGTCATTTGTAGCTGATGACCTCAGTAGTATTGAAAACACTGCAAAAGACACCCGCAGTACACCCTTCTAGCCATGCCTGCTCACCTCTGGAAAAACCTATGGAAAGAACTATTGTACAAACAATCTGTTACATACCAGGTAAAAAGCTAGCATATATGATTATTGGTGCACTTTCCACATAATTTAAAATTTCTATTAATTCTACTAATTTCTACTAAAAATTCCTATCCCATGGGAAATTCTAAAATTTCTTTTAGCATCAGACTAGAATCTTGACATTTTAATTTTTCCTGCAATTTTCTTTAGGAAGGGAAAATAATAATAATTAAAAAAAACAAATCAAACACTCCCTCTTTGCCACACTTTTGCTCCAAAATTACTGATGTCCCAGAATGTCTGTGAATCTAGCAGCTCTGCTGTAGAGTATGACATAATTTCAGTTCTGCCATAAAAAGACCTGCAGACCTAAGATCAGGCCCTTCCATCCCAACAGGAACAAGAAGCAAACCTGACAGAAAAAATTCTAAATAAAAGTTATTTATCATCTCACAGTTGTAATTCTCTATTTACAGAACAACAAGACGGATATGACTTCAGTTTAAGATTGCTCAAAAATAACAGATGAATTCTGTTCCATGTATCCTATTCTCCGTAGACTTCACTCAAAATTTATTCCTGGACTATGCATCTTACCAAGAGTTACTATAGTTCATATAGCAGAAGAAGAAATATCAAGATAAAACTAACATTTAACTTGACACTTTCAAATACTCTTTTGCTGAAGCAGTGACAAAGTCAACAGTTCACTGAACAAAATCGCATAATCAACTTACTATATACTGTTTGCATTAAGCAAGATTTCACACAACCTTTACCATTATATTCAATTTGAAAGACTTTATAGAACAACAACATTATTTTCAATTCAGAAGTCATTTCACATTGCTTCACCCTGCCCCGTTCAGTTTTTAAAAACATGACTATGACAGATTATTGCGAAGGAAGTTTTACGCTGAATGTATGTACAGAAAGTAAAGCATTTACCTTGAGAGGCATTTTACAGTATTCATTAAGTAGGGGTACATCAAAAACTAGCCTTCTCAACAGCTGTTGTAGCATAGAGGGACGTAAGTGGCTGTAATTTTAAAAAATAGAAGTTCTTAGTAAAGCTCATACAATCCAGGGAAAATGAATTAAACATTGAAATAAATTTGCATATTGGAATTCAAATCATTCATTAAAAGTATTTTGAAAAACCACTATGCCTCATCTACATATAGAAGGATATAGCACAGCAAAATGTGCTACTTGTGGACTCCCTTAAGTGAATAGACAACATGTATGATTGTGCCATATGACAGCAGATGGAAGGGTGCTGGATTTTTTTCAGAATACACAGAAAGGACAATCTGAGCAAAAGAAACAGAATATTATCCTAGCAGAATGGTTTCTGATATGACACGAAAAAGCAACAAAACACTCCTAACTGAAACTGATCTGGGAAATACATTATGATTATTCTTACATGAAATAAATCTCAACTGGAAGACTGAATAAATCACCCAGTATTTCTTTTCTAGCTATTTAATTTTAGTGATCTATAGACTCAAAATCAATGTAAAAATGCTCCTTTCTTATCTCCCCCTCAGTCATCACTTCTTCAACCTAAAGATTCCTGGTCTAAGCTGTTCCAAAGGAAATAAATTATTTCTTATGTTGATCCCTCTTGTTAGGGTTTCACTAATCTTTTCCATTTCTACTATATCCTCTTTTTGGCAGGGGTCCAGTGCTATGTACAAACTGAAAATGCACATTGTATTACTACTTTCGCAATCTACTGCACAGACAAGTAGCACTACAGTTCATGACAAAGATCAAGATCTATGATTCAGTTGGCAAATCTACATTACAATTCCTGATAAAACTACAGTGCTCAGTTCAGTTTTAGGATTTGGAGAGCGGGGGGTAGTTTTTCTTCTTTTTTTTTTTTTTTTTGTTTTTTTAAACTATCACTAAGGGTGTTAAAAT
>JAVJGG010000032.1:12977674-13012969 GCA_035590195.1 Aviceda cuculoides | reverse complement strand
ATCCATATTGCAGAATCGAATAGCAAATGCAAACAAAATTATAAAACGTAATTAATTTTTAGTTTAATAAAAGCCCTACCAATATTGTTTTGAGTGGCTCATTTCCAATACAGTTTAGATCTAGATGTTAAAAATGTATCTTAATTCGGGCATTTTTCAATCACCAGTGATAGCTTTGTGAGGAGTGCAATTTAGAGTAAAAGGAAGCACATATCAGCAAAAGCCCCTTCACGTAGTTTTAATTTAGAACGTGCAGGAAGGAAACTTACTTTAAGCACAGAGGTCAAATTAATCTTTAATGTTGCTACTGAAGTCAATAAAAGTTTATCAAAAATTACTTCGTCTACATTTTCAACTTATAATTTCTTGTACACTGCATTTGCCGCTAGAATCTTATTCTGACCTCCTCTGTATATGTATTTCTTTCCCATATCCCTTCTGATGGGATACCAAACTGCTGAAAATAGCTTTAATATCCTGCAGCCTGCTCTAATTTAACTCACAGGCCAAGTTAATGAAGAATTTTGCTTGAAGAAAGAAGTTTTGGTTACTCCAAGGATTCATTGGCCTTGGAAAAGGCCAGAATTCATTCATGTGTTTACAAGTGTGTGTTTGTTGTTTTTATCTCAACAACCCAAATATTTTACTAATTTATATTTGCAATTGACCTCTCAAGCAGAGGACACAGAGAAATTAGTAATCTGATTTTCAAAAGTGCTGTCTCCAAAACTGTCATAATGAGAAGGTTCAAAACCCCAACCATAACTGTTTTTCAGAAAAAAAAGCAGCTGAAACACTTGAAACTAAAACGTAATTCTACTGACTAGCAGTCTATCCAGCAAAGTTTACTCTTCATACTAAGTAAAATATCACAAGTAAGATCAAAGTAATCTTCATCTAATTATACAAAGTACTGTTAACATTTAAAATCAACAATGAAAAACATGTTCTTCATTAACTCAATGACTACTTGTTCTATATTTCTTATATTGTAGTAGTTTGTCAAATTAGTTTAGCAGCTCACTCAATAGCTACAGGTTTATCAACTAACGAATGTACTTCAGATATGTTTACTGAACTGAACAGTAAGTATGTTTGTTGTTTCTGTTTCAGGTATTACTTGCTAATTTCAGACCAATAGTATGAGAACAGAAAAGCCAAAATCTAAAAATTAGACCATTTAAAATTATTTCCCTTCTGGCTGTCCCCAGCTGTCTTTTAAAACACTTTGCATATTGGCAGACCAGACAGGTGGTGAACAGACAGATCTTTTGATCTCATCTAACCTCTAATTTAAATTACTATTCTTATGAAAAAAATCCACATGAACTGGAGGATGCTTTTTGTTTAGTGGCATTGAGATAATCTAAATTTTATTTTAGCATATTTATTTCATAAATTTCAGAAGGAAATTGCCCAGAAAAGTAGGTATAAGACAGCTATTAAAGGAGAAGATATTTTCTTTTTTTAAGACATCAGATTTTAACGTACACAGTCAGGGTGCTTTACAAACACTGATCCCTCAGAACTGTATAAACATGTGGCCTATTGGAAGTTTCCTTTTTGTAATGCAAAATGGCTTAACTACAAAACCTGAAATCTCCCAGCAGCATAGTGGCCAAGAAATGTCCAAAATCAGCGCTCACTGGTTATGTTTATAACCAGCATATGTGGTATATGTAAAAACCACAGTTTACTTATTGAAAGAATTCCTAACATCATTTGCTACCTTAACAGTTACTCTATTAAATTATGCAAATTGCAAAAAGAGTAAGGAAAAAAATGCAACTCACTATGAAGATTAAAAAATTACAATAAGCAGCAAATACCAATAATCTTGTATTTGTAATGACAACAGTATGCATTAACCTCTCTTCAACCATTAACACCTTTTTATGGTTAGAAAAGTAATTTTAAGGAAACCTTTTGATGGAGTTTGGATGTCAAGAAGTCACACTTACTGTTAACAAAAACCGCAAATCTTAAGAAAGACAGGTAACGTTCACCCTCTATTGGATTCCATCCAATGTCTGGATATCCTTTAGCCAGCAATACTGGACAACTCTGCAGGCCACAACCTGCCAGGTAGGTAACAACCTACAATACAAAAGCAATCATTTATTCATGTGCTTAGAAATAAATTCCTAAAAATAAGTATGAAACAAAATGAACATAGTCTCTTTCTTAATAACAAGGTTTTTAGATACTAGGTGCTTCACCTGAGAAACTACCAACATAGCTCATTATTGCATCAGTCTTAGTTTCTAGTTCTTGCTTTTGACGATGATGAAAAAAAGTCAAGCATTCTTTATTTCTGAAGTTACTTAATTATATAATGACATAAAAATACAACATCATCAAAAAATGTGAAATGTGAAAAGCAGCATAAAATATTGTGGAATTCAGATTTTTTTTACAGTACATAAACAACGGTGAAAATATTTAACAACTTCAAAAATCACATCAATAACCATTTGCTACAACAGCAAAATAAATACTGCATCAAAAGTTTATTTTGATTTTAACAGATATGCAAACAATTACATTTTTCAGAAGACTGATAAGTATCAGTGAACAGTTTGAAGAGCCTGAAACCAGAAAGATTAAAATTTTTGGTAATATGTAAATTCCTAATACAGCATTTCTTATTAAGAATACCTTTAAGTAAGAGAAATCTTTGAGAAATTATGACAAATTTAATTAATTACAATAAACTGAATTTCTGAAACACGTACAGAATGATTTCTCAGTCATTTAAAAGGAAATTTGCAGATAACTGCACAAACGTGTGATTTTTGTTTTTATTTAAAATACACAAAGGACAACATATGAACATGATTATAGTAGTTAAATATATTTTGAAATAAGTAATGAATATCAGGAACCTTTCATGAACCTGTAAGAAGAGATGCAAATTATAATTTCTCATAACAGAAGGCAGTCAAAAACAGGTGGCAAAAGGGAGTTAGGTTTTTGTATTTGGAATAGGGAGATGCGTTATTCTGCTTAAACACCCTATAGCAATTCCACCATCCATGAGATCATACCTAGTTATTATCTAATGCCCTTAGAGAGAAATTAGTTATGAATTCAGGAAGAAGAATTGTACCTCTGCTGATACAGTATATAAGTTGCCTCTAAAAGGCTGCAACAGAGGAAAAATGGGCTGATATGAAAAATTTGCTTATTACAGTATGCAGTAAGGAAGTTATTGCACTCAGTGGAAAAAGTATGCAATTCCTAACAGGACTTGATAGTTTTCTAGTATCTGCTCAGAAGATATAAGTGAATACACACTTGTAGGAGTCTAGTGATGCAGTTTGTATAGAATGAGAGAAAAACAGTAGAGAAAATCTCTTCTCTACCTCTTTTCAGATTTTATGTTACCACCAAACCTCATAACTTTAATCTATTCAGTTTACTACAGCATGTCATCAGGCCATGGAATACTTTTCTTCTGCAATCCTCTGCCTTCCACGCATTCATACATTTGCAGTAAAAAGAGATCAATTTTGCAATGGCAAAAGTTCGAAAGTTAAGTTGTCTATGTGTAGTTTATTTGCTTTGAACACAGGCTTTATGGCACAAACTTTAGTCACACAGAAACGCTGTATCATTCTGAGAGTACGGTATATATGCCACATTCATCGAACTGATAGCTATACAGTATTTGTTTTTTCATGTTATTCAGTATATGGATTTATTTACTGAGTAACATCCACATACTGCACTGAAGTTATTGACTCGCCAAAGTTCACGTACTACAGCTAATACATTACCATTCTTACAACTAAAATGACTGATGAACTTGGGAAGTCCAGTCTGAGACACGTTCAGCCTAATTTTTCAGCATGAAATACTGCATATGTTGCAGCTAATATCTGCTACTGTTTGAACATTCAGCATTTGTACAGTGCCAAGTATTCCAAGGTAAGCATCAGTAAATAAGGAACATGCAGTAATGGTCAACAGTGAAATTCAGTTTAAGCGACTTGCCCTGCAGTACTTCCCATGAAAATATGACACAGTCACTGATAGCATGCCAGCCACTAGTGGTGTATCCCAAGTGTTGATACTGGGGCCAATACTGTTTCATATCTTTATTAATGACAGGACAGAGTGCACTCTCGGCAATTTTGCAGGTGATACAAAACTGCTAATTGTTCTCAATGCTACCCTTATCTAATTACTATATTCTTGTGCTCTCTCACACCCTTCTCATATTCTTGTCTCTGTCTTTCTCATAGCTATCCCCATGATACATCCATTTATTTCCATTTCCCAGCTTTTCCTCTCTCACAGCATATGCTGATCACAAACACCCCCACAACTGGTTCTACTCTCATCACAGGATTCTCCCATACAGCACAGAGGCCTTCCCTGTGCTTTTAGGTGCTTAGGTGTTCTCCTCTACTTATATTAAACCCTGCCTTCTGTTCTCTGTTCCCCAATGCTATGCTAGCACTTAGCACTTCCTTTCCCTGCCTTCCTCCTCTTCTGACTGTGCACCCATCTTCCATCTCTTAATCTGTTTTCCTTCCTGGATATACAAAGAACTTTCATGCCATTTTTTGTATCCTTTTACCCACCATTTACCCACTAGTTCATCCTGCCTCTCCTCAC
This sequence comes from Aviceda cuculoides, assembly GCA_035590195.1. NCBI lineage: Eukaryota > Metazoa > Chordata > Aves > Accipitriformes > Accipitridae > Aviceda > Aviceda cuculoides. The sequence continues at coordinate 13,008,346 of JAVJGG010000032.1, read as the reverse complement.
ATTTCCCTTTATTTCTAACCATTGCCAAAGACCTAAGCCCTGGATTCAGTTTCCTACTGCAACTGCGCTTAAAATCCTGTTCCAGCTTCCCTTCTTCAGATACCTGCCCTTCCATTCTCTCAGCTCTTACCTCCACGCCCATCAGTCTCTATGATTTATTTAAGCCAAAAGACCCGCTTCCTTTCTTCACATTCTCCTTTTATTTCTCAAATTTTCTCCTCCCCAAATAGTGTTTCTTGATATGTCTTTCTCCTGTTTCACACCTTTTTCCCTGTCATCCTTTCTACTTGATAACCACAGTGAAAGGATGCAGAAGGTATAAATAAATCTCTTTTTCTGTGATTCCCACTAAGTGTAAAGCAAAATCAGGGAAAATACTGCTCAGTCAATCCTACCTTGAGACAGCACATACCTAGAGCAAGTATTTCTGAGAAGATCATATCAAAAAATTACTATGATCAAACAAGCCCTTTTCCTTTCTAGCAGAAGTACACTATTTAATAAATAGGTAAATAGGTCAGAGTCATCACTTACCTTATCGAGATCTGGCTCCTCCAATGCTAGTGCAAGCTCATTGTTGTCCATTACAGAGGCTGCTGCAACATCTAGTGGTGTTGAACCTCTCATTGAAGGAAACGCTGCAAGAAAGTCAATACACAGTAACTAAATTCAGTTTGCAGTAATCACAGTCATGCAGCAGAGGGCAGCAATCTCACTGGAATCTAGAGCACGAATATGCTAATAAATACGTTATATCACTGTTTTTCATTCAAGAACACGGTTAACTGTTTTGAATAATGTTGAAATAAATGCTGAAATTTTTTTCTGACTTGACATCCATGTCTATAAACATATTCAACCACACTGGTTTTAAATGCAGGTGAAGAAATCAGTATTAACAATACAGCAAATCAGAGGAATATTATATTATTTCTTTAACAAAGCAACATGTTAACCATGTATTTCTGCTCAACCCTATCAATTCAATATTTTAAAATATGCCTGTGTTCAGCTGAGAGAGACACTTTCAAGTTTCAGTGTTACCTGTTTTGTTTCTTTTAGTCTTATCCCATTTTCTGTGTTTAATATGGGCAAATGCAGGCATTGAAATGCTCACCATGAACAGCAAATGCACTGTGAAATCACACGCTATCTTGCCTTGCTATACCATATTAATATAGCCATCTATCTAGCCAAGACAATTCTCCTTGTGTTACAAAATCTGATGCATACATGTTAAAAACCATACATCCAGTGCCCCAAAGGAAAAATATGAAATTCACATCAGTGGCCTAAACTTTAGAGGGAAGGAAAATGAAACCAGATGTAACAGGCAAGCACCATAAAGGGTTAATTTAATCTTAGATTTCCAATCACAACTATTTTGAATGGAAAAAAATGTCAAACTGTGTGGATTTAATCCTAAATTTTTCAAGGTGTTCAAAAACAGATTTAGACTATTCTGTTTCTAATACAATTCACAGATACATAAGGATGAAAGGAAAATGGAAAAAAAAAAAAACAAAAAAACAAAAAACAAAAGGAGTTAGAGGTGAAACCACAAAGTTGTTTAAGCTTCAGAGAGGCTCCATCACATGCTTCAAGTTGCTGTACAAATTAGATACTAGTCTTGTGATATCACAGTTCCTCCTGCTCTTGCTTTTAGCTGTTACAGCTACATGACGTACCCAGACCAACGCTGCTGTTTTCCAGCAAGTAACTAAGATGCTCAAACATCGCCTTTTGGTTTTGACGACTAATTCGACAGAAGTAGCACAGGAATCGACAACAGCTTGCCACCATCTTAGGAAAAACGATCTGCTGAAGAAGAAAGTTGACAAAGCAGTGAAATATGTTAATTACCAATCTGTTCCAATTCTTCTTCCTGCACTGCTAGCAAGGAAAGTATAGTGAAGTTACCAAGGTGATAAGCAGCTGACAGTTGCTTACTTGTAACAAGAAAGGATCTATGTTTCCTTTTAACTTTTGTATTCATTAGGCTATTAGGTTTTAAATTGTTGAAAAATTATTTTGCAGAGGACTATAGGGGACACGTAAGGGGAAAAAAAGGAGACATACTTCTCATCAAAGCAATCTGCAGACCAGCAAATGCAGTTAATAAAAAAAAAAAAAAAAAAAAAAATCTATCTTAGCAGCATTACAGTAACAAGCTCAACACCCAACATTAGGTCATAGCAGAATAAAGAATATTCAGAAACCTTAGTTTATCCACCCATATTACAGTAAGAATATACAGTCTTCATATAAAACATTTCTACAAGACTCCTACGTTGTTCAATGCATAGGTCAGATAAAACAAATCATTAAATTGCATTAACTATCCAATGCTTTTAAAACCAAAACCAAACAAAAAAACCCCAACACTTTACTTGCTGCACATTATATGCAAGGATTTCTCCTCTGAAAAGAAAATAATTTCATCTGTAGCACTCATGAAAGAATGTTTCACAAGTTGCAATTAGTCATCTTCTGAGATGAACAAGTTATGCCATTCTCACATTTTACTGAAAGGAGCTGAAAGAACAAGATCAAAAATCATGGGACAGATTTTTGATCCTTGTTTAAATGTTTTTCTACCTGATTTATTAAATTTACCATTATATAGAACTTTTAAAAAAGTGTCAAGTTCAGTTGCAGATCTGTGTCCTAAGGATACTCACAAAATTAATGAGAAAATTCATCACCATCAAGAAGAATTCTTTTTAAATAATGTGACCAGTACCCTTTAGATGCAAGCAGGAATATATTCTATATACTAGATATATATTCTACAATATCCAAGGTGATACTGGAGCATTTTAATCACTATTATCATGAGTCTCTTTCTTTGTATGACATCCTGCCTCTTTCACTTTATACCTTTCAACTACAAATAATACTGCTTATACTTTGTTATAACAAAGTCTAATAAATGTTGCCTTCTTTACAACACAATACTAACTTTCCGAGAAATGCAACCTTTTCACTTAATGAGACAACAATCTTGCAAAAAAAAGTGATTATGTAATTAAAAGCTATCTCATATGTATTACCTTGTCAAGACAGCAGGTGCACTTCCTAACTTTGAGAGACTTGATTAACTGTAGTTTTACTTTGGCACAGGTTTTTTTGCTAATATATGCAGCTCATTTGTCTATTTCAATCATGAAGGAGCTATTAGGTACAAGCAGCATTATATATGATTTCTGTTCTTAAATGTAGAGTAAATGAAAATTAATGAAAAACATTCATTCATTCATGAAAACATTCAACAAAGCTTCCACCCCCTGAATTTACAGGGATTTTAACAGAATGTGTGACATAACTTTGTTTAGAAAATTACAGTAACAGCAACGTTGTTAAAAATTGTCATCTTAGAAATTCCTTATTATTGACAGGAATATATATGAATATGGAATTCTAAAACTTTCAATCAGTAAGAAATAATTTTGAAGTAAAACTATTCAATTCTGACAGCCAAAAAGGGTGTTGCTCAGGATTCTCTGAAAATGAATGAACAACCAATACCAGAAACCAACATGACATTTAGATTCCAAAAGTCTAAGATCTAAAGACATAGCCTTTAAAATAACTATTTTAGGCATTAAGATACACACCAAAACCTAACTGTGATGAGAATGCTGAAAGCTTGCCCAAGTATTTTCTAGGATATCCATTTCACCGATGAAGTACCTTTCCAGGGTTTTGTTAGCCAGTACTAGCAAAATACTTCTAAGGTACTGAGATACTTTTAGCCACACCATATTCCACGGATCTCCTCATCTGTTTCTGACTCACTTATTAATAGCACAGCTGGAAAGAAGCCTGGCATAAATTTTCTTCAGTCTGAACTGACAAGTTTTTACCTTTGCAACTTCAGAAAAGTGTGAGCTATTAACACTCTCACTACATGTCTCAATACAGCCTCAGGATAAAACCGCTTAGTCCAAGAAGCGGGAGATCTACCTTAAGCCATCTGCTGCCACAACCAAAGAAAATGCCCAGTCCCTAAACCAGAGACTACATTGTATGGCTGGTCTTGAAGCTGTAACACTGAACAGAAAGAAATGTCCATGAAGCTGGAAAGGGAAAACAAAAGGGAACATACTAACAATCTAGCTGTAAGGAAAGCGCTTGAGAGCAGGAACAGCAGTGTTCTAGTGCCTGATGCCACCACTATACTTGAACTGTATATAAGCAACTCAGTGGACAAACCCACAGAGAATTTCAAACGAGTATATAAACCCATAGCTGACCAAGGCATGCTCACCCTTTCTGGCCCTACTCCTTTTTATTCAGAATAGCTCACTTAGCAGAGTGAAAGATCTACAGCATGCACAAACATGTACCTTCTCCAGTTTATAGCTTAGTGGTTCTATCTAGTGTCAACAACCTTTCAAGTGAGACTTCTCTGCCAGATTAGAAGTTAAGCATGCCAGCAGAAGATCAACAGACAGCAGATGACAAACATTTTAAAAGCAGTACTTTCTCTCGCTGCAAGGTTGCAGTTCCTGTGAAGGGAACTTCAGACTTGGAACTCAGAAGCAACACTTCTCTGCCTGTACAGTTCCCCACCCAATGGTTTGTTCTGCAAAATCTCCCTGCTGCAATATCTAAAATCTGTGCTAAAGGTGTGCAAACCTCTTTGTTAATAAGCCTTGCTGTGTTACTTCATGACATGACTGTAGCCCTGTAACTCTGTAAGAAAATTATGGGTTCTGAATCATGAGTATCCAGATGTTTCCACACTTAAGGAGAAAATGAGGCACCAGAGTCTGGAACAGATCAAATTCCAAACACACCCTTTTTCTTGTCCATACTTCTTCATAAGATTTCTAGTCCTATGCCAGTTCCAGTTCAGTAGGTGAGGCTTTAGATCCCTTCTGAGATACCTACCTCTCTCCATACATTTCATAAAGACAGAGACATAAAATAGGACGTTTTGGGTAGCCAGACACATTAAATGCTGCAATACCAGGTTACCAAGTAATTTTTGAGGTCTGCGTTCTCTTTGAAGGATATCGCAATAATTTCTGTAAAGTATTTTTGTAGATCTGTGTTACTAAAATTTTCTATGGAAATATTTTTAAGAGAATTAGAAGGCACTGTGGGGTTGTTGTCTTGTGGGTTTTTTTGGTCACCTTTGCCTATATATACACGATGTAGCAAAACCAGAGGGTTGTGACACCTATAAATTAGTGAAGTATTAATCATCTTATAATTAATTGTAGCTTGCCTTCAACTGAAACCTGAGCATATTAAAACAGAATAACTAAAACCAGTATGTGAATACTTTGTAACACTGTGATGGTATAGCCAAACACAATGTATAAGTATTTTACAGAAGTATATGAGCTATGTGACTGAAGAGGCAAAGAAAGATGGGTGTAGCTGCACGTAGAAGGCATTCAAGTAATGAAAAGTTGCCAGAGGGACAAGATAAGCACAAGGTAGCAAAATGGGCTGAAAATCATTGCAGATACGTAAGAAGAATGAGTGGCCAGGCAAAAGAAAACAAGATAAGCAGTATTGGGATTAGAGGAGACCCCTCTTTTGCAGAGGGAGACAATAGCATAAAAACACCAGGCATAATGAAAGAGAAGAAAGAAGAGAATCCCATTTCTCTTCTGACTTTCTTCATTAGCCTAAATGTCCAGTTAGGTTTCTCAAAATTTATGCCACTCTGCCTTTAAACTAACACATATATATTTAAGCATAATGCTAAGAAATGGGAAAATACAACACTGCAAGAAAATTACTGCTCAAGTATTTGAATTTAAGCATTCAAAATTAAGTTGGTGTGAGTCTCTTATTATAGTTTGTTGCTAATAACACTTTATCTAAGATGAAAAGGTATCTTTTCCTAGCAGAGCTACACCTCCCATAAATGCAGCTAATGTAGATATTTCATTTAAAATAAGAACAAAAGCTTTTAAAGACCTATTAAAAGACTAACAAAACACCTGTAACCTCTCTCTCGCTTTTTAAAAATCAAGTCCTAGCATGCTGGGTTCTCCCTCTAGTACTGTAAAAACTATTCTATTTTTAACATTAAACAATATTTCAATTTGGACAAGCAAAATCTATTTTACATGATGGAGATATATTTCTCTTTGGATACTTCTTCCAAAACATCCTAGTATACTTTTGGAAATGGTCAAAATGCAAAACACACAATAAAATTATGGTGAAATTACCTGAGATTTATCTCCTCCAAGCACATTGACCATCACATCCATAACAGTCTCATGCATGCCCAAGACTCTCATTAAGTTAGGATGCTGATAAAACACCTTGTTGTTCATTATATCCCTAAAACAGAAGAAAAGGCAACAATGTGTTTTTAAGAAACACCATTTAAATTTAAATCAATGATACCTTATTAGAGATTTCAGAAATATGCATTCACTGTAGTAATATAATTTTAAATTCTTATATTTCAGCATAGTACAAAAACACTTGACAACTAAATGCTTCACATTTCAATATGCTGTCATTCCTCTAATTTTCATGAATTCTATATAATAAGAATCTAAACTTCTAAATTCTTTCAAAATAGCATTTCTTCATCTTTAAGTTGCTCTTACCATCTGTTACATTTAAAGAAAAAAATACATTCTGTGATGATCTAAGTCAAAAAGAATATATTCTAAGTAAAGAATGGGGATCAAGACAGATAAATCTAATGTTGCCTCTGCAGTAACACCCCTTAATTAGTTTTCTCAGTTCACAGAGAAGATGACAATAAATAGACTTAAAATTCATGGTTATCTGTTAAATGTATCAGTATTTCCAAAATTAAGACCATCTGTCAGAAGATGTAAAATGGCATACAGTCCCCATAAACAGGAACATTCTAACATTTTCACTCCGCCCACCATCCTCTCAACATGTTCTAGAATTCGCTGGATTGGTTTCATAATCCAGAACCCAATTTATGTGTTTTGACATGGAATCTAGGGATTTCTAACATTTCAGGTCAACCTGTTAAAAACAAATGGCAAATAACAGACATCATGCCTGCTTTAAAGAAATACAGAAAACGAGGAATGGAAGATGATTCATAATACAGCACCTCTGGGAAGGGAGCTACACACACGCCGAGTTTAGACAAAACTTACCCTTTATCCCTCTTAGAACTCTCAAAAACTCTACAAACTCAGCAACAGGGACAAATTAGGTAATACTGTCACATACTAACTAATGAGCTGTTACCATGACTTGCTCAATTCAACTGAAGAAATTAGTCTTTACAATTTTTACAAAAACAATACAATTTTTATAGTGAAATAGTAAGAAAAATGGGAGTTCCTTTCAACTGTTGTAAAGGAGAGAAATTGTTCAATGTTCTTGGTACAGGACAAATAAATACAGTTCTCAGATAATTGTACTATCATTTCCTCTCTTTAAATATACAATTTTAATGGAAATAATTAATTTTCTGTGATTTTTTTTTTTCCCTTGCAACATTAAATGGCCTAATCCTACAATTGTTCACATAAGAGAAGTAACAGATGTGCAGGCATGCACCATAACACAGCTGCTTGACAGAAGTAATTTCATAGCAAAGATGCAGAAAAAATATTCTCACATCAGCAGGCCTTACATAAAGGCAATTTCTTATAATTCTAATGTTATAAAGGATAAAAGAAGCAGTCTTCTGTGTTCAAATACTTTAAGTTGCCACTGATGATGACATAATAAATACTAACCAAGTTTGAAATATTTCAGATCACAACAACACTGGTTCTACCTAATTGCTTGCACAAACTTTCCAATTAAACAGACACCAGCAAGTTTATTCACTCATGCATGAATTATAATGTGAGCTTTAAGTTTGGGGATATTGACACCAATAATTAAGTGATCTGTTTTCTCTAGAGCTGCTAAACCTGTACTTCAATGAAGTTTTAAGCATCAGGCTCAGTAAAAGGAGTCCATTTTCTCTACATGAGAAAATACCTTGGTTCACAGAAACCTTGACAAACTTCATACTGCTAGAGAGATCAATTGGAGCCACCTTGGAAATATCTGTGAAAATGAAAATTTCTAGTACATATTTGCATTTTACTACAGCAATGATTTTCATCCAGGATCTAAAGTGAAAGAATTTACTAATATAACAAAAAGCTTAACACAAATTTAAAAATGAAATTAATTCCATACCCTAATCCATTAATCATTAGCAATTCCTCCTCTTTTCCCATCCTGACACTGAGAAGTGAGCGAATCTGGCCCAGTGCTGCAAGCAAATTAATGGTATCCTTCACAGAGGCAGCACTAATAGTGTACGCTTTCCTCAGAGCTTGCAGTAGCTCACCAATGCTGTCATACTGCCTACGAAGGAGGGTGTACATAATCCGAACTAATTCTGGATCTTGAATCTGATCTTCCTGGGACCAGCGCACCATAGTCTGGGATATGAGTTCTTTCAGCGTAGCTAAAAGAATAAAACATATAAAATGTTACTAGCTATCACAACAAAAAGTGAAAAACATGCATTATAGTAAAATATTAGGTAACAGTAGACTACGAGGCAGTTATAAGAGAGCAAAAGAACACAAGCACACTGAACAGGATTTTTCAACTGAAAAAAGAATTTTTAGATCTTTCAAGATAAGTGTGACGCTCTTGAGAGATGGAAAACAAGAAACACCTACTTGGCGTTCAAGTCATTACCAGCATTGTTTGCAATGAAAACTTTAGTTGATCATGACTAAGAATCATCCTTTTAAGTTAAATGCTATATTTAATCTTTTATTTATCCTTCATTTCTACATCAAGATATATAAAATAGCACTAAGCACAAACACTTTTTCATTAGGAATGACTGAAATCTAATTTTATAATGGCAAAGAAACATTGTATTTTTGATGATTATCAGCCTAGGTTTGGAATACAAAAATTGGTAATTAAGTTTTCAGTAAGCAGTTTATTGGCTGACAAGTACAAGTTCAATTACAGCAGAAATATTCATGAACGTGAGCTCAGCTTGCCAATCAATTTTGCCAGAGGGGAGGAGGAAATAAAATCCATTCTAAACTTAAAAAACTGCCCCCCCAAAAAAGATGAGATAGCTGCCTTTTTAAATCAAATATCCAATTCAGGGCCTAGCCACGGTGGCTTGAGCAGTTTTTTGCTGCTCGTTCACTTGATGAATATTTAGCTATTCTGTTGTTCAAAGAATCTATGTTGTCTTCAAAAAGATGATCTACCTGGAAACATCTCAGAATTGTATGGTGATGCAAACACACTAAGGAGTAGGAGACGCGAATGGACCATACAAAACCCAAGAACTGTAAAACTGTTTTGTCACCTATATCTTGGTATTGAGATGCATACAGCTTCTCATGCAGCAAAGAAAAATGAAATGGAGTTAAGATGTAAAGAAGAAAGTTTTTGCATTAAAAAAACCCAACAACATATAAATGAAAACTTCTCAAGTTTGAAATGCTTAAGTCTGGGTTATTGTGCCATAATTAACTTTTTATATTTCTTTGTAAAGAATATGCAAATTTTCAACCCCAGAGTTAATGATCTGGATCCAAAATCTTCCACCCATTTTACCTTCTTGTTTAACAATGCATCTAAGACGTTCAGTATGTAGGATAATTGTTCTAAGAGGCAGAAGGAATTTAAACATGTAGTCTCCTTCTTCAGTACGCTATAAAGTTTTATTAGAAAATACACTCTTGTTGACTGTGTACACCTTTAACACTTGCATCATGGAAGTATTTATGTGGAAAGAAAACTTACTAGGAGATTTCTCTTCTTCCTCCTTAGGTTCTACTTTTTCTGCTTTTGGCGGACCTTTGATTTTGTACACTAATGAACGGAGTTTGCCAGTCAAGGAGGAATCTTCCTCTTCCTCTTCCTCCTCTTCCAGTGGAATACCTTAGCAGATAATAAAACTACTCAGAAACAAAACTTAACCTTTGAAGATAAACTCCTTCAATATTTAAACAATACCAAAATATCTACAGGAATTTTTTTTAACCAGGAAATTTCATACAGGAAATAAAAAAATGTAGTAAGGCCAGCAGCTTTAACATGTTAGCTACAATAACACCCCTCAAATTATGTTTATTTCAGTACACATACTTCTTACATCCAGCTTTATAGTATTATTTTTTCAGTATTAAGACCAAAGAGGTGGTATTTTTTCAAGATTCTACTATGGCAACTAATTTTGACTCAGAGTAATATTTCATTAAATATGTGATCCTTTGTTTCATATTGCAGAACATAAGCTAAAGAAAGAAATGTATGGCTGGATCTCACAATATAGTACAATTTTTCAGTCGAGATATGTTTGTTTATGACTGCTAAATATTAACTGAATTTAAAACTGTAAGAAGGCAGATGTTCAGAGATTACACCGGTGACAGATGTTTTTCATGAAAATGTATACAGTAAAATGGGATTTCATTTTACAAGGTAGTTTAATACAGTTCAGTTTACTACATTGCTTCACAACCATTCAAAGCATTTTCAAATCTTTCACACCTCTTAGTGATGATCAGATACCACAAGTGTTATGTGCAGAAGCACAGAACATCTAAGCAGGTTCCCTTCAGACCAGAGCTAATTGTGCTGAGCTAAAATGTAAACTTTTGCTGTTTGGCTGCTGGTCAAAGTGAAATTGAGAAAAAGGAAAAGATTTCCAGAATACTAAAGAGATACAAGGGAGCAGAGGGAAAAGAATAAACTGCAGAGGCTAAAGCTCTTATTAATAAAAGAAACTAAGAAAGGAAAAAAGAACTGAAATGCGGTATCAGGTTGGAGAAACTTTGCTGCTGGCAGCTACCAAGGGGAGGGAGTTAAAGTTATGACTAGAATTGACTAAGTGACTAGGAAGAAAAAATTTCAGATGCAGTGGGAAATAATGAGAGAACTAGAAATTGAAATTGGAGACCACACAGGGAATTTAAGGAGTGGGAAGAGCGAGACTGGCTGGGCAAAATGAAAAGCTAAGAATGAAGGAAGGCTACAGTCAGAACCTGGAAAAAGTAAAAACAAGTACCGTAGACAATAAGGAGAGGAAAGAGAAAGCAGACAAGGATGTTGAAGAAAGCAAGAAACTATCTGGTGTTGAAAAAACAAAAGCTAGGCCCTGGAAACAAGAGAGATGCACTGGGAAGAGAACTCTTGAGAAGCTGAAATGGACAGACAAGAAGAAATGCACTGGGATGATGAGTTAAGACAGTATTGGACTGGAGGAGATGGGGTCTGTGACTGCTCCAGATGGGGTCTCAGTCATTGCTCCATATCATTTATTCATTCTGCGTCCTCTTAGAGTTGCAATCCATTCAGAAGCTGACCATCTCATGTTGCTACTGGCTAATCACTTAATTCAAGTGGCAGAGGTCTGTGCACTGGAACAGATGGTTCCAACCCAGATAAGTGTCAATTTGATATTATGCAATAAAATCTGTTGTACATTTGTTTTGTTTATAACCAAGAAATAAAACACAAAAATTATGACACAGGACTATTATTTTGCTAGCAAAATTAACCACTCACAGTTAGGACATGCTAGGATTCGGACTGCCTGAGTAACTTTAATTCAGACTATTTGCGTATATTCATTATGAAGCAGCCTTTAATTACTTGATTGCATACATATTTTTCCACTTAGACCACAACATATACTTAGTATTAAAAAGATGATTAAATATTCCAAGCACAACCCCTATTCATTTTGTCTGCAGCTGTGATTGCTTAGTACTGATTTTCAGTACTAAGTCAGGACACAGAAAATGAGCAGCATTTATCTGCAGTGACCACCTATGATAAATCTATACAAAGTAATTAATCTGGTTTTGTTTAGAATCCAGAGGATCATCAAACTATTTTAATTATGAGACTGAGCTCTCTCCATCCTCAATTCTCTCTCTCATTCATCATACACATTTATAATGAGGTAACGAGAATAAAAGTACATCCCTGAAAAGAAAAAAAACCCCATGATTAGTAGGGTTACACCTCATGAAAAGATGAAAAGTGATCAGGAGCTAAGCTAACTTAATAATAATACCGGCAACAAGATTTCAAGGTAAAAATAAATCTATTGCAGAGTTAAGACATTTCCAAGTAAGTTGGGGGTCTTCCGTAATCCTCATCCTGGAGTCTCAGAGAACTCTGATGCCAAATAGGCATTATCTTTGAAAACCAGAGGTCAGATCAAGTGTTAAGTGACTGAACAATGGAGATGATGGTATCTACCTTAATAAAAACAGGGAGAAAGAGGAGTAGCTATGAGGATATTAACTATTCACTTTAACATTTGGAAGAAAAATGCTGGAACGAAAGAAACTGGTTTTGGTAAGCACTTAGAAACAAGGATAAATAACAATCAACACAGGATTGTCAAAACCAAGTTACGTTAAACCAACTAAATTTCCACCTACACTGTAGCTAACCTTACAGATACAAGTCTTGATCTTAAGGACTTCTAATGCTGTCTTACACAATATCCTCAGAAATAAGCTGATGAAACACAACCTAGATACCCACTGACCTATTCATCTTTGGCTGAGGTAGTTGAAAAATGGTAATTGGCTTGTCACAAAATCACAGCTTGATGGTTGCTTGAGATTCTAATAGGGTACTCAGAAATAGCAGCACAAGATGATAGCAGAAGCATTAACAATACAAGCATAGAATGGTATGGGAGGCACCATGGCTGCATACAGAAATCACTAACGGTTAATTACAGGTCACTACAAGAATGCAATTCCATGAACTGGGTAAAACTGGTTTTAGGGATAACCAGTGAAGAAAACTAGCAGACTGTATTAGTAAACATTTAAAAGTGACCGCAATCAAACAGGAGGAGGAAGAGGAGGAGGAGGAGGAGGAAGAAACTATTAAGATTACTGTGCTTTTCCTGGGGAAGAACTTGAGATGCCGTCAATTCACTGTAATGAACCTGTGCCCTTTTTCTTGAACAAGATGGGTGCCATCAACCACAGGACCAAAAAATGCACTGGAAGAGTGACTACCAATATATCTACCAGGTAGGTAGATATGGAAAAGCTTGTGTATATCAGTTTTAACTGCATAATTATTGGGAATGAACAATAATAACTGGATGACTCAGAATATAAATGTTAGTATCATTGTAAATGGACTAATAATTCCATGATTGTCTTGATTAGACTAAGATCTCAATAGACTAACAAAAGATTCTTAGCATCACACGTAAAATGTGATTCCTTAACCCACATAAATTGCACAGGGTATCTGATATAGCTCACCCTTGAGGATACTGTAAGGAAATTCAAATTCAATGACTGGGGCAACTCAAGCTGTAATCTGCAGTGCAATAGTGTTTTATACTGACCACAACAGTTATGTATACACCATGAAACTAAGCTAAAGCAGCAGTAGCACCCCTCATCCAGTGTTTTTTATTGAATTTTCTACTGCTCAGCTCCACAGCAATGATGTTCTTTCAATATCTTTTATCTGCTTGCACACATACACATGCCTATATATATCTTTTAAGGTAATCCAATCCTCTTGTTTGGATCATTTTTATTTTTTCCTAATGAAGTCTAAAATTGATATATAAACAGAATAATACTGGATAATATTTAATAGATATACAACAATGAAAAGCAAAACCATGCACAGCTTTCCCAGACTTTTGTAATATGCACCGAAGTCTGTCTGGAGAGTCACCATGTAGCCAGTAATACCCCTAACAAAAAAACCTCATACTAGTATTTTTTTTTAACTGATCTGTTCTTTTTTCAGGTAAAGTGTCAAAAAGAGAAACCAAAAACGTAACAAAACCTTGCCACGCACCACAGTGAATTAGAAGATCATCATGAAATTCATATAACTCATCCCGAATCTCCTCTGGACAAGGACAATCCTCTCCCAGTTGAAAATTCAGCAACATATTAATCTTTAAGGGAATTAAAACATAGTTAAAAAACTGAGATAGCCTAAGACATATTCTAATATCCAGTCATACTTTACCTGCTTACAATCAAATTTATAATCAAATTAACATAAAACATAGATTTCTAATACAGCTCAAATGAATTACTAAAGCAATGGTACGTTAACATCAAAATACAGTTGCAATTAATAATAAAGCTATTTCCTAGAGGTAGAAAATATTTCCATACATACAGGTGTCAGCACAACACTAACTTCATGCTAACTTTTAGCAACTAGAATTATCAAATTATCACCATCTTGCAGAACTGGATGAATCTCAGCTCCTCAGCATTGGGCAGTAATGTTCAATTTTTCTATACTGTTGAGAAATCCTAAGTCAACTTTGGTTTGGCGCTTGAATTCTGGAGTACAGGCATAAGCATTCTGACATTCAGCATTTTGTGGCACCTTAATAAATTTTATTTCAAATTCTATTTTGGTTCTCTAGCAGTTCCTATAGTAGTTTAGAAGTCAGAACTCTATTTTATCATCACAAAGATTTTTTTTTTATCTTTTGATTCAACCATTTAACATTACCTGTTCTTGAGGAGGAGACCGAAACTCTTTAGTCTTTTTGGCAGTCAAAGCAGCAGACATGTTCAAGGCTTGCATGAGCTCATTGTACCTGTATTTCTGATTATATTGCAGTTTTGATACATAACGGTCTGCAAATGATACAATTGCTTCCACTCTATGTTGTAGCTCACAGTCACAGAAATAATTGAGTAAGTGACACATCTAGGACAGAAAAAACAGACAAGTTCCAATAGTTTAACAAACTCTAATTGGGGAAGAACTGCAGTGGATACTATAAGCTGCAACAGACTGTAAAGAATGAGAGACTTTTTTCCCATATTTTTCTTTTAACACTGTAAAAGTGACAAATGTATACAGTTTTACTATCTGATTGATACTATATTGCGTTCACTGTCTTTCACTCCATGCACTCAAAACATGTAGAAATAATAGAATCATAGAATAGTTTTGGTTTGAAAGGTCCTTTAAAGATCACCTGGTCCAACCCTCCCTCATTTAAAATACGCCTATGAAGTAAGTAAGTATTTGCATATCTCTTTTGAGTGTAGATGCATGTAGAAAGAATTGCATCACCATCAAATTTGGTTATTAATGTGAGGTTATAAGGCAAAGCAGAATAAAGATCTTCAGGATTTCAAATCTCAAACCAGAGAACAGACAAAAAGCATTACCTTTCTTTCACCAATAGTAGAACATATGTAATACATTTATAATAAATGGTCACCTGAAGCTTAACAGATTCTGGTAATCTTGTCTGTAATAAGCCCTTTGCAGGAGCTTTTGTTTCTTTTATTGCTTTCTCGCCAGCTTCTACAGCTTTTTCTTCAACTTGTGTAACTTCTTCCTTCTCCGTCCTCTCTTCTGTTTCTTCCTTGTGATCTCCAAACACATTGGGATCAATGAGGAGTAACACCTGCTTCACATCAGCATCATCGAAAACCCCCATTATGAGCAATGTTGCTATCAGTTTAAGAACAGGAACAAACTGGAATGCAACCTGTCCTCCAACAGGGTCTCGTATATGAGTACCACTACACTGTACTGCCTCTGTTAGCATACTTATGGCCTTAGATTTAAGTGTATCAAGGGGTATCTCTGGGCTGGATGTCTGATGTTCTTCATTGGTCACAATAAAGCATGGAGTAGAAAAATTAAAGCCTGGTTTCAGACAAGTACTAAGCCCTACTCCAGGTAAACCATGCTTCTTTGTTTCATCAGGATATAATTTAATAGTTCGAGTTTCATCTGTAACTGGAATGATAAATTCATTGTTCATCATGAGCTTGGCTTGCTTGGCATGCTCCAAATGAATACTAATGAGCAAGTCATAGAATCCAGAACGTAGAAGTCCAGGTAAATATTGATTATCTATTGTATAAAATAGCTGAGATATGTCCACATGGCTACAAAGTGCATAAGCAACTCTAGTGTTACCTAGAGCACTAACTGAACTATAGAGTTTTAAAGTGTGGTAGTGAAACTTCATCAAATCTTCTTGTTCACATAGTTCCAAAATATCAACGCATCTGTCATGAAATAAAGAAATAGAACACTAGTCAATTTCATGAATAATAATGTGTAGAAGAAAAGTTTTATAATCTCTGCACATCTTGGTCAGTTCTAATTTAAACCACTAATAATCAGTTGATACTGACTAATCTTAACATGTGCATCATTAAGCCACAATAAATGGTCATAATAATTTGATAAGATCCCTTACAATTAGAAAAAAAAGGAAAAAATATAAGATAGAGAAGCTTATTTGGAAGCTACGGTAAATTAGAGCTTGTTTTTAAAAGAAATGTACTTCGAATGCTGAAACTCTGCTGTAATACTGTCACTAAGTAGTGCCTTTAGAGTTTATTGAGGATTACTGTTTCATTCTTTCCACAAAACACAGTATTTTTTACCCTTTTTTAAATTTAGTTAGTTTTATTAATGATAAATGAAATTGGTTATTGAATTACTAAAAGGAGCTGCAAAATGATAAAAGTACAGCAGTTAAATTATCCTTCTGCTATGCTTTTGCTTATAGTTTGATTTTTCACTGGTTATGGTATTTGATATTTAGATACATCTTTATTATCTTCACTCTGAAGATAAAACTGAAAATCTAAGAAAGTCAGGAGCTTGTCAATAAGAACATAAAAACTTAATACATGTAAATTCAGAGCAGATGAAACAGAAGCAGATTACATGTTTTTAATACAGAAAAATATCAGCAAAATAGTACTTGCATGTTCTTTATGTTTGTTTTTTTCAAGCTGAGAAAATCTCTATGTTTAAAGACCTAGAGATTTAAGAGATATTATTTTATAATTTAAATAAAATCAAATAGTCATGCTTTCTCTTATGTATGCAAATAATCACATGGCATTAAAATTATTCACCCTCTTGATCTACTTAAATTTCACAAATATGATATTATAGCAGATAATATCATAAATTCTAAAGAATTCTAGTCTAAATATACTCCAAGGCAGCTTTAAGCAAAACTCAGATATCAGCTTTCAATACATTTATTTTGTCCACACCAAGTCACTGCAGTTCCTTCCAAATGTACCTGTTTTCTTCTGGGATATGAAGTGCCATCATCTGCAGAGGTTCCAAACACTGCACAACCCAGCCATGACGTTCACTGACACGCTCAGTTTCTACTTTTAGAAAGCTGTTTGGCATCCTGCTCCATAAAACAGGTGTAATTGTTTGCACATCAAGGCGAGGCGGACACTGAGGAACGGGATTTCTTTCTTCACTTTTAAAAATTGCTGCTGATAAAGGCATGGTATTCTGAAACAAATAAGTGTATTAAAATTATTTTTGTAATATCTAATTATGAATAAACCCATAGTGCCAAAAGGAAGTATAATTTACTGATTGCAAAGAACTCACAGAAATATGTAAGTTATTGCAATAAACAAAATCCATTTAAAAACCCCCAACATTAAGGGTGTTCTCCCCAAATAACTTTAGTTTACTTTGACAAATGCAGTTTAGATTTGTTGAACAATTAACTTCATATAATAATTACATTTACAGAAGTAAAGTCAAATAAAAAGTCATGCCATTGATTCAATCTTCCTAAACAAATTCAACTGAGCAGGAATTTCCATGGAAATAAACAAATTTAAAAGAGCACTGTTATAGACGATGTTTTGTACCTTTAATTTACCAAGTTCAAATTGAACCAAGTTAGTGCTCGTAGGCTGTACAAAAGTTGCTGGAAAAAGCTTTGTGTTTGGTTCAACCTAGAAGAGAAATAAGATTAAAAAAATTACAAAAAAAATTAAAAGACAACACTAATCTCCTCCAAGAATATGATACGATATAAAATACTACATAGCTTACACTTCATTATCAACTAACTGCAGGCACTGTATTAAAGTGTTGATTAGTGTCTACCTGTAGTTTACCTCTAATATAGTAAAGCATTTGCTGAGTTACCTTTATAGGCCCACCTAACTTTCAGGCAGGTGTGTCTGCTGCCTTATGTACTCTCAACAGCTGTAACAAGCACTTTAGTAACACTATGTGTTGATTCTTCTCAAACATATCCAAATCCAACACCTCATTCTACAGCAGCTCCTTAAAAATCCAGCCTCTTTAGAGCTACATACTTTGGCTCTTGCTCTAGGAAAAGCACCCCTAACACAGACTGAGTGTAGAATACAGCTTTTTAGACCACCACACACGTTTTAGAGTTCTTTCATATTTTATGCTGCACAAAATAATTCACTACCAAAAAACCTCAAAAACAAATTTCTAAGAGAGAGGGAACCAGAGGGTGATAAGAAGTGGGTGAGAGGGCATTATTTAATCAGGATAGTGCAACTCTTTATTTCCTATTAAGATTAGTGAACTTCTGATGCAAACTCCAAAAGTAGAAGAATGTAATTTTTTTAAAGATCTCAAAGATCTCTTATTTCCAGGCTTAGCATTTATCTCCAGTCTTATAAAATCACAGTGAATCACACTGAATCACAGTGCTGCAGTTTTAAAGTGTCTGGTTGGGTTTGGGATTTTTTTGACAGATACATTATCCTCAGTTCCTTATTATAGCTGGACTCAAAGTACATGTCAGAGTAGTAATACCAGTTTATTCTAAAGAATTCTCTACAACATCACCCACCACTACTGCCATGAAAAAAAGAATTAAAAGGATACTTATAGAATAGCATATTATTAAAAAGATTTCAGTGCTCCAGGGTGGCTGGAAAAAGGTACAATCTATACAATCAATTCAAGGTTTCAGGAGTTCAGTTAAATATTTTAGTCACATCATTGTGTATTTTGTGTACTATGCATATACTTTATACATACTAAGTACAATTACAATATTTGTGCTATGAGGGAGTGCAACTCCTAACTTTGAGGATGGCAAGTTATCAGAACTTGCAAAACAATAAACTGAGAGTCACAAAAAAGAAACAAAAAAAATCTATATTCTTTTAGATGAGAAAACAGCTCCAAAACACAATATAACTTAAACAAAATGTAAAATAATACTGTATACTGAAAAATCTGTATGCAGAATAAAGTTCGGAACTATGACTATTGGGATAGACAAAATAATGTAGAGCCAGGTATGTACATTCTAATCTTTTTGATAAGTTAAAAAACCACAAACCCAAATCCAGAAATAAAAGGTATCCTGGACTGAAAGACACTACTAATAAAATGTGTCTTTTATTTCAGTAAAGCCTGAAAGTAACTTACTAAGACAATATGACTCTCAGCCTTTGACCAAAGATAGATATTTCCTATTAATAATAACTGAATTTGTATTTTCTAATCTTCTTTGAAGGTCAGAAAACCATTACTAACTCAGAATAAAAGAAAACATCTTGTAAACCAGTATTTAAGATCTGCTTTCTGCTACAAATACCATAGCCTTGGCCTGACAATTAATGACAAAATCTCAAATATATACACATACACTATCTTTCATTTACTTTTCTATTAGAGACAGTGGGCTTTTTTCTGAATATCACCATAGCATTCAATAGTTAGATCAAGAACTGCAGCAAAATTAATTTCTTCTCCTCAACATGTTGACCTATCAGCCTTTTAGAAGGAAAACAGCATACAAATACTCTCCCTCTACTTCAGTTAAGAAAACTACAAAGTGCAAATAGGTACAAGGTTAGAATAATTATCCTGCAGCCTCTAGAGCAGGCAAATATCAGTCATTTGCTGCAATTTTGATGAGAGATTAGATTTACTAAAGTATTTTAAAGATTTTATTTTATGGTAAAAATATCAAGAAATGAAAATCAAAACTACATAAGACTACTTTCACTACTTTCAAAAATAGAAAAAAGATTTAAATTACTCAAAATAAGCAAAAGTTGAGAAATATTTCGCCCTCAGATGTAACACTCCTGTTGGAATATACCATTGTATCTTTACAGGAAGTGCGTCAACAGACCAGGTGCTAACAGGTTTATTGAAAAACATTTCCAAAAGCAACTCCAGGTATTTTCCGTGCAAAAGAGAAGAAACAGAAGAGAAATAACTGTATTTTCTGTGATTATTTTAAGTTTAGTACAAAGAAGCTGATTATACTAATTGCAAGTCGTAAGAGGAAAAACTAGAAAGTGTTTTTTTACACTAAAAGCAATAACAGGCATTTTCTACATCTATATTTTCCAAGATTTCTTTACAAAATTAGAAAAATGGGTAAAAAGCTGTTCCATGAAAAAAAAAAAAAGAACAAAACACCAAACTTCCATGGTTTTGTTCAGAAGCTTATTGATTTGTATCTAGCTAAAAAAAAAGAGCAAAGCATGGGGCTTAAGCACTTTCATCTCCTGTTTCCTTTTCCCAGGGTGTTGACACTTAATATCCTCCCAGCATGGCATTGAAGTCTCTGACCACATTTACAAAATATACCAAAATCACAGCTGCTAAATCATCTCCCACCCCTATTTACAGGCTGTGTGCAACCCTGCTGCATTCGTTTTCAATGAAGTCAGCATACAAAGTTCCATTATATTTATCTGAGTAACATTTAAGTTTTATCTGTATTACAGATTTGTGCGGGTTTTGTTGACATAGAAGAAAGCGATGCATTGTTCCCAACACTGGATAATCTCTTTCACAGTGGATGCTCTACTATAGACAACTAACTGATCTTACTAAGAGCAAATCTCATCAATCTGGTGTTGAAAACTTCTGTCCACTACTGGTCCATTTGCATAGTGACTCCATGTTTTGAGAACATTAATAGCATTTAGGGCCCACCCCATTTATTTTGGCTTTGCACATTAATGTATATTTGAATTCTGGGTTTTGAAACTTATCAGATCACAAGATCTCCAAATCATAGCTATCTGCTGAAGACACAAGCCCTGGTAATACTAAACTAAATGTATTTTCTCAAACCATACAAAAATTACTATATCTAAAGTCTAATTTTGATCTTATGCTAATTTAAATAATTATTTCCCATATATCATATAACAGTTTTAGTTGACAAAAAATATTTTAAAGAATAATTAACATTATAAATCAAATTCTGAACCACAAGAATTGAAGACTTAAAAAATGTTTTTCTGAACATATGTATCAATAGCCCTTCTCAATGTTTGAAAAAACTGCAAGAAGCTGGAAAAATGTAGCCGAGAGAGAGAGAGGGATAAAACAGAATAATACAGGAAAACATGTTAATGTCATACAAATAGTGTTCAGTTAGATTTCTGAAAAAGAAAGAACAATTTCATAATAGCATCAAAATGACCAGCTTACTAGATAGCTTCCAGAAAATCTGATAATACCTGATAACAGCTGCCAAGCTCTTTTCCATTGGCCGTGAATGACAACATTCCAGTAGCCAGGTCAACAAAGCATCCAATTTCTAAATCAACATTACTGCGACCCGATCTCTGGGAATTAGCAATTACATCTCCTCCCCAAACCATATAGCAATTGCTGCGCTTCACACTGAAGGAACAGCAAGAACAAAGAAGACAAATATTAGGTCACACTGAACTTGACCAAGTATTCAGTGAAGATGTACTTTTCAATGGAGTAATAGTTAGAGATCCTCAAAGGTGCTTGTGCAGCTATTAGTTTTGTTTTCTCATTAACAACACCCCCTTTTTTTAATAATGAAAGCATCATGAGTAAGGGATCAGACTAAGTGCACCCCCCCTTTTTTGTAATTATGAAACAATTTCACATGCTTCTGTGTGCTTATGTAAGATACATTAAAACAAATAACAGGTTCATCCACAGTGACCAAATACAGATGTTAAAAGAAAGAAGTATCACAAAACATTCTTTCAAACAGAACATTAATGATAAATATCCTCATTTTAACAAGTCTGTGTAAAATACGTTCATATATAAATGAGCACAGAACACTCCTACTCCATAATCAATTTTCTTATTAGTTTAAATTAACATTTAAAATATCAAGCTTGTGAATAATTCACTTTTGAACAACAGTATTAAAATACAATCTTTAATAAGGGATAAATAAGTCCATACCTTTCATGAACCCTGCCTCTCTCATCACCCAAAGTTACTGTCACTGTACAATTTTTATTTAGGTCAAAATTCTCACTGTAAAAATGATAGTCTGGTGTTACCCAGCCAACCCAGACAGAGGATGGGTCTTGGCCAGCAAATATCCGTAGTGAATAAAAATACTGAAAAGAGGAAAAGAACATATTAGTAATAGAAATCTAAATTATTTTATCAGGTCATACTCAAATAGTGATTAAAAAAACTTCCTATATTTCAAACTTAATAATAGTAATTCTTATTCTCTTAAGTAGTCATTTATAATGCTCATAAATTAAAAAACCAGACTAATGGTTTAAGATAGTGAGGTTTATACCTCAAGTCATACAACTCCGGGCATTATTATTTATACACAGTGTTATATCATAGCAAATGATTAAAAAGGCTTCTTTCAACAGATCAGTTCCTAATGAACCTGCTGCCACAACTAAATCTACTTCAAAAAGTAAGGAAAACTAAGCATCTCAACGTATTTACTTACCGTAGTACAAGGAGCAGCAATTTCTTGGCTGTGCTTTCTAAAGATAAAGGAACATCAGTAAATTAGTTAAAAAAAAAAAAAAAAAAAAAAGAGCCCTCATTATTAAACTAAGTGTACTTACAAGCTAACTCATACTTGCTGCTTACTGAGTACGCATGAGTAAATTAATTGATTGCATTTCAGCCAGAGAGCTGCGGGGGCGGGGGGGCAGAACAGATAGATTTACAGCAATTAACTAAAGATGAAGGAATATTGTAAGGTGCTGAGCTCAGTAGTACCTGGCATCTTTAAAAATCTGTCCCACAATCTTTTTTTATTTTGCATGGATTAGTCACTTATCCAAAACCAATGAGCTATTGAACAATAATGTAGATGAGGATTAATCCAGTGGGCAAAGGATTCTGAGCTGGTTTTCCAGCCTGGCTGAAGAGCTTTGCAAATCCCAATGATTTTGAAAGGACGGCAGCTGCTTAGCAATGAATAACTATAAACCTTTTGATGTACCTCTTCAGAAATGGTTCTATCTTGTCTGGATATAGCATTCTGCAGCAAAGTTATGTTATAAATTTATTCATCAATAACAAAAAAAAAATCTCAGTAACATGTATCCTAGTGTGTGCTTTGTGCAAAAACAAATATGAAATTTTGAGTGTACAATAATAAAGAATAATAGAACATATTACATTTACATTGAGAGCATTAAATAGGATAACTAAACCCAAGCCTAACCGTTTTTGGAAAACATCAGATGAGGCATTTTCCACACCCATGCCAAAGCTGAATGATGAGCGGAACTCAATGGGCATACTCAAACGACAATATATCATGTCTGAATTGCTGTTCTGTGTGCCAAATGTTTTGTGAGTAACTTTCAACCGAGGTGGACTCTCAATGGTTCCATCAATTCTCCATATCTAAAAATAAGAGAAATTATTTTAAAGTAATACAATTCCAAGAAAAATGCTGAAAACTTTCATTAAGCAACTAAAAGATGAGGAAATTCAGTATATCCTGACTACAGCAAATATTTTCAAGTTGTTCCATACAGCATTAAAAAAAAAAAAAAGTATATATTTTATTAATTTAATTCACTTTGAATGCACAAGTTACTGAAAAACTACTTCACAAGAATCAGTCGTTTTCTATCACAACAAGAAGAAATATCAATTAGAATCCTTCGGATGATCCTTATGAAGTCTTAGGCTGATATTATTTTCCCTTGTGCTGAAAAAGTGAGTATGATTTTAAACTCAGTGACAGGAACATTTCAAAAACCTTTAAGGACAAAAAATAGGATATATTAATCTGCTCTAGAGTAGATTAGTTAGGGAGTTGTGGAATTCCTATCACTGGTGCATCATAAGAATGAATGCAACAGGTATCACTCAGTGACACCACAGGTACACTTAAATGTGTCTCAGATTAGCAAAGTGGCCTAAATCAGTCTCTGTTTAGCTCACACTTCCATCACCATTTAAGTGAATGCTGAATTCAGCTGAGCAATTTTTAGATATTTCAGAAAAGTGTATAGTAGAGAAGGTTTAAAAAAATGAATGTAAAATAGAATATAAAAAATGGTTCTAAGAAATCACAAGCGACATGTTTCAAGTAGCTAACCACAACAACATAAATTAGTAAGACGTATAATAGAACTGATTGGTATACCCATATGAATGGCAATACCACCATAAATGAAGTTGGAGATAGACAAGATCATCTGGAATTATCTAAGAGTGACTTAATAGATTTATATGACAAACTATCTGATGACAGTAAGTATTAGTAAGGGTTTAATGTCTCAGCTTGCTAAACAAACAGTTGATAAACAGGTGTCTCCCTAACATGTAATGTTACCTCAATGTGAGGATGATTTTTTGGCACATTGACAAATGTTGGTAAGCGTTTACTAAACCACATAGCAACATCTCGGTTCATGTTGACAGCAAAAGGTTCAAAACCTTCTTGAAGGCCACACATTGTATAATACTTGAATGTACTGGCATCCATTCCAAGGTTCATACGACCAATCTGAGACAGACCCAGTGCACAAACTGGAACAAAACCTAAGAAAATGATACAACAATAAGTACAAAAAAACCCAAGAATAATTTATTTGGAGAACACAAGCATTCTATTTGGGATCCATCTAATGTGAACTAAACTTTAGCTCCTACAAGTAATGCACATGAAGTGATGACATTAGCAAGGATTTAAAGCCACCTTAAATATTAATGTCTAAGTTCAATATAATTGCTACCAAACCCCCGAGGACTTAGGCAATAAATGGACATTACACACACTATCCCATTTATTTATGCATTAAACCAGTTTAACAAGTGTTATTAGTAAGTAGTAGTAGATTTGTGTGAAAAACAAACAAAAAATGTCAAGTCGAGGTAGTTTTGTGGACAATCAGGTTTGAAAAAACAAGATTTACTCAAGTCAGTTATTAATTTATTAGAAGAATCAGTTATCTTCACCATTTTCAGACTAATAAACATGCCTCTATAAAATGAATTGGACACTGGAAGACAACCTTGGCTAAATCAAAGTTGTCAAAAAATATTAAGTATGCTCTCTGAGGGCACTGAGGTTTCAAAAGGACTTTGAGATGAGGTTCAGGTATCTCGGTACATCTGTTAAAAATTTAGTTTGTCACCAGTAGCTATAAATTTGTTGCCAACCTTCATCCCTCCATCATTGATGATGGACAAATACACACTTCTTTAATGCTGGCATTTTTTATGACCGAACTTTTTTGAACTCCATATACCTGTAGCAGCCAATAGACAGCGAAGAAAGCTGTTGAATTATTTCTCCATCTCTCAAGAAACAGAAATTGGAGGAACATCAGGGAAAAGCCAACAGTTCAACCACTAAAGGAAAAAATTTCTCTCCTACACTTCAAATTTAAGCCTTCAAAGGAGCCCTCTTAAGGCAGCCCCTCATTCTCTACCATTAGACAAACTGTATCAATGGTCAGATGAAAGTGGGACAGTGAGCAAGTGCAAAGCCTTCTGGCAATTACTAACGGGCATGAAGCTACTACTGATTGGAGGAGATATGCTTCCAGTCAAAGTGTCAACTAAAAAATAAAACAAAACCGCTTGAAAATATTCCCTGCCTCCTTCAATACAGTCATCTAGATACTATGGTTCAAAAAAGCAAAGTTTGAAAACAGAAGACGAGAAATAGTCCAGGAAAATGAGAAATGCAGACAAGCTATGCATAGGACAGAGAGAAAAAAAAAATTACAAATCAGACTCAATTTATGTCGCAAAGATTTGTTCTTTTGGTGCAGCCTCTCACCACATAGTACTCATTTTGTCCTTCACAGAAAAGAACACAGTCCGTATATGCTCCAGTGGGATATTTGGAGACCATATTTTCAGCTTTTGGTAATTTTTCAAGGTGCTTATTATTATCACTTCCTAATACTTAAATTCAGTCCTGTGAGTAAGCCTAACAAGGCTCGAAGAAAATTTACCCATTCTGCTGAAATCCCATTAGTATCTACTTGTGGTTAAAGGAAAAAAAGAAAATAAATTTGTGCCACCTAAGCGCTCTTAAAATATATTTTTATGAACTTAATGTGTAGCATAGCCTGAGGGTTTACATCAGTGAAATACGATTTCTTAGCTCACTAAGCCATTGCGACAGACTAGTATTTCTGTGTTTTGTTTTGTCTTCTCATAACCATGTAACTATAAAAAGAAAATTACCACTTTCTATTCCAAAGTCAGCAAATGCAAGTTCTGAACCTTTACTGGTTATAAGCAACTCTCCATTCAGAGTAAAGATAATTGATTTATCATCCAAGTTTATCATACAACCAACCACATCTCCTGGTTGCCAGCTTCGTCCAAAGAATCCACTGCCTTGATGCCAACGCTGGCCCTAAACAAAAAACCAAGTAAATTAATTTTTTAATTTTAGCACAGTGTTTAACACAAAATAAAGTAAAACAAATATTTCACCTTCCAGGATCTCAAAGTAATTTACAAGCAGTACTGATGATGGCTTTTAGGTAATTAATTTAATTATTATCTTAGTTATTTCACATAGAGAAACTAAGGCACCCTAACTTCAGGAATATGCAAACAGCAATTTAGAAACTGGATGATAACTATTGTTCAGTGGATTCCACCTCTCACATGCAGCGACATTATCATCCTTCTGGTCCTTTAGGAGTCAAGTTTGGGAAGAAAGAATGTGCAGAAAGCAGAAAAGACAGAAAAGGGAAAACAGAACTGTGGTTCTGTCTTCCAGTCATTGAAGAAACGTTGTTTGTTTTTGTTTTTTTTTAAAACACCACTTACAAAAAAAAAAAAAAAAAAGGAAGTGAATGGTGTATTTTGTTTATGCTTAGACAGACTTCTTTACGCAGTTAGGTATATCCTGGGAAGATAGATACAAATCAACAGACCTTTGTTAGCATAATTTCAATGACCAGAACCGAAATGCAGATACTATCCAGCATGAAACAGAGCTCAGAGATATCTTTATATGCATCAAAAACATTCCCGTAGCTGATCTGGAGTATACAGAGGAAAACTATACTATAGTTCTCTGCTTAGCCTGTTCATAGGTCAAAAAAGATAAAGATGTACTGACTTTGCTTCCTTCAAATACAAATGCTTGGTCATCAGCTCCCAACTCTATGTCAGGTCGACAGCATGGCCTGGCCCAGCCAACACGCATATCTCCACCTGTCACAGCTTCAAATTCAAAGTACCACTTTCCAGACTTTACTGCATAAGACTGTTCTACTCTGAAAAATCGTATCTTGTCAATGCTGACTTTTTCCACTGTTTGATCAGCTGTAAAAATAAACAGAGAAAAAAAAACCCCACCTTTTATAATTAGATTAAACTATAAATGCCACTGTTTAGCTTTTCATCTGTCCACAGTATCTTCTGTCTCTGAAAACAGCCATTATCTATCATTGCATGTTTAAGAACTTTCACAGTAAATGTTAAAAACAGAGGAATAGTAATCAGCATACAGAGGCTACCACACTCTAATTCTATACAGGATGACTGATTATCCACTATTTAGAATCAGATATTTCAAAGTATCACTCAATTCAGAGCCCCAAACACAAAACTGTCTAGAGGAAACATCAGAAGTTTAAGATTACTACATGCAATACAATCCAATGCAACAATGCAGTATTACAATACAACAAAATACTTTCCTACACAAGTCAATACATTTAGATAATTTAAAAAAAAATATCAAATAAGTTTTGTTTCGGTTTGGATTTTTGACAAAAAAATTACAATGGTACAGTAAATATGAAGAAAAACTACTAAACAAATTTCTGCTCCTGATTTCAATTAAAAAAATAATACTGAATTTGGTGCACATCTTTGACTACTTCTTAAGAACTGCATTTGAATTGAAGTAGTCAAACCTAATCTGCACATCATGGAAAAATATTCTTTTAAATTAATCCCATATTATTTTCTTTCTTTCATTATTTCCAAATGAAAACCAGTATGTCCACTCATACTCCAGATTTTCTCCAATCTAAAAATCACAGAAATCAGAATTATCACATCATTAACTACAACCAATCTTTTAAAAATATCTAATATACAAGTCAATTACAAAGTATATTTGCATGTTTCATTAAAGTCCACTGCAAAAATACACTACTATTAATTCATATGTTATGTTTTCCCTATCTATTTCACTGTTTTATGTTTTTTTTTCCCAGCACAGAGGGAAATAAAGGCCATGACTCTTATTGAAAGTACATACCTATCTCTTGGTCAGGTGGCTCAATACTATAGCCATAGCCTGCAAATGTTCTAACAGCTTCACGGAGGCTATCTCTGTTTGATTTTTTGGTACGTTCATCTAATAATGCATATGGCACTAGCCGAGGATTACGTTTGTTCTTAAGATCCTAAAAGGGGTTATAATAAAGAACAAGAAGAAAATTGTGTTAAACATCACAAAGATATTATATAATGAGACAGAGTGTATTCTGAATTAATGTTAAGATTACAGGAAAGAAACAATATTAATGAAGAACAGTTCCATGAATGCAAGCCCGATTGTCAATAATATTAAAAACCTAGACGAGAATAAAAAAGAAGTATGGAAATGTATTCTCATAGATCCTGCAGCTGCAGCCATGCAGGTCTGACAACCTACTCAGACTTGCATGGGCAAGGCTTCTTTTCCTGCTCTCCACACCCTCTAACTTTTCCAGACATTACACAACATTAAGTATTTATCCTTTTACTTAACACTCCCAACGGATGTTCTAGAAAACAAAATTTCATGTTCTTTACTTATTCCAAGTGCATCTAAAGAAGTCTTTACCTGCTGAATGCCATAGGTCCATCCTTGCTTTATTCTATCTTTTGCCCAGACATTATGTGCATTTTCTGCTAGTCTGTCAACTAGAAATTCTTGAGAAGGCAACAATTTCACTTCAGAAAGATCAAGAGGGGCAGGTTTATATCCATTTGACATCACGTAACTGTAAGTCAACAAAGGAAAACAGAGAGTCAAGATCCCCACTGACGGTATTTAAAGTTTTCTATGCGGCATTCATAGGGTGGGGTTCATGTTGTCTCCCCACTTTTCAACCTCCCACTCTCCCATTTCTTTGCAAAAATCCTGCATTGCATTTGGTCATTGACTAGGATATAAACTGTATTCTAGCAGAGTCTCATTTTCCACATACTTGCACCCTATCTAATTAAATGTGACCCAGATCTGTATGTGCATCCCTAAATGGTCGCTACAAAAAACCCGAACTGTTATTGAGTACTCTTTATATTTTTTATATTTGTCATTTAAACCTTTGAAGTAATTTCTATTTTAAAGATCTGCATGATGACTTCTTGTGAAATTATTTTTTACGCATTATTAAGTACAGTATTTTTTATAAACTAGGCTACAAAGATTGTGTTACCATTTTCCCAACAGAAGAAAACATATTTTAACTATTATTATTCAATGAAAAGGTGGGAAGAACAAGTTTACTACTTTTTCAGTAGTAGACACTACCCTCTCCAACCCTTCCACACAGTATAAAGACTAATCTGCTGTTTTAGATATATGCAGACCCTCTCTCTAGCTCAAATCAGATCATTCCCATTTGTAACAATGATTCACATAGGCACTAGATATTTTAACAAGAGTCAGAAACTAAGATTTATTTGTTCTGTTATTGAAGACAATAGTATCAAAACAGTATTACGATAGACTGCCTGCAGTATGACCCTTGGGAAATATTATTTTTTTCCTTTTTTTAATTAATGCCATCAACTGGATTAAGATTAGCATCTCTCATACCATAAAATTTATTTTATTGCTCTCTTTAAAAACCTAACATTGCTTCTCATGGATAAAGCTGTTTCAGGAACAAAGACATCTAGTGGGTTGATAAACTGACATGAAATGGCAAGTATCCAAATCACTGTTTCTGTCTTCAAGTTTTGTTGCAGGACAGGGCTTTAAACTGTCCCAGGACTACGGAATCCCCACAGGCTAAAACACAGGTATAATCTTTGATTAATCTTTGCCATTTTTGGTATGATTACTACTGATGACTTAAAGATGTCCACATAAAAAAGATAATTCAACTATTTTAGCTCCAACTGCAATAGTTTAGCTACCAAATAAAAATTATAGCAAAAATCCCATTGTATTTTATGCAATAATCTACATACGTGCAACATTATAAGAAGAGTAATTTTCTTTTTTTTTTTCTTCTTTAAAGAAATGCATTAATAATGTCTCTGGAAATGCGTGTACGTTTAACAAACCTTTTCTTGGAGGGGAGGGAAAGAGTTGCAAATTAAAACAGGAGTTATGTGAAAACGGTACATCCTCTTTCAAGCAGATCAATTTACTCTCATACGTATATACTGGTTTTTGCTACACAATAGAAAAGCACTGAAATGTTGCTTTTAACTTTGGAGTATGTATTCTAACACAGATATAACTGTATTTGGTTTAAGTATGTGACTATCTGTGTGTCTGTGAACCACTCCACAAGGTGATGCAATGCAGCAGTATTCAGTCAACCCTCCTCACAGGCAAGGTGACCAACCACATGCTCTGTAAGTCTGCAGTTGTTGGGGAATGGCTAGAGGACTGTGGACACAGTTCTCTAGAGAACCTGGTTATGCAGTCAAAGTGGTAGCTAA
>JAVJGG010000032.1:12958347-12970878 GCA_035590195.1 Aviceda cuculoides | reverse complement strand
GAAAACATCAGGGTGTTATCAACATTCTTCTCATACTGAACTCAAAACACAGCACCATACCAGCTACTAGGAAGACAGTTAACTCTATCCCAGCTGAAACCAGAACAACACTGTAGCCTGATGTAAGAGTGCTGAGGCACAGTAAATGATGCCCTCTTTATAAAAAGCTACATCCTTTTTTTTTTTTCCTTTAGTTATTTGTGAAAGAATCAGATTCACTTATCTGTGAATATTCAGTGATGAGACACTGGAACAGGTTCCACAGAGAAGATGTGGATGCCCCATCATTAGAAGTGTTCAAGACCAGGTTGGATGGGGCTTTGAGCATCCTGGTGTAGTGAAAGACATCCCTGCCCATGGCAAGGGGGTTGGACTAAATGATCTTTAAAGGTCCCTTCCAACCCAAACCATGCTATGATTCTATAATTCTACTGGAGCTGTGTTTATGACCAATATCAAGGTTTACAGTATCAAGAGGCAGAATGGTATACTGAGTTATCAAAAAATGGATCAAGAATTTAATGCGCCAGGTTTTCTTATCAACTACAGCCATACAGTAAACAGAGGGAGCTTTTCCCTACCTGGGAAGGTGGAATCTTACAGCCATGCACAGGACTCAGCAATTATAATAACAATTAACTCAAGATAATATATCTGAAGTAATCTAACTATACACATTTACAGGTAACTGCAGGTTTTTAATTGCACTTGAGTATCTGAGTATATTTTTACCCAAGGAATATCTCTTCAGAATTCCTTTCAAAACAATTCCCTTGAAAACATTGTATTTTAACTGTAGAGCAAGACTAATTAAGCAGTTAAGCACTATTCCAAATTACTGTGTTCGGAACTTCTTGAGAAAAAGTCAAGTCAACTGTTCAGGACAGTTTAAGCACTCTGAGTTTTCCCTTACTGCAGGAGATGAGATTTAAGAGACTTTCCAGCACTATATTTCTGAGGTTCAGTTAGTGTTTAATTTTTTATTAATGATTTATTCAGCCATTTCTAATGGAGTATATTACAGGTGTCTCCCACCCTACTCCCCAAAATCATTATTTCTGTCATTTGAGAATTGTTCAGTAGTGCTGAAAAAAAGTATTGAATTACGTGTGTGCATGCACACACAGAGATATTTTAGATACAAAATCCTATGCTGGAACAATACTAATAAAATTGAAGAGTCAAACACACCCAAATAAGGAAATGTTAGAATTGAGACCATAAAATCGAATTCAGCATACTTATGTATGCTGTATTTACCAGACACCTTTTAACTGCACGTCCCCACGCTATTCTTTTCTGCATAATTAAAGAGTACTTAGCTGTATATGGCATTTCAAGGCACAAAGAAATGTGGGGAAATTAATGATTTTTAATACACGCCTTGAATAGTGTATCATAAATAAAGCACAAGCTACAAATTGAACAAACTAAAAAATAACTGTCATTTACTGTGTATGGAAGAGACATCTGGAAGGAAAAAGAACATGCTACTTCATAATTAAAGACTGTACACACAAGGACTGAAATAATGTCTTCCCCCCCCCAACTTTTGAATGCTCATGGATGGCTACACACACAAGAAACAGAACTATTAAATTAAGACAAATCTATATAGTGTGCTGATACTGAAGGCTTTTTTCTGTCTTCTGAACAAATTTTAAAAGACTTCTACAGGAAACACAGAAAACTAAATTTCTGGTGAAACAAATTGTTACAAAATTTCCTTTACAAAAAAATGTTACATTCCCAACTCAATGTTTGAACATTTCAGAGAAGAGGTGGCCCGAATTGACTAACTGGAAAAAAATGTCCACATCTCATTCCGGAAAATGAACTCAGTTTTCATCTCAATTCTATCTTGAGGCAGAGACCCAGTCAATAAAATTTACTCTCAAACAATTTATGATTAACAAAGGTATAAGCCAGAGAACATACAATTTTAGACCATATTAACACAATGTTAATAAAAGGTGATCCTCCAGTTTCATCTATATTCTTAACAAAATCTTCTATGTGAATGAAAGACCTTTACCAATTAAGACAGATTGTTACACATTTTAGGTACAAAACCTAATTGCCAGAGCTCTGTTTTAAATATTCATGTAAGCAGAATACATATGTAAAATCTTCTAGAAATTTTAGCAACTGTTTCGCTTCCTACTGCTTTTCTATCTCCTTTCATTACTTATTGATAGTTCAATTAAGAATGATGTTACAAAGATAGCAGATGATGTAATTAAGGGTATACAACTAATTACCTAAATATTTAGTTATTTTATAGCCTTATGCATTATTTCTTCTCTGAAATGTTCTTTATTTAGAGAGTCTTTAGGAACTTTAAGAAAGCAAAACCAACCATCAGCATTTCCTGTGTTGCCATTTGATTCTTACAATTAGCCAATAGCACTCTGCTGGTTGTTTCTATAGGAACATACATTCACACGCTCAAAAGGTGTGACAAACCTCTCTCTTTACAAAAAGTATATTCTAGTTCCCTCTCCCTGGATATAGTATTGGGGGAGGGATAACCACACAAAAGCCATCAGCCTTGCTTGTAGCTCCAAAGCCACTTTCGAGCTAACTATGCACTCCAGAGGGCTCTCACTAATCCCTCTCCAAAGCATCCTAATCAGATTCTTGTTTTCTCCGTTTTCCTCTTGTTACTCTTGGTTACTTGTTACTCTTGTTACTTGGTTACTCTTTATAACACACTCATTACTACAAAAATTATTTGAATTCCAACACTTCACATGAGCCCTCCTGTAAATTCCTTTTACTTTTCTAGAGCTCTTACTCAAATCTACTCTCGACTGCATAGGTGGAGACTTCCCCTTTTTCCTTAACTCTGCCCACTAACATCTTCAACTTGCTTGAACAAAGAATGGCTAATAAGACCACAAGTTTACTGTCACTGATCTTCAAGTGACCACAAAATACACATTTGTTGGCATCCATTAACTCCCTTCTTTATAAATTGCAAGTGTAACCACTTCACTGCAGTACTAATTGAGTCTCCTAGATTACTACACACATTAAGAAGCGTTCCTAGAAAAACTCCATTTTTTTCTGTTAAGCCTATTTTAGATAATAACATGAAAAATATTTACTCAAACAGCATAGCAACTACAGGATTTCAGTTTGATATTACACCACAAATTTATCTTCTAAAAACAACTGAAGTTGGTAGTAACGTAGCAATTCCTACTCCTAATTGCCACAATTATCTTTTATGAAACTATTTATCAAAATTTAAATTAAATTTACCAAATCTATCAATAGGTGTGAGGATGATAATGTAATTTTACTTCAACTGTAGATACAAAGTGAAAGGATAATGCAAATGTAGATCTATATACAATGAACTTGTCTGAGATCCATACATCCATTTGTTTTTTTTAACAGATAGACTTAAGTCAGTATTGATCTAGACCTGGAAAATGCCATTTTTTGATCAAAATCATTAAAATAGAAGCTATCTGCTAAAAAGTGTAACTGATATAATTCAATATTGACTAAATTCTCAAACAAGAAGTCTGATCTGAAATTCTAAGTAACTTCATGGTATCCAGGAATTCTGAACGTACCTCACTATAAAATAGCACTCTATATACACACAGGTACTGAAAGTAAAGGTAGGTAACTCCTAAATGTAAGAATAAGTGGAAGTAAACAAAGTACTTACCAGACCACAGATGAAGGCCATCAAAACCATAAGAGTACAGGTCATCACCAACACCATTGCCTCCCCATCCTTCTCCACCTCCAGGATAGGGGGCATAACCTGAAGTAGAGGCCCATCCAACTCGTAAATGGGTGGGTTCTGCCGTCAAGAATGGATCAACCTGATCAATTATTAACTCAAAGTACCACTTCTTGTATTGTGCAGAGCCCTCAGCAACACCCAAAAATATGTTTGGTCTTATGCTAAGAAAGAAAATGTAAGCCAGTTAGTGTAAACATAAAATATGACATATGAATTATACTGCTGTATAATAATCAAATTCACTTTGCAAATATGGTAAGACTGTAGATGTCCACATTTCACTTATAATATTTAAAACAGTAACCCATTTTATGACTTTATAAGACTGCTGTAGAATTATCTCCTAAAGTATAGGTTCCATGCTTTGAAAAACTTAAAGTCAAAAGAGGAGTAGCAAGATCACTTCCCATAATCGAAAAAACAGGAGTGTAGTTGCCAGGAAATCAAATCCATCTTAAAACACACAAGTACTTCACAGTATGTTTACATACTCTGTAATAATTATTAGGTAAAGCCATGCTCTATTTTGAATGAGAAACAAGCAACTTTCATGCTTCCATTTCCAAACAGATCTCACTATTAATTAGCAATTTCTATTTGAGCACAGTTTCCATTACAATTGCTGTACTGCTGGTAAAAATGGTTTTTTTCAGAAGTTAATACATAAATACTTCCTAAAGTGTATGTGTCAATATTGAAAGCTGTAGAACATCTCTTAGGTTACGGTATTTTCTTCAATTAGCTATTGAAGATATCCAAGTTGCATTTTTTTCTAATATAACAATAAAACATGTCACTATACCTTGTCACATCATTAATCAAACGTGTTTGCAAGAGTAAGTCTCTTCTAGGCAGTAGATTGTCACAGATCAAATTTTGATTGGCACGAACTGCAACTCCATTACAGACACAGAGAGAGCAAAGCACATCGAGAACCTAAAAAAAAAAAAACCACAAGAACAACAACAGAAGAAAGTCAGGTAAAGGTAGCTGCATATACGATTATTCAGTTTTTAGCTTAATTTACATTCAGAATAGACCTAAAGGAAGGAATATAATACATATTATCATTATTGTTTTCTAAATACTTTTCACATATATGGACCAAGTGTAGTCTCTACTACTGAGAGAGGATATCAAACACTCATGGAACACAAATTCAGAACACAGGGTTTCAAAAGTGCCTCAAAAAAACATCGTTTGAGATTCCTTATTCTCACTTCAATTAGAAAAAAGCAAAGCTAGAACAGTGGTATGTCAACTCTTTACAATTTTTTTTTAATTAAATCTCATTAAAACTTTGAAATGTAAAATTAAATTCTTTGAGAAATTTACTGCAGCCCAAGAAACTTTCTAAGCAAAATTAGTGGACAGTTCTCAACTGCAATTCTCAGACTGCTTATGAATCAGTTCTGAAAGCATGTTCTCAATACGTGAAGTAATCCATTTATTTTTAAAATGAAAAACATTTAAAAGAATTCACTATAAAGCAAAACAAAGTCTCAGAAAGGTCTTATGCTAAAATTTCAGCTTCCTTTTTTTTGGTCACAGTCTGAAAAGTGAAAGAGATTGGCATAATTCTCCCACAGATTACTGGAGCAAAAGGTTTTGGAAGAGAGAACACAGCAACATAGTGTTGTTTAACGCTGAGGGACAAAACTGCACACTTTTGCATGAAACAGAGAAGCTTAAAGATGCACTTGAGCTCTGACAAGCAAACATTGAGCAATGAGCCCAAATGGTCTAAACTCTTAGACACCATCTCCAAGACAAAGAAACATCTTCATACTGATGATTACCATTTTGGAAACTGGTGTACAACACAAGGAGCAGCAGAATAGAACATTTCTTTTAGCCACTCCTGTTCTCTGCCCAGTAGGTTAGCACAAAACCACCCTCAACACCAGTTAAAGCTAATACATCATGAACTTTGCTATGTCCCAGCTGGTGCATTTTCCTTTTAACCATCTCTGTTATTGGGCAGAAACCTCTAACAGAAGGGTAGAGGTAGTAACTTAAATAACTGCAGGAACTCTGACCAGTATGCAGCTGTAAAGTGTCTTAATAACATTAATGATTATCAGTAACTCAGAATTTACATATGAACTATTTAAATAATCTCTATGCACTCACTGACCACATTTCTGACATGAGGCTTTTCATTTAAAAAATCCTTCAAATCAATAATTTCCCAGACAATTTTGGTTAACAATATTACTGTTTCTTATTTCCTAAATCACAACAGAATTTCTAATCTAGCAGGAGAACAAGATATACTGTTTCCAGAGTAATAAATAAATTCATTACTTCACATTATTTCATTATTTACTCATTTTTAGTCAAAGACATTACAAATGGAAATGCACAAATACGTTACCCAGCCTAATTCTTTTCCTGTATACAACATTTTCCTTTTCTGCTTTAAGTTCTTACTATGAGGTCTACATTAAGATGCTCCAGCTGAAAGGTTCTCTTTTCAGGTGACTGGCACAGCACAATAATCTTGCTAACAGCTAAAAATAGTAAGCTAAACTTACTGCTGTAATTTCAACTGTTTTCTTATGCCTATTATATCAGTTCATACTCCTTAACCATGCTTAAAAACACTTCTCTCGCTTTTCCTTTTCTGTAGTTCATTAGGTACTCCATATTACCTTTCCGTATACATCAGTAATTTCAGCTCACTAAAACTGTCTTTGTTCTTCCTCCAGGTTATCAGTACTTCAAATAAATTTTTAATTGAGGAAGGAAACTCACATCAGAAAAACACACATAAAACTATATCCTACTCTGTGTTGTGATGTCATCCTGATTGCAGCCAGAAACTGTGTTCACCTTCTTTTGTCATAATAAATTGCACATTGATGTCTAAATTAATTTCCACCATCATTTCTTCTCATATGACTCAGGGTTTTTTTCTTTCTTCTGAACACCTGTGTTTTCAGATACTTAGATTATTTTTCCAATTTCTCATTTTATTTTGTTCTTGTCTGCTACTGTTATTATTACTCAAGTTAGGAATGACTTTGCAGGATTTAGTTCCGTCTTTCTGCAGATACAACAATGATAGTTCACTGCTTCTGCAGAACCCTGCATCACAAAGCAAGCTACCTCTGTCCATGTGCTTACAGCCACCATAATGCTTCATTTTCTCAGCAAATTTGAAGTTCTAACTGGTTATCAATATTTCTTAACTATTTGCTTGTCATACAAATTTGCTGTATTTGAAACTGAAAAGCAATTATACATTACACATTTTTTTTAATCTCAACAAAGCAATTTTGCAGATATACGTCAAGGTTATTTTATTCCTTTAAAGGTACTAGAATCACATACTTCCATGTAGACATTCTTCTGGGTTTTTTTTCCACAAATCATTGTAAGACTATCAATACATCATTCGTTTTTCCAAACATACCTTGTAATTGCGACCGTGT
Organism: Aviceda cuculoides; assembly: GCA_035590195.1. NCBI lineage: Eukaryota > Metazoa > Chordata > Aves > Accipitriformes > Accipitridae > Aviceda > Aviceda cuculoides. The sequence goes on along the minus strand of JAVJGG010000032.1, from coordinate 12,963,675 downwards.
TTATCCAATAATGAAATAATGGATTTGATGTGCTCCTCAGCTATAATATTTAAAGCTTCTGGGCTTTCAATCAAGATGCAGTGCAATACTTCCAAAATACCTGTATGAAGGCCACATAATTAACACTGTCATTAAATCACCTGCACAACCGAATACAATCTAAAAGCTCAGTAAATAACCGAGTATCTTAAGAAATGCTATCTGTTCTCCAGCCTAAAAAGAGAATGAAAACACTTTTAAAGAGTATTGATATGACTATGTGAACCACATTAGACATAAATGCATTATGAAGCTGTTAATTTCCATTTTCTTTTGAAAAAAACCAACAATTTCAAAACCACTTGAGAAAAATGCAAGTTTAGATTCTTCTTTTCAATCATAGAGATAAGAGTTTTAGTAGGGAGCATTGTATAGTATTTTGATATTTTGTTGAACACCCCATAGTGAAAAAACCCCTTCTCTCTCTCTCTCTCTCTCTCTCTCGTATTTGTACTTGTGCCCACAAATAACTCTGGTGTTATTCAATAGCGATGGGCCAGTAGTCTTGATACTGTCTGACCCAACCCATTAATTCACCAAAGTCACATTCAACACTGACTGGATGTGGTACTGCACATACTCGATGTACAGAACCAAAAAATGCCACAAAAATGTCTGTTTAAATGGAATACTTTGCTCAATTAAAAAAGAATGCAGTGTGTTTGTTTTCTAACACATGTTGTTTTCACGGAAAACTGCTCTGACATTATAATGTAAAGACTGTTGTGTTTGGTGTACTTATAGTTAATTTACATTAATAAAAGTGACACTCACCTGAGGAAGATTCTAATCTGTCCAATTTACTTATTAGCCAATCCAGGTTACTGGAAAACTGAGTACAATTGTTTCTGTTGCCACGAATGAGAGCAGCTGGAAAAACCACAAGGTATAATTTTATAATAATTATATATTTTTTTAAATCACCAATGTTAATCATATATATTTTAACAATTTTTATAACAACTTCACAAAATAATAAACAGACAAATCCTAAATATACATATGTTACAGTAATAAAGAATTAATAATTTCATTAATTTGACTATCAGAAACTGACATAACTTCTAAAGACCATGTAGGTTTTTTTAAGTTGACAGGGACCCACTGGATAAACAAGAATTTCAGCAAAAAATATGTTTTATATATGTTTTATTTTATTGTTAAATTTAAACAGAAATTATCCACCACCCTTGTTTGATGCAAATGTCAAGCACTGTCATGATCAAGAGGCTGAAACACTTCTTTTCCTATTTATTCCTACCAATGAGTGGGAAGGTAAATGCAGAAGTTTTAAGATCAAGTGCAGGCTGGGTGTACGGCTCTTTAGCTCTAGTTTTTGATTAAAACATGTTATTGTATGGTTAGCTTTTTGTCTTCATCAGCACAGAACACAATGTTATTCAACTGCACTTTGAAAGTTCATCAGCATTCACGTATTTCAAGCAATACTGATTTTTTTCTTCCAGAAGTTATTACTGATCATACAAAAAACCAAAAAAAGTCTTCTGTATACAATTGTCAAAGATTTCTATTATGAAGCATTAATTAATATTTATTACAAAGCATTAACTTAATGTTTATTACATCAGAACTAGTATGTTCAAGATGTACCTGCAGAAGAAAATCAAGACAAAATCTGAAAAGGCCTACATATGACTAAAGAGGTTTTTTTCAAACTTTTTTTTGAGCTCCTAAGACTGTAGTAAAATGCAGGCAATGGTATCTCATTACTTTCTAAAGCAATGAGATTTCACCAGAAGCACCTGCATGTCTGTGCTATGTGAATAACCTCATGCTTCAAAGCACTTCCCCTGGTTTCTTTTATTCTTGTCCTAACTCTCAACTTGCATATTGTACTATGGTTTGGAACTAACTTTGTAATGAAATTAGAATGTATTTAAACTCCATCAGAAGACAAGATTCTCCCATATGAGGAATTATACAACTCAGGTATCAAATTAGTGATTTAAAGAAATACACATATACATACTTCTCCTAATCTATAATTTTGGCCCTACTACAAAACGGAAGCAGTTTGCTCTAGAAAGCATGGCACTGAAATAAAAAAAAAAAGTCTTAATTTCTGTTTTATGTAATTATTTTTATTAACATTTAAATCTAGGCCTCAAGTGACAAACACAGATTCAGTAGACCTACAAGTTCCAACTATTACTTTCAGACTTCCCTTCAGCTTCATATATAGAGACTGTTTTCCAGTTTTTCTAATTTTTAAAATAATTCACACCTATTTGCATGCCACAGGTACATTTACATTTAAATAAAAAAACCAACCAACCAACCAAAAAAAAACCAAAACCCAGACCACATTTGGCATGCTGCACCAATCTTTTTTCCTGGCTGAGCTTTATTCTTCTGCTGTATCATTGCTCTATAAACTCTGTTCTCTGTAATAAATATCAGTAAGTATACGGAAGAAATTCTGTAATTTACATGACAGAATGGATAACACACGAAGTATCCTTTGGTGATGAAGCAGCAAGAACATAAAAGAATACATATCCTAGTCTTTTACATTAGTAGATTACTGAAGAACTTACCTAACAATTTGTAAAGGAGATTCAAAATTTCTTTCCGTGCTGTACCATGTTCTTCTCTTGCAATTCCTGCAAAATGAGCTGTGCTGTTGTAGTCATTTAAGCGATCAATGCAATTCAAAACTAGTGCCAGCATTCCCTAAATGCATATGACAGAGAGGAAAGTAAACTGCACATGAAAAAAGCATTTGTTGTTGTTCTTTTCAAAGATTTTTTTTCCTGTACACATTTAAAAGTTGCATCATCTTAGATAACAAACCCCCAAACTATTGTGCTTACAAGATTTGAATATGTATTTTTCTATATTGAAATAATCCATTTCAGAGAATGATTCTATACTGTTCCTTGGTCAGCTGAGTATTATAAAAAGTAAGGAATAAACAAAGCTGACAATAAAGGCTTTAATAACTTTTGCGAACAGACTCTTTTTTACATAAAAACTTCCTTACATAGGAAAAAAAATAACCACCTTTAAATTTATATACAAAGGAATTTTTGTTTATTAAAAAAGGTGGGAATTTTACTGTCCAATAAAATATCTGTAAAATAAACAAGTTCAAATACTAGAATCGATTTTTGATTTCAGTTTGATTGGAGACTAAAACAGTACTGAAAACCTGCAAGCAATCCAAACATCTAAAAACATTGTAAAATATATTTCCTATTCATACAGAAGTGTAATTACTCCATTTACAGAGAGGAGCAATTCTACAATTATGTAATACACATCCTTCTCTAAAAGTAGCATTATTCTAGTTTCTAGAGATAAAATGTTCCTGTTTCACACCCTGATGAACAGAAAAAGACATCGTAAATAACATCTATCATTGATCCAAGTTTTATTTGGGGTATCCAGAATGTATAACTTCAGAGTGAAAAAGAAATTTCTTGTCATAATCTCTTTTTAAAATGACATCTGTTTAAAGATGCTCAGAAGTATTAAGACCGAATTTTATGAGAACACGCTTGTGGCCTGTGACAAGTGTGGAAGTGAAAAATACGTAACAGCAAGTTGTCATGTGGCATTATATTATGTATATACATATATATCAGCTACAGAACTTTACATTATAAATCATATGCATGCATCCAGATGATCAAGTTTAGGTTCTTCCCAATGTTTGTGACATGATACACTTAAAATTAAAATCATGTAGCAATTCTTCTCTCTCTACCTCTTCCTTGAATAGATTTTGTCTGTTTTTGAGTGACCGAAGCTTGCTTTGCTTATCTTCATGTTCCAGGTCTTCTTCGGGAAGCTGGAAGTAAGTAATCAGGTCTTGCAGAGTCTGAGCCATCTCCTCAATAGGCAGGGCAGAGGGTGATAGTGTTCTGTTGTTTCCGCTATGGAAAACAACAAGAAAGACTGGTGGCATTAGTCATCTTCCCACTGTAATTTACAGTATTATGTAGCAGCCTATTTTCTGTTGGTATCTAAATCAAGTCTTGCTATACATATGACATATGTATACGAGCAACAGCTAATCTGAATTGCAAATCATTCAAACACCTATTGTTTGGGTGTCCAGCACTCAGAGCTTCCTGCAGTGGAATCACGTTTGCCTTTCTGCAATGATGTAAAGAGAAGTATGATTAAAAAAACTGAAAAAATGAGCAGAAGAAACAATATATGTCAGCAAAAAGATGAAACAGATGAATGACGTACTGAAGTCCTTTCTTACAGTAAATGTTTTTGTTTAGATACTTTAAATCTTATTGATGATATAGGCGTAATGTGCAGATGGACTAAAACAGTAGCAGTTATTGAGGCTGTACACCCCCAGTCTTCTAGACAAAGAACACAAAAATAACAAGTAATCCTAACCATTAATTAGGTCTTCTGTATCAACTCTATATAGGAAATAAAGAAGGGTGGGATTTAAAAACATAAAGCATTTCAAAGAATCTCAGTTGTCAGTAAAATATTGTCTCTTCCCTCTTCAAGCATTTCCTCAATCTTGGGTGACAACCCAATTTTTCAGAGTCTGACTCATTATTATAAATAGTATAATCTTGGAGGAGCTGATTGCTGGCAGAGGTGGCTCTGTTTTTATGTCCTCAGCACAAGAAATACAAAGGCGTAGCGTAGTCCCTTGTGATACTGAAGTAGTAATGTTTTAAATGCAGTCTCATATGGTGGGTTCTGTGGAAGCAAATTCTTAATTATAAATGATTTTTTCTTTATTTTTTCATCTATTAGGCAGTAATACAAGGATGACCACTTGAACATAATAAAACTTCTGCCAAGCATTATGAAAAAATAGTTTCTTCAGTACTACATACATTCTTAGTGATTTCATTGTATATTCTTATATGCTGATCTTGGCAATTATAAATGAATATGCATTGACACAAAATTGTATTTTACCCTAAAAATCTTCGGTCAAAAACATATTGTATGAAAGAGCTATAGGGAAGGAAACATGAAACTTTCACTGAATTGAAGATCTTTGTGTTGCTGCTTGTTAAAGAGCTATTACCATGTAAGTTTAGTAACGTAAGATAAATATCATGAACAATTTACTTTAAAAATTGAGGGAAGGGGAGCAAAAGTAACAAAAGAAATAGCATAATAAAATTATGCTTCAAAATGCCTCATATTTTCAAACTAACATAGCTAAAGGCATTATTCAAAAAGTCAAACAAAACCACATATGTGTAGGAGATCTGCCCGGAATGAACCGCGCGTCCTCATTGAAGAGATGTTGGAACTTCCGTTTATTGCCTATATTAG
>JAVJGG010000032.1:12934835-12958247 GCA_035590195.1 Aviceda cuculoides | reverse complement strand
CAGGCATGCTTGTCATTCTTTCTTGTTCTCTCAAGGGAACACTGTAATCTTGTCAAGGTCAGTATCCTCCCCAGGCCCCTCGGTCCAGCCGAGGCCCTCCACACATATGTAAGCCAGTTTTCATGATAACTCCCTTCACTATCCAAATACTAAATCCCTCATCAGAGCAATCAGTTTACAACTATTCCCATGTAAAGTCTCAAACTTATTGGTAACTAAGGTCTGTCAAAATTAAGCTAAACGGAATGACAGAAAACATTCTGAACAGTTTTGTACAACTTGGCAAGCCAGAGGATACAGAGCAGTAGAACAAACCTTTTTAAGCACAACATATACTTCAAGAGGATTGAAAAAATTCAAGCTGAAGCAAGTGCATTAATATGGTAAAAGCAAGTCAAATTTTGATTTGGAAAAATCTATTTCATAAATAATATTGTTTAAATAGAGGCTTGAATCCAGAACACTAAACTAGGGATGAAATGTGATAAATACAGTAACTTTTTATGCTCATTTTTTCAACGGTTCATTAAGATTCAACATCTTCTAAGGATGCAAAGGCTTTTCATTCAGCAACATACAAATTTAGATAAAATGTTTTAAATTATATTTGTGTCCAACACATTTGGTTTGCTATTGGCCAAGGTTGTATTTTTCCACGAAAAGAAAGTTATTATGCTGCCACATGTGTGGCAACGATATTAGGCAACTACTTAACAAGTACAGCTCTTTATATAGCCTTCTCAATAATCCAGGATTATGACAGAGCAAGTCTGGTATCATATTAAATTGTTTAAATTCCCTGACTTTCTAATATCCTTTGTAGTACTGACTCCATGCTTGCGGTACTTGTATATTGCATGTTTCACAATGCCCAGGTATCCAAGGGCTTTGGTGTTTTGATTTGTGGAAATAGCCATCACTGTTTCCACATTAGTTTTTGAGTTCTATTACACAGTTAGGGGAACAGGTCAATCTCAGATAATTCTTACTGAGGTATCATTACTAACTGCATTGCCCTCTAGTACATCAAAGATTTGGAAAATAAATACTATTCAGAAGGTAATTCTATTGATTCTATTCTAAAGTCTTAGAACCACAACTTGAATTATTTCTTAAAATCAGATATGGTCACTGTCTCTCTCCGAGATGCTGTTACTGAATTTGAATACCCATAAATCCATTCCAGTGCAAATAAATGAGTTGGTTTAAACAGAAAGTTTAGGAATGCTCACATAATAATTTTGCTGAGAGAGAGAAGTTAAGAAGTTGTTCCTTCTACCTTCTCAGCTGACAGTTAACCTTCTGCTCTAATTGTTGCTACTGCATATAATCTGTTACACTGCATACAGATCACCAGAGAGAACTACCTCTCCTCTGATCTTTACCTCTTCCAGATATGATCAGAGGGGTGACAGAGAAGTAGGAGGATCAACAGAATGGATGATTAAAAAGGTACAGGTAAAATGTTTCATCCCAGATTTTCAAGGCAATAAATTGGTATTCTCCTCCCAGACATGTGGAGATCTATTTTGTACTTCCTTCTATTGTTTATTGGCATTGACTTGGGGCTGCTATGGCTTCACATCATATTTTTTATCTAAACAGTACTAGGCATCAATATTCCTTTCAATTAGTTTGACAAATTTGAATAGGGTTAGCTATAATATTGGGTCTACCAAGAAAAATAGAAAAATAAGAACCCTTTTATGAATATTATGAGGTTCTAGCTACTGTAGAATACTTACTGATGGAGTTACGCTAAGATCACTTAGCATGTTTTCTACAACCTGGATTATGATCCAGTTTGCTTCTGGCTTCAAGGTATTAGATTTCATGTAATCTTAAATAAGCTCTTTTATCTATTTAATGGTATTACTCATCAAAATTACAAAGCTAAGTCAGTAAAAATCTATTGCTAATAGCTTCTAAATAAAAATACTTGAGAGCAGGAAATAAGATGCTGTTAGAGAAATTCTTATCATTTCAGAATACTTTAAAAAACAAACAAAAAATTGTGGTATATAAGATGGTAACAAATACCTTATAAACTGGCCAAATAAGTTTGTAGTATTGCGAATGATTCGAGCAGCCTGGGATTCCTCATGCTGACATCTTTGTAAGGTTAGACCATCATCCATATGGCCTTCTTGGTGTAATATAACCTATTGAAAGTCAGTAATCATCACAATGATTACTTAAAAAACCTTTATGCTTTTAAATATTTTGTCATTTACTTCAATATTGCAATAAAAACAGTAATTGCATATATACTGAGCTACTACTTGTTAAACACTTTATCTGAACACCTGTTTATTAATTAATTACAAATTTGACAATCCCACAAAAGTTATTCAGAGAAGACATGCACCTTTATTCTCCTGCAATTCATTAAACATACATGCTTATCAAATATTTTACAACTGAAACAAAAAATGTCATTCTTTCTATTTTCTGGCTGTCGGGGAGAGAGGATCTTCACTATCTTTTCACTATCTTAAGCACCATTTACTAAAGGATTCACACATGAAGACTACTGACAAGAAAATCAAGCTGGAGTGACAAACATCATAAAAATTACAATGCAGCTAAAGGAGCAACAACATGTATGAGTAAATTCTGATTCATTTAACTATTCTCTACACATTATATTGGATTCTTATCAGAACCAGATCTGAATATCATATGAACTTCAAGCAATAACAGAGATCCTTTGGTGGATTTTTAATTTTTCTCTTTCACAAAAAGCCATCATAATTTTTAGGTATCACAAAAACCAGCCTTGATCATTTTGAGGCATTGAAATCCTACAGCACTTTTGTAAGAATTAAATGTGGGTTATCCTGCTTCTTTGCCCAAGATGTAACCTACTGAATTCTCCACTGAAAAATTTATTTTTTTTTACCTGTGAGGTAGTAAAAATTTGCTGCCCAACTTCCCGTTAGCTGAGTAATTCTCAAGGCACCGAATAGTTAATAAAGAAACTAATAATGTTATACAAGTGGTTACTGCCACAAATGGGAAGGTTATTTACCAACAGCTTTTTGTACATACTGGCATACAGGTATACCAAAGCATTGGAAAGTGATGTTTTTCTATACTTGGCAGGATCCAAAGTACACATGCTCTGTTCCTTCCAACATGCTGAGGAAGTGCTTTTAAAAGAGGCAAACATCACCCTACAAGTTCATCTGGTCCCCAGAATCCATGGAAATGTGATGGAGAAGACATTTTTGAGTAAGTATATTGATAATATTATCTTAAAGGAGACTAGTTTACAGATTTGTCATCTTTACGCTTTCCTCAAGTAATTCTATATATAGAGTCACATTGTGGGTAACTTTGTTAGCTGACATATCACTGTTTCCATAAAGAAGGGTTCTGGGGTCTCTTAACTGAACAATAACTAAGGAACCATTTTACCATCACAAAACTAGTAAGAAGACATTTGACAATGTTTTATTGTCGGATTATTTTTCCTCAGGCCATTGCATGTAGCTCCAGATTTTGCAGCTACAGTAATGGTACAGGAATGAAAACATTTTAATAGATAGGATCCCAAAGCTGCCACACTTGCAAAGTAACTGCACCTTCACCATTGTGTGGCAGATATGCACTCCTCCCTAAATATACAGTAGATCAGGGAAGAGAGAAGTCTTAAAAAAGGACCTAATCTTCCCTATTTCTCTGACCCAAAAAACCCCCCACCCCACCCCCCCCCCAACCTCAACTAAATCATCCAGAAACACCACAACAAAAGTAAAGTTCTATTTAGATCTCCAGTAAACAGATCATGGCCAGAAGCATCCAGCACTGCCTACTCTAATTCCTCAATAAAGCACTTCCCTGAGTATAAAAGGGGCATCTTGCACTGCCTTGCTTGTTGCAGTACAGCAGGGCATTGATATTAACCAACACCCTGAGCAATGGTCTCCAGGATGTGAATCCAAAACACGTAGCATATATTTCTCTGTTCTCTGAGCTCTAGCATTCTGGAGCTCTGCAGGAGTTCATAGCTTGCAGAGAAGCAAACTGTCAAACTGAGAAGACAGGCATCCATCACTCACACTGGACAGTGGAGGAATGTGGAACAGAATATCAATGCAAACATCATCACTACCTGGTAAAGTCTTAAACCCTTGGTTACCAAGATCTCAGAGAGAGATACAACAGATCAAAATTCCAGCAGAAAATATGCAACAGAAGCCTCATCAATGATGCTAGAATTTCTTACATATTTGGGTTTTGCAAAGACAGCATGATAACTAGATACATAAAACTACATGAAAGCAAAACAACGGAAACATTTACTTGGCATTTTCAGTATTTTATAACAAAACTAATCCCATAGTTGTTTTCTCCCCTCTATAGATTTGCAGCAGCTGTCAGTGGATAACAGCTAGCTTATGTGAAAAAACCTGCCCTTTGCCTCTTGTAAAAGTAAGGTATTTCTCAATCCTCCTAGGGCTACTGAGGCATGTTATAAAAACTGCAGGTCAGCTTGAGAAGGATTACAGTGACTGAAAGTGAAAATCTCCTGACAAAAAGATGGTGGAGTATGCATACAAAGCTATGACTTCACTTTACTGTAGAAAAATAAATCTGATATGAAATTTAAAAGGGATGTATATATGTAAACTAGCTTATAAAATTATAGTCCAGTACCGTATTTTGCAAAGGATGAAAAACTGTTTCTTGCCTCCATAGGAATATCAGTTACAGGAAGCAAGAAGGTCTGGATTTTCTTCTGTTTGAAGGCACTTAACAGGAAAGAATTCTCCAGGTGAGAAGCAAAAAAAGATTTTGAGTCTTCGAACACGAATGAAACAGTTTGAAAGGAGAATAAAAGTGATAGCAATTCTGGAGGTTCTATTAGTCCCTTGCTGCTGAGCAGAAAACTGGGAAAAAACAATACTAAACTTCACAGGAAGCTATTGCAAAATTATTCATTGAATCAGAGGAAGAATCTATATGTTGCCTTTTCAGGAAGTAAAATTGGACCCTCTGAGGAAACAGAATCCCATAGCTAATACTGGCATGGGAAAGGAAGAGGCCATCATTGTGTGATTATATCTCTTGTCAAGAAAATACTGAATGACTGGCATACAAAGAAGATTTCTGTCATCAGCCAGGTTGCTGAGAAATAGTGAAGGGGTTGGGCACTCACTGCCCATTTATGACCATGTGTGCTGCATAAATAAATAAGATTGAGCCAATGGTGTCCTGAAGACCTCATTTTTTGTATTACAGTGCTTGTGTATGGATATGCTTTTGTGAATGTACATACATACAAGTAATTAAAGAAGAACTCCAAATTCTGTTCAGTCATGAACTTTTTTTTTGTGTTCGAGCAATAGGTTCGAGTTGTAAAAATCTATGAATACAGAATCAAAGAACAATTTGTTAATGATGCAGTTATGCAAAGCTAGTACTAAACTCCTTAATTCTGACTGAAATATAAACATGATCTGAAGAGATAACAGGTCGTATCCACTAATGAAGAATATACTTGTACCTTTTGATCATAAGGCTGAGAGAAAGACCTTATCGATGCCACATCACAATTACATCTAATATTTTGGCAGGAAATTGTTTGTTAATATCCCTCAAGAAACCTAAGAAATGGCCCTAGAAACTCCTTAAGTAACAAATTTAATTGCCATTTCATACAATATACTCAATTAAAAAAATCTAAACCACCAGTGAATGTAAGATGACTTACAAGTTTACGCCCTTAAACAGTTAAACATAGATTTTCAGAAAAAGTGATTTGACCATCCAAATCAGGAATTTCCATATTTCACTGAAGTGTCAAAAATAAAAATTGAGCCCAAATTAATAATTTCTTCTGGCAAGAAAAATACCTAAATACATTTCTTAGTGGTAAAGTTCTTCTTCAGTTACATAGTTATGTTAATATCCACCATTATTTTCACTTTTAGAATGAAGCATTCACACCATTTTCAATAAACCAGCACAAAATAGTTAAACCCACAATTGCCACATTGGAAGAATGGCAAAAAACAGGACAGACCAAAACTGTTATGCAACTAACATTCATTTTACAAGTAATTAAAAAAAAATTCAAACATTACCTTTCTTTTCAAGGGACCTAAACGTGCTGATTTAGCATCCTGTGCTTTGTAAGTCAACCATAAGGCACTGGCCACATGTTGGACAAAACAGATTGAATCACCATACTTTATTTCTGGGACTCCCATTCCATCAATGTCACGTTTAAGACTAGAATCCTGCTTTTCTTTTAGCTCCTAAGAAGATAAAATAAAAGCTGGCATTTAATCTCCATACTGGAACAGGATAAACCACTGAATTTGACACTGAAACACATTCCAACACTGAACAATGTTTATGCTATTTATGTTGTTAAGATGTAACTAAAACTCATTTCACATAATTTCTGTTTCTATCCAACTAATTAGTCAGTCCGATTAAAAATAATTTCACATCTGAAGCATCATTTTCATTGAAGCAAGAAAAATCAAATAAAACCTATTACCATGTAAAGAAATATATATAAAAAAAACCTTTAAATATTTAACCTAACCTAATCAATAACTGAGTTACTGATGTAATTAAAGTTTCAATTTAGTTGAGTCTGTAGAACTCTACATTACTAAAATTTTCAAATTTTATCTTAAATATGAAAAAGAAAAATGAGCAGAAACATATCTTGAAATTTAGTTAAAATATTTTTATGCTAAAGAATTCTTTGCTTATAAATATTAGATGCAGATAAACACTTCACTTGGAATAATGCCTCTGTATTGCAACAACCAGCAAAGAAGAAAATATTAATTTTTTAAATAATTACAATTTGGCTTTCACATTTATTTTACTTTTGCATTTCTTTTTTACATTTATTTTATTTTTCCATTTATCCTCTTTATACAAGGAATTGGATTCTTTCAAATCTCTTCTAAAGACGTTGCTCAATGTTTGGCTGGAACACTCAGTGCAATTTTTAAGCACCACCTACTTTTTAATCCCATTAGTCTTCATTCACAACCAGAGGATTTTAAATTTCCAGCACAACAGCAAGTATCTTTTTCTTTAAAATAAAATAGTTTTGCTTTCAAAAGTGAATTCAAGAATAAGAACTGAATTATGCAGCAAATTCAGAGAATTCAGAGAATTCTAAGCAATAGAGAATTATGGATACATGTGCATGTGTACAATTAAACAAAAGCCTCTAAGTGAATAGAATAATTAGAGTATATCATTTTTCTATGATTTCAAATGCTGATGGACTTAACCGTAAGTGTAGATAGTTGCTCATTTGTTGCTAAATAAACAAAATATGTTAGACACTGATACACCATTTAAATTATTGTATGTGTAACAGGTTCTTATTTCATTTCAGTTTACTGAATGTGCAACATCTGTGCAGTAAAGAGCAGCTCTATTTTAGCTATGCTAATCTACTTTCATTTATAGGGAATTTAGCTGTTACATTTCAACAATGACATTAGTTGAAACAGATAGCATTATAATGCCAAGATGAAGCAGAATGAAATTACAAGACATTCCTTGGGGATACCATTACAGTATCAAGACTATGGGGAAATCATGTCACATCATACTTATGCAGACTGCACTATCACATACAGATAAAGATGAACTCATTCAATACACATTTATGGTGAGGCCATTAAATGAAAAATACGATAAAGTAGCAAAAATTCATTAACTGTCAGCAATTAATTATTTGGCTTTACATAGCGCCCTGAAGATTAAAACGTTTTTCTCAAATATTATGTCTGAGTCAAGAATCAGGCATCAATAAAAATTTTAGTGAAAGAAATCATAATGTAGTAACAAGTGATCCTAAGTGAGTTACTGTTTTAAAAAAATAAATAAAAAAAAAAATTGAGTGATACTGATCCTTTCTGACAACACTAAACAAAGAAAAACCAAGATTTTTCAAATTTCAGAAATAAAGCTTTAGAATGATTTAGGGGGCCTGAAGGCTGTTCTCACTTTAACCAATACAGCATAAATTCCTCTTCATGATGTTTTGCTCTTTGTGCTCTGTCCAGTTTCTGTAGGATTTCAGCCAAGTCATTTGAGAGCACTGTGCAAAGAGAGGGTGTATTTTCTAACAGCTGAAAAGTATAGTCAGATAAAGATTATCAGAGGAGAAGGGAAAAAAAAAAAAATCTCTTATCTAGATATTTGTACATATCTTAGCAGCAAAATATCCAAGCAGTTTCTCCTTCAAAATCCTCTCTTCACAACCTATTCCCAGTTTAACTCCCTCAGGACATGAATGAATCAAGTCAAAGAAAACAAATCACATCATGGGTCAGGAAGATGGCAAAGGGAAAATAACAGTAACAAAAAATAAAAGAAAGAAGGTATGAACAAAGGAACTTGAGGACAAAGCTGTCAAAGATGCAATTTTCACAAGGTATTTAATATACTAGAAGGGCAAGATTTAGAAAATGAGAGAATTCATAGAATCAGATTCCTATGTGATAGAAGGAAAGTAAGGAATGGCAGTGTGAACAGGACAAGTAAACCAAGCTGTCTTTACAACTATTTTTCAACAGTTGTCTTGTAAAAACACAGTAGGGAAAAAACTCTTGCTATCTTAAGGGCGTGTTTACGTACCCCTAAGAATGGTAAGACAACCTGACTGCTGAACTCTTATTAAATCTAACCTACGCAGCTAATTAAAATTGTATCTTTTGGTGTTGCACACTGTTATTGCATTAAAAGTACTGCCACAGGCTTCCCCAATTTTACAAAAGAAAAAGATAAAAGGTCTATAAATGTAAGAGCAGAGGACTGATACACTGAGCTTACCTATCTTGCTAGTGGGCTTACTGTACTCTGTATACTTTGCTGTATACATCTCTACACCCCAGAGGGCATGAAAAAAAAAAAAGGTGATTTTAATTTTACCTTCTACTTTCTCCTCCCACATAAAATAAGTAGAAAAAAATAGCTTAATACTGTATTTGAAATGCAGTGCTTACTGGGAAATTATAATCGTAAAATATGAACTTACAAATAAACACTTGAACTTTTAGAGACAATTGTAGGTAAAGGACTCTGTAATACCTATCATCTTATTCCAAAAACAAATTAAACTTTACGATTACTACTAAACTATTACGACATCTTAATGCCATGTTGAGCCCCTAAGATAGCTACATGCTGGCAGTAATGTTAAAATGATACCAAATCCTCTGCATGAGTCATCTGTGACTTTTGAATGTGTCAGAATGTTACTTACTCAAACTACACCAAGAACTTCTTCATTGTCAATTGCAGATACCATCATGAAAATAAAATATGAAATCTCAAACATTAATTCTGGGCTACAACAATTTTTAAATAAACAGATATTTTTAAATAAGCTCTTGTTCTTCACTGTGTTTATTCTCAAAGAAATTTATAAGCAGAATCAAGGTTCTGCTCAGCAGAGTATACTGAGCCAAGTACTGCGCTGGAATGAGAACATCCCATTTCAAAACAGGATTCCATCTGCTGTAGGGAAACTGGTGTCTCTGGGGTCACAAGGCATTACAAACTGTTGCCTTAAAATATAAGGGCTGACATTTCAAAACTTTTGACAAAGTAAGCTCCATATTAAACCTAACGAAAGTCATAATTTTGGGGGGTTTCCATCAATTTCTGATGCTTGTAAGCTTAGTTTGCAGTAATGTGCAGTAAACAGATATATATTGCATATGCTGCTTTCATTGAAATCAACACCATAATGTTCTTCAGCATATTCTTTCACTTTTTAAAGCTCCTTCCTATTCTTATTTATGTAAGGGCATATTAAGGAAAACTCTAATTTGAAGTTTATAATTTAAAATATCTGTTTCGATTTCCAGTGTTACACAGCAAAAGGAAACAAAACAGTAAAAATAAATACATTGTGAGTGCAATCACAGGTTTTGAAAAGCAGGGAACACACAAGACTGCTGAAGTGGTATGTGGCAATAATGAGGATGAAGGTGTGCTTTTCCAAAAAAAGAATCTCTATAACAACTGTTGGAAAAATAAGACTAAGTCATGTGTTATAGGCTCCTGGGAACCCTTGGGGACTTGGTATACTCCTCATAGCTCTGACTACCAGCAAAGATAATCTCTTTTTTCCACAAAACCCCTTTTGCTGGCTTCCAAACGGGAAAGAACACCTCAATGGAGAAATGTTTTATTTCCTTTTGGATACTCCACAGCAATGTATATTCTAGAGCAAGCTGGTCTGAATTCAGTGTTGACCCCACCTGGAGCAGAAGGCTGGACTAGATGCCTTCCCAAGGTCCTTTCCAATCAGAATTATTCTATGAGCCTAAAGGACAGAAGTGTTGTAAACAGCCATGTATTCCAGCACAGCTGGAGAGAAAGGTATTAGACAGTTGTCTTGAAATTTCCCTTAACTCATGCCATATTAAGGTCCAGGCAAGTGAAAATATTTCTTCATTGAGAAAATGAGCAAGAGAAAACAAAGTTTTACAAATACATATGTGCAGAAATTAAGATAATCACACTCGCATATATCTAGCCTAACTATTAGTTCTACAGGTTTTTTTCCCCTCAATCTGTATGAAATCAGCATTTAGCTTTAAGAGTCCTTTCCTTCTTACAGTCCAGATCAATTTTGGGGGTTTATTTGCTTCCAAAACCTCACCTTTCTTTCTTCAGGAAGAGCTATCACTGCTTGTTCCCCTCACCTTTGGAAACACTTATGTCTCTACCCATGGGCCAGTGCAGCTCTCACCTGCCCAGACAATAAACAACTATTCTTATTCCTGGCACAGGCAAAAGCAAATTTATGAGCTATTGTGAGCTTAAAATATTCTTTTCTATATAGGACAGCACAAATCCTACGATGATGAGACACTGAGCCTGTACTTCATATAAAAATGTACATTAACAACCATATTATGTACAAACACAGCAGAAGGCGTGAATGCATTACACAGTAATTACAGACTTCAGCATAATTAATTACTACTGTACTTCACCTTAGTCATTTTGGGGACTGTAAAAAAATGTCACTAATGTGTCTTTGAGGCACTCCTCAACAAAAAGTGAGAAATTAGGGTATGTTTATTCAGTGTAACAGAAATTATCTATTTTATGAGTATGCATACGTAAACATAAAATTAATATACTTAAAATTTATACATTTATATGCAGAGATTAAAATATTAAGAAATTGCAGGACAGCCGATGCCCAATTAGTCAGTGAGTACGTTATAGGAATCTGAACACAATATTAAACCAGTAACTGCGACATTCCTGGCATACTCACCATCCTTACCAGGGTGCCATGATTTGAAATAAATGGGGAAAAACTACAGCTGAAATAAATCCCCCTGCACAACTTCGTACATACAATCTACACTGCATAGCCTTTACAGTGAAGAAAGAACCAAAAACTATTTGGTGAGCACCTAACAATCTAAGTAAATTTCCTGACAGTTTTTCAATTATTTTGATTGGTTAAAAAGAAATTCTCAGCATACTGTATGCAGTCACACTAATAAAATAAACATTGTTATTTTAAACATGCTAAAAAGAATTATTTGCTTTATTATACTATAAAAAGTCTAGCATCTGTCAAGACCCTTAATTCTAGATTTTATCTAGTATATATCTAACTTCAAAGATTCTTTATCACTGCCCTTCTGGGACCATACAGCATTCAGAATTACATGAAACATTTAACTTCTCATACTTAATAAAAAACTTTATTGTAGCAGATATTGAAACTATTTATAAGTATTATCATGAAAGCATGTAAAAAATTTTCATCATCTTTGGTGTAAAAACCTTTCATTTTCTGGAAGAAAGTTATTAATTTTGCCTACCTCCATAATCATTCTTCATTCTCTCTCACTTCTACTGTTTTTCTCAGCTAGAAACAATGAAAAAGCTAGTAACATGTAATTAGCAGCTCACTAAAGAGCACAGTTTGAAAACATATGGTTTAGAAATCACTGACTACATTTTCCTTGCAATTCACCTATCAACACACTGCACAAAGAATAGCAAGGGCAGAATTTTCCCCAACTGAACTGAATTCAGCTGACTTCAATTATGACATATAGAGCTGGAATGAGTAACATTCTAATGAGATTCTGTCCAACTAAAATGATTCTATAATGAATAAACCTCTGTGTCTTGCATTGTATTAGTTTTCAATCTTGTTTTTTTATCCTGTTAACAGTTTAGTTTTACTCTAAAATTTATTCATCATCTCCATTTTTCCTCAAGGAAACTTCTGTTACTCTCAACTCAGACTATTTACCTTTGTGTTTAAATGCATAATCCCTGTCAATTGCTTCAATTTAGAAATTACAAATAATTTATGAAGTCATTGAATCAACTCAGATCTAGTATTCAAGTGCTCCACATTTAAGACATTTAAGACAAATTTGCATTGATGTTATTTACCTTTGATGCTCTAAAACAAAAGGCAGTAGATGTTGTGTCCGACTTTTCTCTGTCTAACATTGCAAGTCCTTCATCTTCATTCAGAGCCAAGTACTTTCCTGTTGTAATATGTCGAAGACGGAAAGGCTGTCCCCATCTGATGTTACTTCCACTCCAGCTAAACATGAGACATCAAAAAATAATTTATGAAGTAAGCAAAACTAATATTTCTATTTGGGGCTTTTAAAGATAATCAGAAAAAAGAATTTGCTATATATATTCCTTTTTGCTTTTGATTGCGACAAGTTAACAGATAACTAGTCACCTAGGAGGGAGATAAGAGTCTAAAAAAAAACCCCCAAACCCAAAAAACAACAACAACAAAAAAACCCAAACCACCACAAAACAAACAAAACACCCATGAGGGATATTACTGTTCTGATTTCCACCCATACTTCAAAAATTCCAAGTGAAAGCTAGGAAAGCATTTTACTTTTGGACAGAAGCACTGGCTCAAGCAGACATACCTCACAGGCAACACTACTTTTGATATGCGCCACAGACCAGATGGAAAAAAAAAAAAAAAAAAAAAAAAAAAGGTAGTCTTCAAATACTGACATTCCCTGTATGATTATATCATGTTAGATTACTTTTTTTATTATTGACAATGAACATACTAACATATATCATAGAGCAGGACAAATGTATTACTCATGTTCTGCCTTAAGGGTCTGTAACAATCAAATTCCTGTTAATATAACAGAAGTTGCTAACAAAAAAGTTCAAAAAACATCAGTACCTTATTCGAAGGGGTTCTACTCTCCACAAAGACCTTGCTCGAACACCAGCTCCTCCGGTTTCATAAAGTACTTTCCTACAGAAAAGATTCAGAAGATCATCCTCTTGTGTTTATTTGTGCTACGCAGTATTTATAACTTATTCCTCTGTTTAATGTCTAGGACTCTCTTCTCCCCAGCTAAACAGATGGAGTTGAATGGACAGAAGATTCCTACTCATCAGTGAGAGCATGATACACAATCCGAATGTCCCAGGTAAATTAGGCTATTTCCATTAAGCTATTCTCTCTCATGAGTTGATAGAATACTTTGCTTTCAGAGTGTCTGCAAAACTTCTGCTGTTACTTAATCAGTCATAAAAATACATAATTCATACAGTTCTCAAGAGATTAATCTAAATTACTAATACTCTTAAATACATATAAACAAAATATTAAAATAAGTATACACATTTGCATATATTAACAATTATCTGCATGAATATGACATCAGAGACTTCATTCCTAGAATTACTTCTAACATTCTTATTAAAAGACAAAAATTTTTCTATTATAATCCTTACAAAACAGATAATACAGATAAAATTATAGAATCATAGAATCATTTAGGTTGGAAAGGACCTACAAGATCATCGAGTCCAACAGCCATCCATACCCACTAGACCATGTTACAGAGTACCTCATCTATATGGTTTTTGAATACCTCCAGGGTATTATACATTAGTTTTAGGAAACTCAGAGAAATAAAAAACAGGAAGCGAAGGGATTCAGCCTTCAATATAATCTAGTTTTCTTGAATTACTGGCCAGGGGTTAATGACATGTTTTGATGCTGAAACTCACATTCTACTCAATAATGAAATACAAACAAATACAAACTATGGTGTATTAGTCCTGTTCACAGGAATACATGCAAGAAGGTTTTTCATCTTTCAGTAATCACTCAAGTCTTGTCATCTAAGCACCACAATTTATATAACTTTTCTCATATACAATAGATATAGGAAATACCATGGATAATAGGAAAGGTCTCAGTCTGAAACTCAGAATACACAGAAACTTTTTAAAATAATAATTTTATTAATAATTTTAATAATATTTAAAATAATAATTGTATTTGTTACATTCTGCAACAGTAAAAAATTAGGAAGTAATAAACTTCTAATCAAATACTGTATTTAGTTATAATAATAATTTGGGAGGTTTGATGTGCACCTTACTTATTTTCAAATATTTCAAGAATCTCTTAACTAAGTAAATTTAATTTTTTACACATTTTTAGGCTACTATCTGCAACATTACTACTATATGGAAACTGTATGAGATTGAAGGCCTTGCTTTCACAATGTGACTCCCAAGCTGCCCTCCATACGGTACTATGTAAGGGTTTATTGCACCATTATTATACAATAAATTGACATGTTCTGTTACTGGTAGTAAATGGTCAGTGGACACTCTAACTGAACAGAAATCTGTTCACACAGCAAAACAGTACTAGAGGATGACACAATTACTTTTATGCTATGCATACTTCTTCATTTGAAAGAGTTACCTGACGACATCTATGTGTAAACTCTGAGCGTGGTCAGAAACTGAGCCGTCCAGGCAGACACCAATAAGCAAATCATATTCTTAATTGTAATACTCTGCAGTACATTCCTTCATAATTTGAGCATGAGGGAAGGGTTCAGATATACAAGCAAAATTGTTCTAGAAAAAAACCTGATTCACTAGCTTCTTTTCAAAAGCGCAGCAAACTTCCAAATATTTGTTGGGTTCTTTAATTTTTCTTAGAGCAATATGAGCAGACAGCCTTTTTTGTATTTCTCAACTTTTATGGCAGTGGTTCTTTCTGTTCATATATTTTTTTATTGATACCTAAAGGAAAGGTTGATTGAACCTTTCAGTAAGATTATTCGATTCATGCTTATTAAATGTTTTCATCAATTTCTAATGATAAATTTTGTGGTAGCTTTGTCAGAGGTAAGAATGGTAATTCATAAAACCTGTTCTTCCTTTTCCTAGATGAAAGAAAGGGTGAAGAAAGATGAAGAAAACAGTTCCACTGTTCCTTATTTAATTAAGATAACAGGAACTGACCCCAAACCATAAAGACAGTCAAACTGAGAAACACAGAATAATGCAGAATGAAAAATTACTGTATCATAATGTGATTAAGGTACCAAAAAAAAAAAAGTTCAAACAATAATTTTGTTCTTAGGAAAGGATTTTGTTTACACCTCACTAAAAGCAAACAAGACAAAAAAAAATCTAGAGTACAGCACAGAAAAGCTTCTATTTTTAAAGAAAAAAAAAAGTTATATTTATCCTGAGTTTCAGATCCTTTCCTATTATCCATTGTATTTCCTGTATCCATTATATATGAGAAAGGTTATACAAATTCTGGTGCTGGGATGACAAGACATGAATGATTACTGAAAGATGAAAATCTTTGTTACATGTATTGCTGTGAACAAGACTAATCCACCATGCATGGGAGCTGGACCTTCTATTGTACTTACGTATCTGAAAAAACGTGCAGCAAGAGAATTAAAATCTGCCTTCCTGCTCTGGCAAACTTAACTCAATGCTGCACATGGATACATAAAAAAGTCACAACCTAGCTGTTATACAGTCTGTTCTGAATTAAAGTAGCATTTTGAAATGCAGAATTTTAAGTGGCTTTTTAGATTGTCAAATTCTTTTCCTTGTTCAACAGTTAACAGGAAAGAAAATAAATGAATCTGTTTAGCATTGTTCTCGTGCAACTATGGGACCTGGAAATCGTGAAATGAAAGTTGTGTTTTTCTTATCTAAGCAAGTGTTCCTACAAGTTTTCTTCTATTGAGAACACTTAAGGTTTTAATTTATACGATATCCTGCTTCTTGATCAACACCAGTACATTCCAGGAAGAATCTGTATATTAACATGTAGTATACTGGAGTGTAACAAACTGTTTGCATCCAGTATCTTTATAAGATGATGGACTTGTAGATGTACACCTGTACATTATTTAGGAGTCACATTTAAGAACATACATGTGATTTCAAAAATTTTGAAATTATAGTTCACCATAAGAGTAAGAATCTATATTCCTCACAGTACAGGTAGTAGCATTTCCTACACATCTTGTCTTTTGTAATAATGTTTTTGATACTCTAGAATCAAAATACAAAACAACAACAAAAAAACCCCCTAGCAGTCAATTCATCTTCATTTCCAGACTCCATGAATATGATCTTTAAAGGTCCCTTCCAACCTGGACTGTTCTATGATTCTATGAATATACTGAATACACGGTAACTGTCTGGAGCTTTTCTTCTCCATTTTCATTTTAGATTCTCTTTGGTCCCATTCACCTTACTGATGTTACTTTTGGCAGACTCTAACAACCTCTTCCTAGCTAAGCTCAAAACTAATCATTCACTTCCATTCTCTTTGACTTCCTTCATTTCTCCTTGGGCCAACACACCCATTCCTTCACCGAAGGAATACCATAGATATGTTTCTGTTCACCTTTTACACTTCTTAAATTCCTATACTACTTAAATCCTCTAACCCTTTTCCAGCTTTTTCTATATGCAACACTGTACTAGCGTTAGTGACCTGCTCCTACAGTAACAAAACTGCAAGAGAGAACTGTTGCTTTTTCACAACAGTATCCACATAACATTTCCTCATCCTCTCCTTGACTCCATCCATCTATCCAACCAACCATCTATCTTATTCTGAGTTTTTGCCAAGCCTGCTTTTTTTGATGTTCAACAAGTCTATCCCCTGTGTTTTCACTTGGCCTGTAAAAAAAGACCTTAAGATTCTTGACAAAGAATAGTCACTGTGTGAATTGCTAAGGAGCATTCTCTACAGAAAACTTCAGAAAATCAAATGTCTGTTCTATGAAAAGAGAAATTATCACTCTTGTCTGACTTAGCTTTTTTAATAGTCCTAATGGAATGCATAGAACGGATTATACAAAGAGATGGAAATAAACACAACCAATTTCTACAGCTCTTTCTCTTGTTCTTACTTCTATTTGGTTTTTTTCACATATTCATTTTGTTTTGTATAATGTAAAAACATGATTCCTACAACTACGACACAGCACAAACTTGGCCTCATGTCTATTATGCAGCTCACAAATCCAAAAGATAGGACAACTCCAAATAATCAATCTTAGCACATTATATCACTATTCCACATTTGAAAATGTTCAATATAGCATTCACATTATTCTATTTTTGGAATATAAATACATAGCTTTCATTCAGAAGAATAAACATTTCTTAATTTTACACTTTCATTTACGTAGTTATAAAAAAAACAGAAGCAGAGCTTAAGTCAGTATCAATACACACCAAACATATATTAAGTGGAGGAACATACAGGGCAACAGGACTCCACAATTATTTTGGGTTTTAACTATAACTGACTTCTAGATAAGTAACAGCGATAGCAAAGTACAGCATTTCTAAACATATTGAAAAGGCTCGACACCTATTCTAACCTTATTAAGACTGGTTGTTTACAAAATTAGTCTGAATATGACATCTGTTCCACACAAGGTATCTAAATCCTTTTTTATACTAGGTATGCGCATTTCAACACTCAGTGCAAACTTTGTATCTTTTTTTCTATACACATATGAAGAAAATAGCAATTAAAAAATTAATCAATAAAGTTTTCTGACATTCAGTTTGGGTTTTCTTTTGGCTTTGGGGACTTTTTTACTTCACAGAAATGTAAAAATGGAAAATTTAGAACTGAAAAGTTTACTTGACGTAACTGAATGTTACTTGTGGTATTTGCCACAGTGGGTATAGAGACCTTATTTGTTGAATATGATTTTCAACACTGGGGTTTTTGTGTATCAAAATTATTAGCTTGCTGTGCTTTTGATTATCAGCAAAATGCAAAGTTAAATTCAAATAATAAATCAACATAATATATAACAACTGTAGATTTAAGTTTAATATAAAAGTGATTTAGTCTAGCTAATATGATTTAATTATCTTAACATATTAATCAAATTTGAGAGAGCAAGAACTTGCAAAAAGGTGCAAAATATATAAAATATGAAAGTCATTGTAGAGGCTGAACTTTGATTTTTTTTTTTTTTTTTTTTTAAATTACCATCTTCCCTGCTAATGCTTGCTTACCTCTGCTTATAGTAATACACATTAAAGAAAAACAACAGAACAGGCTGGAAATATCAGTGGAAATCAACTACTTGAATTTCAGCAATAAAAGAACTCATGACTGATTTTTTACTTAGTAGTCTCAACTTCTTGTAACAATGTCACTGCCTAATTAAAGATTGCTGTAAAGAGTGTTTAACCTATCTAACCTCAAATTCAACTGACAACCAACAATCTACTTCTTTTTTGAGAGAAGGAAATGTATAAAAATGCAGCACCACTTACTTCTGCTGTGAATCATTCTGATCTGTAGATGGAATTGTCAAACACTCATCATGGCCATGGAACAAACGTACTACATGCCCACCAAGAAGATACCCTGTAGAAGATATTTACTCATTAGCTTAAACATTGACAATATGAAAATAACACCCTCAAAAAAGTTTAAAACATTCAAAAGACCTAGGTAAAATCTGTTTTCCAAGTTTTCACTCATAACTGCAGTTGAGCAAGAACAACGAATTTAGTATGACAATATATTATTTTTTAGTATCTTTTTCAGTTAAAAGTCTTTCTTCTGAAAATGAAGACAAAAAGGAAGCAACCACATAACATTTAAAAATCAAATTAGGATTCTGGGACAGAAAAGGAAAATAAAAACTTTTGCAATAATTATTGTTGTGAAAATTGAATGCTTTAGGTAAAAGCCAAATCAAATATATAATAGCACAGCTTCCTCGCCCTTAATACAATTTAAATGTTCTCAATACAAAATAATTTCATGAGTTCATCAGTTTGTTCTGACATTTATAATTTGTGTCAAAATCAAAACTGCACAGCAGCAGCAGCAGGAGACAGAAAAACACTTAGCAGTTCTGAAGATTAATTTTAATGGAAGCTAACTTTCCAACCCATTTAACAAAAAGACTACAGGTCAAAACCAGGCACTTTGCCTCACAGAAAAAAAAGAAAAGAAAAAAAATGGTGTAGGATGAGAATGACTCATCAGACCCTCAGTCCAAACTGTTCTGACCTTGTAAGTGAAATTAATGCCTTTTAAAAGAACACACACACATAAAGGAGGAAAGGTAGAAAGAAACTTTCATACTGTGTGGCTGATTCAATATAAATTTGTAAATTAGGAAACAGTAACTGGCACCTATCCCATTGCAATTTATTACAAAGGTCAAAGCAAAGAAAGAATGAAGAAAGAAAAAATAAAAACCAAAAACCAAAACCCACAACCCAACTTTCCTGAGATTTATGTTCTGTCAAAGTACTTCAAACATCACAAAAAGTATGTTGTCTGACTTCCAGTCCAATTTTAGACTCAGGAAATCCTACTTTCTCAGTCTGTCCATTCAACTTGAGCAAGGCTGCTAAGTCTTTTGACATATGATCATCCCTAATGTAAACCATTATGAGAAGTGTATATAGAGCTAAACCTAAGCCTAAGTAGTTTGGAAAAACTGACACACAGAAAACCTACTTCTTTGCTTACCCTACCCTAACTTTTTTTTTTTTCCCCCTTCTTCTTTGATTTCGCAATTTTGGATTATGTGTCCAATTCTGAGCTACACAGTACAACAGTTCCAAGTACAGCAAAGGGCCACTAAGATGATTAAGAGACTGGTGCATCTCACACATGAGGAAAGGCTGAGAGAATTGGGACTGTTTGACCTAGAGAACAGAAGGCTCTGGGGGGAACTCATCAATGTAAAGAGGACAGAGTCAGGCTCTTTTCAGTGGTGCCCAGTGACAGGACCAGAAGCAATGGGCACAAACTGAAACACAAAAGGGTCCATATGAAAATCAGGAAACACTTTTTCACTGTGAGGGTGCCTGAACACTGGCACAGGTTGCCCAGAGAAGTTGTGGAATCTACCTCCTTGGAGATATTCAAAGGCCATCTTGACATGGTCCTAGGCAACCTGTTCTAGGTGGTCCTGCTTGAGCAGGGGATTGGACCAGGTTCCTTCCAACCTCAACCACTCTGTGATTCTGTAAGCATTAGGAAATTTAACTGCCAAACCCCTGCTGTTATAGAAATCTAAAATATACCACTGATCTTCCATGATCTCTCTGTGTACGTTTGTCATCTGTTACAAGTTTTTAATTTTACTATATGACAGCTTTTCTGTTTGCTTGGTTTTGTTTCCCCTGTGAAACTTAAGAACACGGGGACTTTTCCAGAGTTAACCTCTATTCTATTTATGACCCATGATGGCAGGGGACCAGCCAGCCATTTAGAAATATACAGCTCCAGCATAATACACTTCTTGCAACAGAAAGCAATCATAAAGTATTACAAGGAAAATCCATATCGCATGTGCTCTTAAAATGAAAACCTACAAACACTCTGAGACAAGCTTCTTATGGGCCAGTGCACAAAAACACTGTGGGATGCTGATTTAAACCACCCAGGGTTAGAAGGACTCAACCATATTTCAGGTAAGCCCAGTGACTGCTAGTCTTCAACACCAGGGTAATCTAGTTCTATCAAGACTTAGTCTAGCTGATCCCAGGGAAATGCAATGTATCTTTCAGGTCCCTTATAGCTCCATTTTTTCCTATGAGCCTGTATATTATTATATTGTGATTAGTTTTAGGGCCAAGTGGTACAAAAATGGTCCTTACTTAAGACATTTACCATTGATGAATGTGGAGGGCTGATACTTCGAACAGAGAACAGCAGAGGTAAAGTACAATGTTTGTTACAACAGTGTTAATGGAAGAGCATGGCATTGAAATAAGGAGCAATACTGAGTAGATGAGCCTTTCATTACAGAACAAGACATTTCTCAAATAGAATAAGGTAATGCTTCTCAAACATGGTTGTGAAGTGCAGTCAAGTACCAAGAAAGAAATCCTGACCCTGTGGTGTGGGATTTAAGGCTGATTAAGAGGATGCGATTAGAGGGCTCGTTTTCATTGACTATTTATTACAGAGACACAATAAGAAAGCGTGGCTGTGAGATCCAGAAAGGATATTGAGCAAATATCCTTAAAAAACACATCTAAGAGACTGAATAGGAATTATAAGAAACCTGCTTTCCATTTTGCATATATCTTTATCTCTCTTCTGTTATCTCTGTTACAGGGTGATTGAAAATCCTATACGAAATCCAGAGTTTACCGGCTTTAGTTATTTTGCAGCTCCTACTCCCTAAAATTAAACTGAAGACAAGAAACTCATCTGTTGCACTCTCGGACTTCATTTCTCATACAGCTTTTTATGCTTTGCTATTCTAAAGTTACAGCAGTTACTTAGCTTTTCTTCAGTTTATCTGGCTGATGTATCTGTATTTCCCCATTTTCCCCTTCTGTTATTCTTCTCTCCTATGCTAATTTTCTTTATTTTCATTAAGCTCCTTGGTTTGATTTTCTGACAGTGCTTTTTCTTCATTTTCACTCTTCATGAAAAGCAATACAAAGTCATCTAAGGTATATACTTTCCTAAATAAGTAAAATTACAAACCTTCTGTAATATTGCTTCCTGAGCATGTAGGATGTACATTCCATAGTGTCTGCATAAAGGAGGCATCCACCTGAATACTTCCATTTGACATGGAGAGATGCTGAAAGGCAACAGTACCAGGAAACAGTGAAATTTATGCACTTAAAAATATTTAGTATATTACTTTTGCAACAAAATAGAAACACATAATAAAGTAAATATACAAATATTCTTTAAAAATCAGTAGTCATTTGCTATTAAAATGAACTATTTTCTAAATCTAATCAGCAGACTCCAGCTGCAGCTTAGAAATCTTTCACAGTTACAGAAATAAAAGCTTCCCAAGATGGAGAATGCTGAAGGAGACCTCGGGATGAAAGCATAGAAACAGTCTTGTTCTAGCAGAGGAAAACCTTCCACTGAGAAAAAAAAGTGCATTACAACCAGGCATTATTTCCTAGATTAGAAAAAAATTCATTCATAAGAATCCCAAACATTTTCCCCAACTCCTCACAGCACTTAGTATTTTTCCCCACCATGTGGTCACTTGCTAAACATACAAACCTACCAGGTATCTTTCAGAGGACACACTGACCAGGATAAGATCATCACCAATTCGAACTTTTTCTCCTTCTGACCTTTGTTTAGAAGCAGGGTGTATTGTCCACCAGCATGCCTCACCTAAAGGACAGAGATATTTAACAAAGGTACACAAAACTCCCAAGAAATTTATGGATACCTTTATAAAACATTGAAATAACACAATGAAGAATTGCATCTCATAAGACATTCACCTTATAAAACCACACCTCATTCCTCTTTCCAATCCACTTGAATTTTTTTCTTTGTCATCACTGAAGCTGATATTTCTCTTTTCAGGTATTTTTTTAAAGCAACTAACCACTTACAAAACACTGCTCAGAACTCCCCTCCTTCAAGGCTCTCACTGCCAGGAAATTGCTGACAGCTACCTCAGTGTTAATTATCACCTTTTGTGTCTTCTTTTGCGCAATGTTCATATTTAATTCACAATCTTCTGTATCATTTCCAATCTAAGCTACATTTATGTTGTAGAATACAGAATTTTGAAACAAATACTCCATAAATTTACAATATTGCTACACTACAAATATAAGTTCTGGGACCAATTCCATTACCACTACAGGCCTTATAACTACAGGACAGCCAAGCCTAAGGTTGACAACTATAGAACTTTTCCTATACATTAAATACAAGATTCCAGATTACTTTGCACACATACACACACCCTGATTCTGAAAAGATCACCCAATTAATTCAACAATTTCACACCCTTCAGGGTTTAGAATCACAGAATCATTTAGGTTGGAAAAGACCTTTAAGATCGTTGAGTTCAATCATCATCCATGCCCACTAAGCCAAGTCCTGAAATGCCTTGTCAATGTGCTTTTGAATACCTCCAGGGATGGTGACTCAACCATGTTCCTGGGCAGCCTGTTCCAATACCTGACAACTCTCTCAGCAAAGAAATTCTTCCTAATATCTAACCTAAATCTCCCCTGCCACAACTTGAGGCCATTTCCTCTCGTCCTATCTCCAGCCACCTGACAGAAGAGACCAGCACCCACCTC
>JAVJGG010000032.1:12910442-12924352 GCA_035590195.1 Aviceda cuculoides | reverse complement strand
ACCCTCTCAGTAAAGAAATTTTTCCTAATATCTAACCTAAATCTCCCTTGCCTCAACTTGAGGCCATTTCCTCTCGTAAATTGTTTGACTTGAAATGAAAATTTTATAAATTAAGATATATATTTGACCACCTTTACTTTTATACTTTTGAAAAATAAAAATGTTTTCAAAACCAATTTTTTATTTCCTTATTACCTAGAGCATACAGTCTACTAAAAGTTTCAATAAGCAATCATTGTATAGCCAGTCACAGCTAGAGTTACACTTAGATTTCCCTCTGAAAAACAAGACTCACTGTTCGGTCACAAATTTTTAAGTAGAGCTTTGATGCATCTGATTTACGAATAGATAAAATGAAAAAGTGTTTTAAAATGGTGAATTGTTGCACAATAATGAAGAGACTGAAGAATGAATGGCAGCTTATAATTCAAGAAAAAAAAAATCAAAAATTTATTCTATAAACATTTTCATCTTTAAAAAATGAATATGTATTTTGAATGTATTACTTCTGCATAGATGGATATGACAGTGAAAAAATTAGTCTCAAGTAAATAAAACACTCTTTTGATTCTTCCTTTTAGGATATTTACTTAAATCATAGAATTCCCCTCCTCCCACACATAATTCTATTTTATTTTCTAGGATTGTACTAAAAAAGGAAGAAAATACTAAAACTGCATGCACAGTATATGAATCTCAAAGAAGTCAAAAGAAATCTCTCATCACGAAACAAATTCACATAAATCTATATTTGATCCCCAAACATATTATAGTGAAATATTATCTTTAAGTAAATTTCTTAGATAATACTGAGATTACTTTTATTTTTATGTTTTGTTTCTTCCTCAGACACTCATTTTTCCTTTTACTTAATGTGACAGCTTTAACTCTGTGTGTAAGTACAAAAAAAGAAATATTACAACTCAAAGAAAATACACAAGTTTTCTGGTTCTACATAAAATAAAAATGAAAACTGTCCAGCTCTGCAGATTATTTGCATCGTAATTAGTTTCCATTTAGTCTCATAAGTAAAGCCATAGAGTTTTAACAAGCTCTGTTCATAAGAGAATAAAATTCATAAGAGTTCTGTTCATAAGAGAATAAAATTGAATAAATTCAATTTAATTCAGCTGAAATTGGAGAGTTAGGGTCAAAGCAATCAAAGATATAAGTCTTCCACCCACGCTTTTGGACTATGCTGGGAAATCAATTAAAGCACAGCATCATAGAAGATAAGAGCAAGCTGATCTGATCAGGCAGCAAAAATCTGATAGGTATAGTAAACATCAATGCACAGACGTTGCATGCAACCAATTCAAGAGTTTTCTCAACTTTAAGAGATGTACCTGTGACTACTACCAAATTTAATTCTAAGTGAGAGTGAAATGCAGAAGATCTTTATTTAGACAAGTTTTGTTGTTTTCATGGTGCCAGAAAGCAACTACAGAATCTGTCATAACAAATAAACATTGTAAAGTCTTACTTAATATTAATTTGTTAATAATACTTCACCCTATACATTAAGAAGTGGTATTTCCAGGTTTTTTCAGATTTCAGTTGGTCACTGAATAGAAGAAAACAATAAAGGTGATGTCACATTTTATTTTAAATTCCTAAAACATTAATATAACAGAGCAGTGACCGAGTGGACACCATAGGTCAATTTCATTTACTTTCAGAGAAACACCAGCTCTACCTAAGCATACAGAACTAGATAATTCACCTGAATTACCTACTTACAAGCCATTCACAGATGCAACAGCAAATGTAACTTCTAAAACTTCCAGAAGTATTAGTGCATAGATGAGAAGTCTGTCTCATCTCAAAAACCAGCAATGAGGTTCAGCTGATCATTGAAAAATTATCATTCTTGACACAGATCATTGAACATACAGGCAAATCTGTATCTGGGGCTTGGATTAGGCTTAATTTTTGCTTATAACACCATCACCTTTTGCCAAATAACTTAGAAGTTCTGTGAAAAATACAGTTCTTAAATAACTTTGTCAATAATAAATAATGTATAATAAAGTGCACAGGGACTTTTTGATGTCCTGATCGCTCCAGTACGGAAGTCCCCTTTCAGTCATTCTTAGTACATCTTAGATGTGAAGTGATAATTCAATTGAAACTTTAGTAATATGAAATGCAAGCATAGTTACATTTCACTCTACTGCAAAGTCACTTTACACTATACTGTAAGCATTCCAGTAAGGATGCTTGTGCTAATATAGTAAAAGATTAAGAAACCCAAATAAACAGAATAGTTACATGATGAGAAAATTATTTTGCTTTCCCCATTAATAAATAGCACTATAATACAGTAATGCTTTTATGGCAATGATTTGTTTCAGACAATAATATACTCTCCTCAGTTTCATAAAAGTCAGACTCAGTTCAAGCGTTCTCTGATTCCTTTTTCAGTATCCAGTTCTGGACTGATGGTAATAAATGATCTCTGAAGATGATATTTCTGGGTTTTGTAAATATTTTGTAAGACTAACTGCATCTGCTCCTCAATGCTAAAGAGAAATGAGTATGATTATAGTAGTGGAGCAACAACATCCTAGGAAAACATGAAAACTGAAGAATCTGCTATGACATGACGCCCCTCTCCTAAAAAATCCTGGAGCAAAGAAAGAAATGAGAACAATCCATATTCAGAAATTTAATATTCTTTGATGTCAATTTACTTACACCTTCACTAGCATTATCCCCTGTGTTGGCCAGCATTTCTTGAAGAGCTCTGACAGATAGGGACTGTTCAAGGACGAAATTACAGATGCAAAGGTCTGGAGGAACATACTGTAAAATAAATTAAACAGCGTAAGAACAGATCAGCAGAGCAGGTAAAACAGGATGAAAAGTGTATTTGAACATGAATGTATTTTAATGTTAAAATCCATACTTAATGTTTACTCATTTGGTTTTGAGATACATGCTATTTCCCTGTATGAAAATAACATAAACCCATTCTTCATAACTTGTCAGTGCAGTAACTTTACTTTTCCTAGTGCTGTATTCCTCACAAAAAAACGGAACATCTTCAGGTCCGAAAGTGAGAAGTTTTTCTCTACATATTATTGCCTTCCTGTTCTTTAGAATTACACCATGAACATTGTATTTGTTTCTTAATGTCACTGATAAAACAAAATAGAAGTTGTATGATCTTATTTGACAGATAAGGTTGATGCTCTGAACATATTTGTAGCTGCCAGTAAATGGCAAAGATTCAGAACCTTGCAATACAATAAAACTATTTTAGATCTTCTCAATTGTTGGATCAATATGTCTGCTGGTTTTGAAACGTGAAACTTAACATTCACTTCAAGAACAGCAGACTTTTCTTTCAATTTATTGGCATTGATGTGTCCAAGGAAAGATGTGTCCAAGAAAAAAAGTCTCAAGGAGAATCATCAATGTATATAAATAAGTGACAGGAAAGTACTAAGATGACAGAGCCAGACTCTACACAGTGGTACCCAGTGAAAGGACAAGACGAAATTGACATAAATTGAAATACAGGAAATTCTATTTAAACATGAGGAAAAAAAACTTTTTTACTGTTAGCACAGGAAACACTGGAACAGGTTACCCAAAGAGGCTGTGGAGTCACCGTCCTTGGAGATTTTCAAACCCTGACTGGACAGTGTCCTGAGCAATCTGCTCTGGCTGAACCTACTTTGAGCAGAGAGGTTGGAGTTGATGATCTCCACAGGTCCTTTCCAACCTCAATGATTCAGTATTCTGTGATGTACGATATAGATCATGGCTATGAATGAGCTTTAAAGTGGATATACGCTCCTCTTTCTTCTTTAAAATCAGTGTGACAGGAGGGAATAAAATTCTTGGTAATGCTGAGTTTTAAGGTGGTGAAAAGGGAAATGACACAATTCAGAGGTTTCTAAACTTGCTGAAATGAAGTCTTTATAGTAAGCTAATCAAGTATAGTCTTGGAATTCCCACTCTTTGGTCACTACTATAGACTATAATTATTTTTCTGTGTGTGTTTTCAAACACATTTTAGAAAAGACTTTTAGGCAAAAGACTTGACATTGAAATTGCATGAGAGAGAGAGAGAGAGAGAGATGTTACATACATTATTGAGGTAAAGCGAACTCTTGCATCTTTCTTACACAACTAAATTTGTAAATAGCAGGTAGTTCATAATTTCATTAACTGCTACAGGAAAACTTAAACTCATACTTGTCACAACTCATCTCAACTACAAGATACGATTTGTTTTAGCATTCATTAATTGCATCTGTGTACATATACACACATACAACATTCTGTTATATAAACTCATACTATACATATATAAGTATGTGTGCATGTGTGTATGTAGCATCCGTATACATGCACACATGCAAATGCAGATTGTAAGTGGAAGTTTACTCTTTAATAGGTTACATTCAAGGCCTCTCATAAACAGACACAGAAAGATAATGTCATTTTTCAGTTAAATGAATTACAGACGAAACTAGGTTAGATTTTGTGTCTTGTATTTGTTAGTAAAGTCTGGAAAGACTTATTTAGAATACTTTATTGCTATAAACATAAAAATCTACACAACATTAAGTAGTCTCTACTTCCCAACAAATCAGGTAAACAAAACCTTGGAGTAATTATATTGGGTTTGTATGGCAAGGTTTTGGCAACGGGGCAGGGCGGGAGCGGGTTACCAGGGTGGCTTCAGCGAGAAGCTGCTGGAAACTTCCCCCATAGCCAACAGAGTCAATGCCAGCTGGCTCCAAGAAGGACCCACCGCCTGCCAAGGCTGAGCCCATCAGTGATAGTGGTAGCGCCTCTGGGATAACATATTTAAGAAGGAAAAAAAGTTGCAGGACACACAGAAACAGCAGCTGGAGAGAGGAGTGAGAACATGCGAGAGAAACAACCCTGCAGACACCCAGGTCAGTGAAGAAGGAGGGGAGGAGGTGCTCCAGGCACCGGAGCAGAAATTCCCCTGCAGCCTGTGGGGAAGACCATGGTGAGGCAGGCTGTGCCCCTGCAGCCCAGGGAGGTCCACGGTGGAGCAGATCTCCACCTGCAGCCTGGGGAGGACCCCACGCTGGAGCAGGTGGGTGCCCAAAGGAGGCTGTGATCCCATGGGAAGCCCGCGCTGGAGCAGGCTCCTGGCAGGACTTGCGACCCCCTGCGGGACCCACGCTGGAGCACTCCGTGCCTGAAGGACTGCACCCCATGGAAGGGACCAACACTGAAGCAGTTTGTGAAGAAAAGCAGCCTGTGGGAAGGACTCATGTTGGAGAAGTTCATGGAGGGCTGTCTCCCACAGGAGGGACCCCACACTGGAGCAGGGGAAGAGTGCGATAAGTCCTCCCCCTGAGGAGGAAGGAGTGGCAGAGACAACGTGTGATGAACTGACTGCAACCCCCATTCCCCATCGCCCTGCACCACTAGAGGAGGTAGAGAAAACCGGGAGTAAAGTTAAGCCCATGAAGAAGGGAGGGGTGGGGGGAATGTCTTTCAAGATTTGGTTTTATTTCCCATTACCCTACTCTGATTTCATTGGTAATAAATTAATTTAATTTCCCCAAGTTGAGTCTGGTTTTTGCCTGTGACACTAACTGGTGAGTGATCTTTCCCTGTCCTTATCTCGACTCACAAGCCTTTTCATTATATTTTCTCTCCCCCATCCGGCTGAGGAGGGGAGTGATAGAGCAGCTTTGGTGGGTACCTGGTGTCCAGCCAGGGTCAACCCACCACATAAAATTTCAACAGTGATTGGGAATTTTTTAAGACAATAGTTGAAAATACGTATGTGAAAACTAACTGCTTTTACTTAAACATGTGAAAAGGTTACTGGTGATTTGTAAAGTACACCAGAGAAATTATCTGACTGAAGTCTTGGAATGCAAAGAAATGCAAATTTAGAAGCAGCATAATTTTTCGCTTTAGAGATGAACAAAGACCCCTCATACTGCATAAGCAAACACTGTGGATGTAACATGGTCATAATACCTAGACTAAAAATAGGACCACATGGCAACATTTCAAGAGAAAAGATACAAAGACCCCACCAAAAAAAAAAATCAGGAGGAGAAATAAATTATCAAGGAGAAAAGAAATAAACACAAAACAAAGAAAAATAAAATTATGTAATGAGAACAAAGAAGAGATGGAGGAGGTCCTCCTCCATTTGCATTTATTCTTAACATTCTGCTCTAGCACAGGTCTAAAGTTTCATCTCTTCTCTCCTTTGTCCTCTCAAGCTCCTTTTACTACTCCACTTTCTTTTATTTTTATTTCACAGTTCTCTAGCTTCTTTTTTCCATTTGCTGCTTGTTGTCTTTAAAACTTTTCAATTACTTAATAATTCTGTTCCCTGTACTCTCAACTTTCTGATTAATCATCACGGTTAGAAGCAACACTTCACACCAGTACCCAACAGGTGACAACACTTCTAAATTTATCAATCCAGTATATCAAGATATTTGAACCTACAGCAGTAATAGGAATAAGTTTTTTAGTGAACTTAAGTCTTAGTAACAGTCTGGAGACTTAATCTTGAAAATATCAAGTATTTCAGTTACAGGAATTATTTTAGATAAAGAACAGTGGCTTTTGACTATTGACAGGTATGCCTCAAAGTACATTTAAAATGTCTAAGAAATCTCATGTTGCAGTCATAAAAAGAAAAGCATACAAAAGGTGCACCTAGCATCACATTAAAGAAACCGTAATTAACTGTATTTGTGGACAATAAGTAGGTTAACATTCACTGATCAGTTAGACCAGCTAATAGTATCAACTTCTTACTTTAGCTTCTGATGTTGGTTCCAAAAAGCACAGGCGATTCCCAAGTCCCTCAGCTGCTAAGCAAAACTTCCTTTGTTCTTTGTGAATACTGGCAACACACTGAAGTACTACTTCGTCATCCTGTCACAAAACAAGATATGAGGAAAAAAGTAAATATTTGGAAGTTACAGACACACTACAATGCTAAGAAATCCTGGAACAGAATCTGTTGAACATGAACACATATTTCTATAACTGATATCGTGTACACATGCAGAGATTCTTTTGATGCATATGTAAACAGATGTTTATATAGATTTATATTCAAGACTGTATCAAAGTGACAAAGACTACATACTGTCTCCAGGGCTTTCACAAGGGTTATGTCCTTCTGTTGCTTTAGCAGTGGCTTGCTATGATGCCACAAAAAACAAGTACAGCGTTACTTGTTTTTACTCAGTAAAACGTGTTTAATGTTTACAGTAAAAACCTGTTGCTGTGATTTTGCAAACAACAGTACCCTAAATATAAACAAACTTATTTTGTTAGCACAGTAAGCCCTCAACACAAGTCCTCTGAATGCACGATCTTAACTTTTAAGGTTCTGTTTAATTTAGAAACCTCTGAGTACAACCAAAGATCCAAGAAGCATTCTTTCAAGTGACAGTTCAATTAAGTCATAAGAACTTCCCCCTCAAAAGACATATTCCAAGAACACTCTGGAAAAGTGACATCAAACAGCCCTATTGTTTAGTTATCCTAATTACTCTAAAAGCTCTTTTACAAATTATTACATAATACTATACCAAAGACACACTTGATTATAAAGTGCCAAGCCCTTATTCACCTCTTAACATGTGATACTAAAGCTGATATGAGAGCCAAACCAGATTATGTTTAGTGTTCAACTATGTCAAAGGTATATACAGAATTAAAAATCATTTTATTTTCCACAACTTGTCCACTAACCAAGAAAAACACCACTTGCAGACTAGCACGTAGAATAACCTATTTTTTATACAGGTATGTAACTGTTCACCAAAAGACACTGGCCTTAGAAGTTTTTAAGAGGGTGGAAGCTGATAAAACAAGTGCAATACGATATGCTGGTGTCCCATCCAGCTATGAAGTTATACTGGTGTTAATTATTACTGTCAAAGCAAATACACAACAGCCGCTTGTACTGAACTCAGAGATCACTTGAACAATTATGTTCTAAAAGCAGCACTGCTTTTTCCAGTCCCCTTATGCAACTGCAATACTATGACAGTAGCACAGCTATTGGCACTTGAGACAAAAGCTAGGAGTGACAAAGTGATTTTCACCAAAGCAATTAAGTGACACACCCTTTAAAACGGGAATTCAAAAGCAGGTTTTTCACCTGTATGATTTTGAAAGTGTGTGCAAGTTACATGGCTTTCTTTTAGGTGACACTTCACTGCCTACTTACTACTGCTAAAATGGACAGCTATTATGTTTCAGACTAATCGGCAGTTCCAGACAGCATTTTCCTTACCTAGCTTTGCATAACAATCAACAGCATTTTTAACAGTATAGAACAGGAATTCAAGAAATTTTTATAAACAATTCTAAGATGTATAGTTAAGTGGGAGGTAGACAGAATTAGCTAATTAATGCTAAATAAGTTCTACCCCCCAGCTACTTCTGCTTCTGTTTCTGTAAAAACCTCTCTGAAATTCTCAGCTTTTGAACTCATTAGTAAAAACATTTCTGCTTTTTAATCTTCACTGTAGTTAAGTTGTGAAATATAAACAATACAATTAAGCACTCACTACTACATCCCTTTGCTCATGAATATTTAAAAATTGACATCAGAAGCATTTCTGTTTGGGGGGAAAAAAAAAAAATCAGAACATGTATAAGATAAAGATATTTAAAACATTTTTCATTATCTAGTTCCTGTATCAATCTTGAACATACATATTTCAGAGATTTAAAAAGAATAAAATACTAAACCATGAATTTATAAGTACCAAGATTCAGAATTAAATCTAGATTTGCCACTTAGCTTGCACTTATCAGTGGATTACATTAGATTACTTATATATAGCTGAAATTGATTTATTCTCCCTACCACATAAAAGTATTCATCATTCCATGGAGGCATATACATAGTATCTACTGTAATTCATAATTTTCTAAAAAATAAAATTATGCCTTCAAACAACACACATAAAAGCTTACTTAAAATTAGAATTACTCAAATAAATGAACTATTCTCTTTTTAAATCCAAATGCATAAAAAGGCAAGAGCTTCTAGCATAATGAATATTTTGATTTTCTAGAATTCAAAAAATAAACATTTCTTTTTAGAATTTACACTGGCATCACAAAGTCTATCAATCATTAAATGCCGTAACCCCAAAATACACTGATAATGTCTTAAGTAAGGACTGTATGCAGCATTCAACATCAATGTTTCACATTATTGCCATAAATTTCTAATGTACCTTTTCATTTGTGCTACAACATTTAACAAACTATGCATTTGCTACACAGGATGAACAACTCTAACAGAGTTTCTAAAAAGTGACAATAATAGTGTATTTCAGAACGTTTTTGGAGCAGAGTTTTAAAGAGTTTATCATTCAGGTGCACGTGGACTGAACATACAGAATTAGTGGAATCTATATAATCTGCAGCTAAGACAATGACTTGCTGTTAAGATGACTCAGTATTATAGTGTATTTACTTAAGTAAGATCATCCTCGCTGAGGTCTGAAATTGCTTTTCTGGCCTGAAGATGCTAATAGAAAGGAGTTTTATGGAGTTGCTATCCTATAATGAAATTGCAGACCATGTCTCAGTAGTATCTTGTTTTCTTGACTCTTATCTCACACAAATTCTGGTATTCTACAACTTTTTTCCTGGTAAACTAATTTTCTTCTTCCCTTAGTTTTTAAATTCACAAGGTGCCAGAACCATTTAACCTTGATCTTCACTCCTCTTACACAGAATTTCATCCACTTACTTCAATATACCTTTTTTTAGTATGACAAGGAGAAGCCTGCATGCCCAATGAGATGCAGAGACTCATGCGACAAGCAGTGGAGTTGTTAGTTAAGTTATACACAGCCAATTCGCAAAGACAACCAAACACAAAGCAAAACAAAAACCAAACCCACACAACTTCCTTCAGATCTAGTTTGTCAACCAGTAATTTAACTATTTTAAATTTAGTAAGTGTTTCAAATGTAGTCTTCCTCATCTGGCAGCTCTGACATTTCCATGTTTAGAAATTTAATTTGTTCTAGACCTTTTAGGGTTTTTTTGGGGGGTGGTGGTGGTGTCATTTTTTGTTTAATAAAACAGATTTAGAGTGCATGGAATCACAGGCTGGAAAGGACCTCTGAAAGCAATGGTCCAACACCTCACTAGAGAATGGCTACTTTAGATGGTATTTCTCAAATTATCTAATGTGCTTAATTTAAGAAAAAAGTCCATTTCAAGGTTCTGATCAGCTTGAGGTACTGTTAAAGATTTATGCCTCTCTCTCCACCACACATTAGATGTCTTCAGACCAAAACTGTAATATGCAACAGTTGTATCAAAGTTCTCTAAATTTTTCAAGGTTTTGCTTCAGTGAGCAAACGGGGGGAATAATTTCAGGTTGATCAAAAATTTTGTGTGATTTACTGCGCACACAGAAAAATAATACATTTGCATGCCACTAGGCCTCGCACAAGAAATTGCCTTCACTATTGTTCCTCAAATAGTACACACATTTTAAGTGTCAATTACTAATAACTGGTTTCCGCCAGCATCATCATCAATAATTAAAGTTAACCATGAGATCCATTTTATACTACCGTAATTAATATCTATTCACAAATACAGATGAACAGCAATTTTTAACTTTTTTTTCCTGAATGAAGAGGAAGTGAAAATTGTCCCCTTCCATCCAGAAATCTTGTCCCTGGTTAGGATTCATCCACCAGTCCTTTAGCAAAAGGACGCAGACCAGGTAACTCCAACCCCAATTCTAAGAATATTTATACATAGAAACACATTGGTATTACTGAAATATATTTTAGGTGGTCTGCTATCCTGCAGAATCTACCAAGTGTCGTGTAGCTAGTCTGTCATAATTCTGTCCAGTATTACTCATCTATTCACACAAATGTATAACTTTTGCAAAAAGAAAAAAAACCCAAGCTTTGGAGATTTGTTTTCTTTTTTTGAAAGTAGGGAAGTGCATAACTGTCTGTACTGAAAACATAAATTTCTATTTGCTTTGGCCAGAGCTGAAGCCACAACCTGAATTTGCACTATATAGTAATGTCTGCATAGGCTGAGACACAAAGGTATTTTGAAACAAGAGTCACTTGCTCAGTATCTTCTGCTTTTAAAATGGAACAAGTTACCAAAGTAGAACTTGTCTCTTTGCAAAAGCAGATCTAATATTAAACAATTCCTTTAACTGAAAGCGGTGATTCCTAGCCTTCAGCAATACAGCATTAAGTAGCATACTATCTAATTTTAAAAAAGAGATTTTAATGAACCACAGTCCAGTGGTCCATTACCAGACAGTATCTAGTCTTGTTCTTCATGCTGTCTTCCTCCTCAGGTTTCAGCATAAAGTGATGGTGAACTTAAACCAAGATTCTTGTGGTGGAGTAATAAGCCAAAACATAAGCAAAATTTATTTTAATTAATCAATAACTTGACTTGCTGCAAAGTGAGTCAACAATCAAGGCGAATCAATGTATTGTAGGTATGACCTTGCTTCTGCTCAGTTCACTAGTTTTTCAACTGAGAATTTGGCAATAAATTCCAACAGCTAATGGAACTCCTTCATTTATGTTGCATATATATCCCAAATTTAAAAATTATAGTAATTTATACAATACATTTATGTCTGTATAGAGGCTGTATTCAACAACACACTTCCATATGTTTCATATTAAGAAGCACAAAACCATTAATACACTAAATATATATATAGATGCATATTTACATATACGTATAAAATATGCACATTTTGCTGGAAAATTACACCCTAGATTTAGTTTGTTACCTACCAATTCAACAGTTACCAAATCTCTATATTCTCTTTTATATTCAGTACTGAAAATGAACTGATAAAATAAAATTGACATGACACTGAAAACTAATCAGTTTTAGAAAATTAAATCAGCTTTGTTATTAAACCCGGGATTGTAATAAGGGGAAATAACAAGGCACTCTAAATTTCTAACTGCTTTATTTCCTCATTGGTGCTTATGTTCTCTATCCATCAACATTTGACAGTTGTATTACAAATCAAATCACAATGACTCTAAAAAACTACCACTACATCTCACAATTACCTTCTCTACTAAATGTACCATCAGTCAGGCTGCTAACAAAAGAGAAAACACACTAATTTCATACTGTTGATTTCCAGAGAACAAACTTCCTGACTTTATTTACTCCGTTACAAACTGCGCATATCGAACTAATGTTTTGACTTCAAAACTTTGTGCATGCTTATGTTTGAATATCTTGATAACAGAAGTTCTCTTTTTTCTTTCTTCTTTCTTTGTAACTCATAGGGTAGTTCTCCCTGCAAAACCTAGCCCTATTCCAACAGTGACTTTTATTTCAAGAGAAAAAAACAAGACAAAGACTGGGAGAATAAACCAAGACAATTGTTCATTTCAACATGGGAATGAAATGCACCACCACAATTAAAATAAAGTAAAATCAATGAACATTTAAAAACAATGTGTGTTCATAGAGATATTCCATATCAAAACATTTGCTGATAACTTAATTCTCATGCTCCCAAGTGCAAATATTTTGTACTTGCCCTTTTGCAATTCTGATTCTGATTAAAGGTCTCAAGTTCTATAGGGTAAAACACATACGTTTTGCCCAGAGCTTTTCACCTATATAAACAAGGTATAACTGTGATTAAAAATATATTTGATTCCAAACAGGTTTAGTATGACCCTAAAGAGTTGGGAAAATGGAAATTGAGTCTAATTCTATTCTTATATATAGTACTGTAAACTATGTAGAACTCAAATCAGTAGAATAACAAATACTAAAATTCTTGTGAGGAATTGGATTTTTTTCTTTTTGAAAACATATTGCAAATTCACTTAAATATAGGAAATAATTGTTAAAAAATTGTACGAATGATGCCCATTAAAATTATATAAAGCATTTAAGTATTATTTTCAAAAAAAC
Organism: Aviceda cuculoides; assembly: GCA_035590195.1. NCBI lineage: Eukaryota > Metazoa > Chordata > Aves > Accipitriformes > Accipitridae > Aviceda > Aviceda cuculoides. The sequence continues at coordinate 12,911,395 of JAVJGG010000032.1, read as the reverse complement.
CCAAAGTATCATAGCTAGTTTTTATAAAAAAAGGAAGATTACATAGCTTATCAGATACAGTCAATATCCATCTTCATCACGGGTAATACACCAGCTTTAAAAAAAACTGTAGGTTAGACCTTTGAACTTCTATGCAGTGTTCGGCAGGAAGCAATTCTAAGTCAGCAGATGATAGCGAAAGGCATAGAATTAAGCAAGTACTTTTTTACTTGATCTGACAGTTTTGGTTTTTTTTCTTAGAATGATAAACACTTTGCTGTAGTTGAATTTCACACCTTCTGGTATAAGGCTAACAATGTATCTGAAACTCTGACACATATCCCTTGGTTTGCTACATTAAAGAATTAAAATGAAGAAAGGTGACTCAAGTTAGAAAGTTGATGAAGTATACCAAGGCTTACTAAATACTAGTATAAAAATAAAATTACTTATGTGTTTCTGTTGAATAAATGATCCATTTTTTAAATAAGTCCACAATTTACTTAGCTTTAAATTTCTTAACAGATATAGGCAATCATCCCACTCATTCTAAAACAGAAGCTTCATACAATGCTACTTTAAAGGATACTACTACTTCCACATTTGAAAAAAACCAAAACTTTGCAAACCTATAATCTCATACACTACTATTAGGATTTCTTACTTCAGGAATTATTACTGCAACACTTGGTAAGTCAAGATTTATATACTTTCTCTCTTGTACACTGTGAAAATACAACTGATACAGAAAACAGTCCTGGTATGGCTTTTTATTTCTGCTACTGCTTTTCTACTTCAGATGAAGCATGTGGAAAATTCTGGCTGTTGAATTTATTATTTACCAAGGCAACACAGTGCTAACTATTTAGGATTCCTAATGTCCTGGTTTCAGCTGGGATTGTCTTCCTAGTAGCTGGTAGGGTGCTGTGTTTTGAGTTCAGTATGTGAAGAATGTTGATAACACCCTGATGTTT